>JAUCMX010000004.1:22809714-22944714 GCA_033459395.1 Hemibagrus guttatus
GAGGCTGAGAAAGCAGAGAAACCAGAACATTGCTATACCGTCGTCAGATTGTTGGTTTTAGCGCCTCGTCCTAAAAAAACAAAAAAAGGAGGCTGGTGATTGGTGACACAGGGACCCGGGGAACGGCTCCCTGGGATGCTGCAGATGGTTCGGACCCTTGCGCAGTTCACCATCGCACTGGATGAGATGCAGGAGAACGGAGACAGCCCCAGCGATGATGGTGGAAGAAACGGAGGTGGAGGGAATGCTGGTCGAGGAGGAGGAGGATCGGTAGCACCCAGTGAAGAGTCTGACGGGAATAACGGGGTCACAATAAGCCCCCAGAACAACACAGAGGTACAGCTAGAAGCTATCACTAGTGGCTATCACTCCATCCTGTGCAATCAGCATTGATAACATTGTCGTTAGTCACATGACCTTCTGTCATCTCTCACCTGTTGTTGTTCTGTGTTGTTTATTCTTTGATAGAGATGGCGTTTAGTAACCAGGAAGAAAATTGTAACTGTCTATAACTTTATTCTAGATAAGTATCTGCCAGTTGACGAAGGACACAAGAAAGAAAAAGACACAAGTAATCACACAACCTTACAAAACAAATGCACACATTCTTTTGCACTCAGGCTCATACAGAAACCTCTCTTTTTAGTTCTTTTTTTTTCCTGCATTATGTCCTTACACTTCAGATTGAGTGTGAATTCAGTGCGATTAATCATCTACATGTGCATGCCACCATCTTCCCGGAGCATGCACGCGAGTGTGTACCTGTCAGCGTGTGTGTGTTTACAACCCCACCCTACTCTGGCACCCTGGTCTAGCTCTTTACTTGTTTGTTCCTGCAGTTCCAGTGTAGAGCATGTCACATCCTAAACACTGTTTTGTATGAAACGGGAGGTTGTGATGTGATTCGGGTAGTTTTGCAGTGATTTTTTAAATTTTTAAATTTTTAAATTTATTTATTTTTAATTTCTTATGTTCAAGTTACCAAACTTCACTGCTCCCACAGTGCTGCTTTCAGAAGCATAATTTCTAGCAGGGAAATTATTTCTTGGGAGAAGAACATAATCCTGTTTACTATTCAAGAGGAAAAAACATTTGGGAAAACAGGTGATCTGTTGCTCTGAGCACGCTAAATTAACACAGACCATGGTGTAATCTATACATCTGTACATGGTAATAAACATTTAAATATTATGACTTTCCAAAGACCAGTATACTGTTTGCTTACAGATTTCTGACTAATTTAATTGCTGATTTTGGAGGTTTTAAAGAAGAAGAAGAAACAGGAAGTTGAAATTGGGAACATTGTGCGTGCTGGGTATATTGTTCTACTCCCCACAGTAGCATCCGAGAAGGTATTCTTAACACTCCAACTGATAATCTGCACAAATGGGATTTACTTGTCAGTGCGTTGATGTAGGAAGTGGATCCAGTAAGAAGAGATGGGATTTTTCTTTCATTAAGCGCTCTGTGATTCTGTAACGTAGAGCCATGTTCTCTTCCCCCTACAAAACTTCTCTTGATGCTGCTTGGCTTTTCTTCCCGTTGCTTATCTTCCTTTAAACCTGAATATTATTATTTATTTAAATGAATAGCTAGAGTAGGAACTTAAGCATTTGTAACAAAGAATGCACAATGAGATTCTGAGAGAAATAGAAGTTATTTTTGTTCTTGGAGTTGTTGTTTTTTCCTCATTCTTATCATTCTTTTTTCAGTCACTCCTACTCCTTTCACCGTGCTCTCCTCCGGACAAAAATAGCCAGCTGTCGTGTGACCAGCGTTAAAGCAGTGTGATTAACTGGACTAGCATGATGGCTCGATTCAGTTTCACGGAACATCAGAAAAAAACATATTCGATTTCTCTCAAGTTCTAAATGATTAGTTTTTATTTGCGAGGCAGTTTTGTCAAAATGTCATCCAAATGAGAGAAAGCTGAGGGGTTCAGGGTGAAGGAGGCAACAGTGGTTTTCTGGCAGTCCTAAGATTTAAACTTTTAACTTTTTGTTCTGGTTTAGTGGTCAACAGTTTTGCCTCATACCTCCAGGGTTGGGGGTTTGATTTCCATCTCCGCCTGTTCACATGTAGTTTGCATATTTTCCCCTTTGCTTCAGGGATTTCCTCCGGTACTCCAGTTTCCCTCCAGAGTCATGTGTTTTAAGCTGATCTAAAAATTGTACAGAGTGTGCGTGTGTTATGCCCCAAGACCCCTGGGGTCGACTCCAGGTTTTTTATACTCCTGTGTAGGATAAGTGCTACAGAAATTGGTCTTTCTGTTCACTAGCAAAAAACTTTTCTGTGAGCCCAAAAAAAGCATTTTCTGTGAGAGTAATGTGGATGAAGAGCTGTGGATGTCGCAGTGGTGTCAAGAATAATAAAAAATTTGACTATCTACTATATACATTTCACATTAGAAGCCTACACATTCTAAAGTGCTTACAGAGATCACCGAATGAATGCGGCTGTAAAAACAGTCACTCATGCCTGTAGATGATGTTTTAATTGATAACCTGCTAGCTAAGTGTGTTTTTCTGAAGCGCTGACTGTCATACTTTGACCAAGTTCTTGGATACGTTCCACAGCGGAAAGGATATAAAGCTAAGAGATTCAGTTTGCTGTAGATGCTCCAACACAGAAACCCTTAAGTATGGGTACCATTTTGAATCTGGTTCCTTCCTCACCGTTTCTTCCTTATGTCATCTCAGTTTTTCTCTCACCACCATTGCTTCAGTTTCGCTCATTAGGGATGTTAACCTACATCTGAATTTCTCTAAAGTTGCCTCAGGATATTGTTGAAAATGCTAGAGAAATGGACTTGATTTAAATTGAATTGAAGTTAGAAATGGTGTACATATCAGCAGTCATGGTATTCATGTAAGAGAGGACATATCGATCGACTCAATAGTGATAATACAGCTTGTTTTATGTAATAGCTATATTACATGCACATTTTGTGTCTTTCAGTGGAGTTAGAAAGGAATTTTTAATTCCAATTGTCTTGCTTTTGGCTTCTCAGAGTAACCCAACTTTAAATTCTGGGTGAGATACCATGTTTTCAGAGCAATTTCTAAAGAAAAAAATGACCACGTGAAGGGTTTCCCAAGCCACCTGCATATGTTTTCAGTTATCCAGCTTATTGAATTGTTTTGTAGTAAAGCAAGTCAACTGGGATTGACATTTTAGATGGATAAAGTGTTTGAAACCAAAAGATGAAGCCAATACTGGGCCATACTGCTACTAAGTGCTTTGTAACATTTGGCTGCACCGACAATTGTGCAGAATTCTATACCTTTTTATGTCTGACTGGGAGTTATATTGATTTTCTAATCTTTAATTGATAAGAGGGTTACAGCCCCTGTCTCAGACCTGCACATTCTTTCAAATCACCAGCCTTGTTATGATCAGTAATTAGTGTGAAAGGGTTCGGATTGAAATCAAAATGGCCTAAAGGACTGAAATGGATCCACATGCTACATACATGCTCTTGTTTACACCAATGTCTATGTTGTGTAACATCACTGAATAACAGAAAATTTACAACCGGTTCCAGGGAAAAGGCCCTCTGTCAGTTTTTTGTTCTCATAAACATCAGTGGTATGATTAAGGGATGGAGAGCACAAGGGAAGGGATGGAAGAGAGGTTGTGCGACCTTGGATAAAGGGGATGAAAGGGTTTTTTTTGGCAGACGGGACCAGCAGCAGCATGGTTTCTGCTCTAGCGCTGTATCTAAGGACACTAGTCACAGAGACTAAAGGATGGAGTGACGACAGCAGGCTGCGATGCGAACAAGTTGAGAGGAGGAGGGGTTTGGAGAGCTGCTGTCTGACCCAGGTGCTAGGCAACTAGCTTCACATGATCCCGAGTCGTTTTCTTTTCTCTGCTGTCTGCCATCATTTTGAGAAATCAGCACATTGATTATCGAATATCAAATGTACACTGTTTTTAAGCAACAGTAACGCAATAATGACAGAATAGTTTGCCTAAATTTTATCAAAGAGCAGATTCAATGTTGAGGTTTTCTTGTCTTTTCTTAGTTGATAGTTAAATGATTCCATTTGATACAGTCCTGGCTTCAAAGAAATGCGAGAAAATTGAAGTTATTTGACACCTGATGCTGGTGATAAAACAGTAGACGGTTTAAAATTGTTTGTGCATGTGTGTGCACTTTATTGGAGCTGTAAAGGTTGGCAGAAATACTAAGTATTGCCGGATCACTCTACATCCCTGAAACCTCCAGCAGAGCACACTTCAGAAGGAAATGAGATCTCTCCAAGGCCTTCATAAGAGAACCAGACACCGGCTTCACTATGCCAACAAAAACCCATCAAAGACAGCCAGCAAAGAAACGTGTTCAGTATCTTGCTGAGCATTTGGATTTCAGCCTCCACGGCTCTGAAGAGCTGGGCTGGATGAGTCATGGTCTGACGGGGTCAAGAGGTCACCATGCTTCTTAACACGGCCAGCTGTTCTGAGATCTGAATTTCAAGGCTAAATAATGTGCCCACTGGTGATCATGAGTTTGAGGATTGGCTATCAACATTATGGGCTCCAGCAGGAGGCCTGGATCAGGGGTAATTACACTCTGCAATAAGCTGGAGTGAATCCGTTTAGCAGCGTTAACCTTTGACTCCAGGCAGTACGTTACTCTACCAAAGCAGTTGACAGAATATTTTTTGAAATTTGACCCACTTTTCAAATCCCATAAGTTTCCAATTCCTCTCTGTCTCTCTTTCAGAGAGCAATTCTCTCTCTCTCTCTCTCTCTCTCTCTCTCTCTCTCTCTCTCTCTCTCTCTCTCTTTTATAATTTTGTATTATTTTTAAAAAGATTAATTTTGTAAAACATATGTTTTGTAAAAATCATTATTATTATTACTATTAACTTACTAATCTACTATATCTCAAACATTTTATTTTTTTGCATTTAAATTTTTTTGTTTAATGGCAAGTGACATATTCAACACTTAAGAGGAGAAAAATGTTTTTAAATTTGTAAAAAAAATAATAATAAAAAAATATATATATTTATTTATTTTTTTTTACTTTAAAAGGTGCATTTTTAGCAATATAACATCAGCTGCTTCCAGTTTGCTTCTAAGCAAAGGGGGGGGGGATAAATAAATAAATAAATAAATAATATATATATATATATATATATATATATATATATATATATATATATATATATATATATATATATATATATATATATATATATATATCATAATAAAAATCATACAGTCACTAAAGGATGTTTATTTTCATTCAGTACATGGCCCCCTAATAATAATAATAATAGTAATGTAATTAAATAATATAAATAGTGACTTGTTTAATTAAAACAGTATCACAACGTCCATGATTTCAGAAAAGTGCATCAAAGTGTCATAATTGATAATAATATTGATAGAAAATATTTTTAAATGTCTAATTATTTATTCTATATGAAGTATATAAACTCCAATCTCTCTACTCTTCATTTGGACAGTTAGAAGGTCTACAAGAAACCATGTTCAAGTATTCTTTCACGCACATGCTTTCCCTAGACTTCTCTATTTGTCTTTTATTCTTTTTAAGAATAAGATTCAGATTCTTTGAGTTGTTGAATGCCATTTTTAAATATGGACTGTTCAGCCCTAAATACACTGACTCAGCATTCTCCATAAGATACTGATATTCTGTTTAGCTTTAGTGTTTTAGAGCGAGAACTTTCGGGAAATTTCACTGGAAAACACATTGAGCTCAATGTTTTGGTATTTTGATGTGTATTTGAGAATGCTGTATTTGTTAGCTTTATATGAAAGAAGCTTTTTCTCTGTGGAGCTTGTTGAGGAAGGTTTATTAAGTTTTATCCTTAAGATTAAGAATATTTTGAAAGTATTGAGTATCTTGGCCTGGTTTGGTAATTGTGGGATTTACTAATAGAATCAACACATCTCAGCTGTGCTTTTTAGCACCATTCTGCAGAAACCCCATGCCATGTTCAAAGTGACTGCAGTCTTAAACCGAAGCTCTTGAATTATATCTGCATGTGTTTGTTTAACGCACTCATGATTGTCTGATTGCATGAATGAGTAGGTGTAGAGGTGTTACTAATAAAGTGATGGCTGAATGTATTAATAAAGTCTTATTTTTGCACTAGCTGTAAACACCGATTGATATTTCTTTTGTATTTCAGCAAGTCTGAGTTGGCTGAATTAGAGCCAGTGGCCTTAGCCGTGGGTTAACACAATTATACACGTTAAAGGCTCTTTCAAGCCTGTTAGTTCATTAACAGAGGCCAAATTAAAGCAGAGTGGATACTTTAGGATAGTTTGCTACTTTCAAGTCATACTGCACATAATTAAAAAAAAAAAGGGAATAAATCTTGACTGAGGGGACAGTGTTTTCAGTTATTGATCAGAAATATAGCAAGAAAAAAGATAAACTATCCTTTATCAAAATACTGAACACTATTGAACTCACTATTTTTATTGTAATTATATTTTTCTATTAACTTTCTTATTATTTTAATTTTGTTCTACTTTTGTGCCATGGACAATTTCACTGTGATGCTTGTGTATGTGACAAATAAAAATTTGTAAAATTGAATTTGAACATATAGTAATTTTTTTTTAAATCTCCCAAGCATTGAAAACACAAAGCAGACTCTCAGTATACTACTAGATAATTATATAAACAAATAAAATGTGAATTTCATCTACTGTTTCATTTTTCTGATGTGTTATAGCTCTGTGCTTTGGCTCAGTTCATGCCTAACAGCTCAGTTTGGAGCTCTCTTCAGGAAACATACCTGAGTTGAATTCTGACGGAACAAATGCCACGTGTGGAAGCACCCTTAGAGTTTTGCTGGGGGTTTTTTTCTCTGTCATCTACCCTGTTGCTTCCCAACGATCCTTTTACTCTCATACAACACTTCTATCACTGCTCAACTTATAGGGTAACGGAAACTAAGGATCTAGCAGTTACACTCACTGGTTGCAATCTAAAATTCAAGGATTAAGGTCACTGAAGCCACAAGTTGCTGCTTGGACTGGTTGTTAATTACTTATTACTTACTCTGGATCACTCTGCTAAGTAAATAAATGTAAAAATGTAATTGAAGAGGAAGAAGTAAAGGAATTTTTTTTTTTTTGTGGAAATTGTCAGGTTCTACATTTGTGATTGTTGCTGGCAGACCATGTCAGGCCTGGCATCTCTCAACCTCAGATTTGAGACATTACTCTAGCCTCCATGTTTTAGATCATGGCCAGAACCGGAAAAAAAGATGTGCTGAATAGTATGCGACTTGAAAGTAAGGCAGGAAGGGCAGAGAAAGAAGTATAATGTGACTAGAGTATTGTTTTAATTTGCAACCAAGAGAGTTGTGTAATAGTTTACACATTACTGGAGCTTTGCAATAGATGGGGAGCTCTCTGATGTAAATAATTAGATATGAATTATTCACATCAATTCATTTGTGAGGAATGTAAATGCCAGTGATCTTGATCACTTCTGCTCTTCGGACCTGCCTGATCCATTACTTAGAATCCTATCACGTTAAGGATGCTCGTTCGCTGCTGCTGAGTATGGCGCCACATGGACTGTCTGGAGATACAGGGATTGCTGTGGACTGCAGTTTTGCACTCTATCAGTGGGCAGTTGATAACTTCATGATCATCTTTGCACTTTTTGACTATATAATACACAGCTATAGAAGGGAAATTATTTATAATCACACTGTCCAGTGTCACCAAGATGAGGATGGATTCCCTTTTGAGTCTGGTTCCTCTCAAGGTTTCTTCCTCATATTGTCTCATCAGTCACCTCTGACTTGCTCATTATGGATAATTATTTAATTTATATTCTGTATGCATATATTTCTATAAAGCTGCTTCGTGCCAATTTGCCCATTGTTAAAAACACTATACAAATAGAATTGAATTTTGGATAAAAGCCATAGGCAATGTTTTGACATACTGTTTAGTTTAATAATATACAATTTGTGATATGGTGTCTATTTCTTTACAGAGAAGGTCTCCAAAATCAGCGCTGCCACTTCTCATTATAGAGTAATTGATTAGATTTACAGTGCATCATCAGGTCATCCAAAGGACTCTTGGGAACATAATTTCAGATTTTTTTAATAAATACCTTTTTGACATTTTTTTTCATTTTTCCTTTAAATCACTGCTTTCTGTCAGCAGTAGTTTACAATTTATTTACCATAATCAAGCCCATTATATACATTACAAATATTTTTAAGCAAAATAATTTGACTACATATTCCTGCGTCAGTGGATTTCCTTTTACCCAGCTCAAACATGGGACATTACAGCGTGGCCAGATTGCATGGTATTATCATCAGCATTCGGGAGGCTGTGTAGATATCGGCTCTCATCCCATGCAGTGATTTTAAAGAGTATTTAAGATCTCACTTATGCTTCTCTTGAAAAATTAATGACTCTTTGAGTCAAGTTGTTTAAATCTGCTGTATGCATATTTAAAATTCATAAAGCCACTGTGGATTTCACTGTGCACCAGCTATCCATCTTTTCTTGCTGTTCTTGGCAGTTTCATCTATTTCTCTCAACTCCTTAATTCTCTGCTCTTTCTTTTTTTATTTCTGTCCTTTCTCACCTGTGTTAACTTGATTCAACATAGGTCGACACATGAGGCGCCTCCGGCTTTGGCTTATTAAGGGAAACAAAAATATCCCTCTGTTTCTCTGTTCCGAGCTGTTCTCTTGTTCCTCTAGGTCACACAGTGTGACCTGCTGTTTCCCAGAACTTCATTTGAACTACACTTCTGTGGAATATGATTGCTTTATAATTACATCAGAACTGTTTATGTGCATAAGTAATATAAACATACAAACCACTTTCTGAACTTGCATAAGCCAGGTAAATGGTGCTTTCAGTGTACATGGTGATGAGTCAGATTTTGTGAAGAGTTTCAACACAAGTTCTTTGCGCTGTTGATGTGGAGTGTTCAGCATACAAGTTGTTGATGAAGAAGAAATGAAAACACTATAAAAGGTGGTGAGGATTGCTTAGAGCAGGGATGTTCAATCATATCCCGAAAGGGCCGGTGTGTGTGCAGGTTTTCATTACGACCAAGCAGAAGCCACATCTGCGTGTATTTAAAGTCAAGATCAACTGATTAAACAGGTGGAATCAGGTGTGGCTCCTGCTTGATTGGTATGAAATCCTGCACTCACACCGGCTCTGACCCCTGACTGAGGATCACCTGGACAACCTTAACCACACTGCAAACTATATAGCAAGATAATATAGCAAGATTCACTGACCCTCAATAACCATATTATGAACATTTAAGATGTAAAAGCATACAAATGTGTTGTTCCTGTACTGTACACTTTTCACATTGCACACACTTTTCTATGTTGCCTCTTATGTTTGTACAGTGTATGTCTTCTGAGGAAAATGTGCCGTTGTCTCTCAGGGTTTGAATGTCAGATGAGTGTTTGTCTTTGGGCAGTAAATATGCCTGGATTATTTTGTGTAGTTTTGAGATATGTCTTGGATGAATGTCATTGTACTTTCCGTGCACAGCACAAATGGATTATACAGTTTCTTAAGGATTTCATGATCACAGAACTCAATGTTCTATCAATTATATTCAAGAGCTTGCAGTTTTTCAGAATGGCCGCAGATTTTTTTTTTCTTTCTTTTTTTTTTTCTCTTCAGATTTGGGCCAATATGTGGCGTGTGACGTCACAACACAATCAGCAGTAGCCCTCATGTGCATCCAACTTGAGCACAGCTATAATAGAAAGTAATTTAGTATGTTTTTTTCACTGGTAGGAGTTTAAAAGAAGAATCCTGTGCTTCAAATTTTATGGAAAACTAAGCTAAAAGATTTGGGGGGGAAAGCATCAAAATCAAGTGTTTTGGCCATAACAGTCACAAAAAAATACATAAAAACATATTTACATGTTAGTGATTGTCAAAGTCTACTTCCCTTTCCCAGCTTATTTTTCCTTCACTAATTTATTGTGTTAATATTTTCACAGTTGAAAATCCAACAGTTTCCTATTTATGTCAGATGTAGGCTTGTGATGTTAGGCTATCACACTAATGAAGCTAACAAGTAAAGGAAACCTTTTACCATCATTTTATCATTGTGTTAACTGCAAGAGTTGTTTGTTTTATCAGACAGACACTTTATGACCCTGATTATCTATAAAAATGGGCAAGAGGTTGTGTTGTTGCTGAGTTAAAAACAGTAGCAGCCATTTTGAAGTCAAATCACTTTATTTCCTCTCAAAGCATGTGTTATTACACACATAAAACTTCAGACTTGGTGAGGAGGTGTAGCATTTTAATTTCGAACACTGTAGGGTTGAGTGTGTGATGATTCCAGCATGGTATTTGTTCTGTAAGCTGTGAACATGTTAGCATTTGCAGTTTAGCAACACTGAAAAACATAGCACGCTAAATACAAATATTAAAATGGAAATTTTCTCTCTCTCTCTGTGATGTAAATGTAAATGCTGGGTCATGCTCAATCACATCTTGTTGTAGGGAGCAGGCAGATTTTTTGGCTCTGTGTGCAGATATGACTGCGTAAACAGGAAACTCTTATTTTGATTAGAGACAAGCCAGTTCACATCATTGCAACATTTGTGTTTGAGATTTGATGACTTTGTTTATGCATCCCCATAAAGCTGTGTGGTTCAGTCATGCACTGTGTGTATTTCTGTAGGATTTAAAATACTATATAATAGCAGCATATATAAAAAACAACTATCAAAACTACTTGCTTCTCTAGCTGGCAGATTTTTTTTTTTCTTCTTCATACTGCCAAGCAGCCATTTTAGTAACAGGGATGAGCTAGCTAGGTTGTGTAATGTTTAGCTTTTTGCAGCTGCCTTTGTGTAGTTTATATATTTAATACTTAATAGTTTTAGCTAACTTCACAGCTAGGTGTTTTTAGCTACACTTTTGGAATAGCTATTATTTTTGTGATCTATTGATTAGCCCTCTATATTCATAATGTTATTTTTTAGCTAACATAGTGCTGGGACTGCCCATGACTAGCTAGATGTTTAATAATAAAAAAAAATATATATTTAATTTTATTTATTTATTTATTTTTTGGATAATCATGACATCTATGTGATGCAATAAAATCTATATATAAGCATGTAGATGATAATTATTTTAAAGAGTATGTGTTAATGGTTTATTTGTTTACTGTAGTTAAGGTCAGTGTTACATTTAGGCATAGGTATAGTGTTAATTAGCTGCATGAATAATTGTCATTGGAGAGTCCTCACAGGGACAGCAACTTTACAGGAGAGTCAAACATTGTGATATACAGTTATAGAAGAGAAATGACTTGTAATCACACTACCTGGTGTCACCCAGATGAAGTTGGGTTCCTTTGTGAGTCTGGTTTCTCTCACAGGTTCTTCCTCTTGTCACCTCAGAGAGTTGTTTCCTTGCCACCATCAGCTCTGGCTGTGTGGTGTATGTGTGTGTGTGTGTGTGTTTTTATTTGATGTCTTACTGCATTGTGTCTCTCTGCAGGATATGAGAAGACATGTTATGATGACTCTGCTGGACACTGAACAGTCATATGTGGACTCTTTGAGAACGCTGATTCAGGTACAGCCGGTCTCTTTACAGCACCTCTCTCTCACTCTCTTTCTCTTTGTCTTTTTCTATCTCTCTTGATACGTCTCTTCCTTTCTCCACTTCTCTCTCTTCTTCTGTTCTTTTTTTCTCTCTCCTGTTTTTTGTCACAAGGATGTCAGATGCCCTCTTTGATACTCCATGTTATATAACAGTTCACTTCAATAATTGTGTTTGTGTGTGTGTGTGTGTATGTGTGAGGGAGAGAGATAAAGAAAGCCGCCAGTCCATGCTGAGGTGTTCCCGGCCCACAGGCTCTTTCAGCATGTGTATCACTGTCGCGTCGCCATGACTACGCCGATGCTGCGGCAGTAAAACGGTTCCCATCAGTACACAATTGCTGCAGCTATTAGTGGCCTCGCTCTGTTTATCAGCTCTAAATCAGCCCTGTGCACGACGTCACTCAGCTTAAACACTGAATAGAGCTCACGTGGAGAGACAGCCACTTCTCATTGCTCTCATCAAGGCCACTTACAAAGGAAAAACTAATCATTTTGTTATGAAATGTTCTTTGTTGGACCACTTTCACTGGCCAGACGGTTTTGTCCAGAACAACCTATTCATGCATGTATTCATTAATTGTCCTTTTTGCTTCCCCTGGTGGGGGTCATGATGTCAAATCCACTGGACTTTTCTATCCCTGGCAACAGATTCTAACTCCTCCTGCTGGATCTTTTAATAGTCCCAAACCTAACAGTGAAATATAATATCTCCACTAGGTCCTGGGTCTGTCTTGTGTCCTTAACTCAGTGGAACATATCTGATAAAAACTCTATTGGAAATCAAAATATCGAAAATAATCACTGTATAATAATAAGATGTGGCAACTCTGGCAGCTGTGCATAGCAACAACAAAATAGACTGTACAACCCAAAAAAAAGTGTACAATGGGTGTAAGGTAAGCAGGAGTACAAGATGAAACATGCCAGAGCATACCATAGTATGTATTTATTTAAGGATGTACAGATGTATAATGTGTCCAGGGCAGGTGCCAAACGTGTGATGTATGAGTTGTATAGTGGTGCTGAATGTGTGTGTTAGGAGCTAGAGTAGTGATCAGATGTCTTGTGGGAAGGTGATTTCTCTTCGTTTGCTCCAGGTTCTCTGTTGTCCTCCCAAAGACACGCTGGTAGGTGGATTGAAGACTGGAAATTGCCCCTGGGTGTGAGTGAGCGTGTGATTGTGTGTCTGCTGGCACCCTGGGATGAACTAGTGTCCTATTGTGTGTGTATTCTCATACCCAGTGTTCTCAAGATAAAATTACTTTTTGGAGGAAATGCTTTAATCACCATTCCTCATTTATCATCATATTTAGCATGTTTGTACCTCCGAGGTATGGTGTTTGTTTCCCATTTCTGCCATGCTTACATGGAGTTTGCATCTTCTCCCTGTCCTTCAGGGGTTTCCTCTGTATGCTCAGTGTTTGTGTGTGCGTGTGTGTGTGTGTGATGCTGTGGAACCCATTTCAGGGTGTCCCTACCTTGTGCCCTGACTCCCAGGCACAATGGTCTCCAGGTTCCCCATCAGCCCTGAGTAGGATAAGTGCTAGAGAAAATGGATGTGTGGCTGGATGGAAGATCCAGGGAAAATGGTTAGGACTACACTGCCCCCTCTGCTCTGTGAAGTGGTGCTGTTTGAGACACTATCCTGTGCCTCAGATGGGTTCTATCGTTTCCCAATGCATCAACAGAGACATTTTCTGTAATCACAGCCTCTGCTAGAACTGATGCTGCACATTTGTTTTATGCAGCTTCTGTAATTCAGTAAGTAAAAGAGGGCCAAAGTTAGCAAAAAGAAATCTACAAATGTTAGCAAAAGCTATCCTAATGAGATGAAAGTTAATCTACCTACAACATGCATCATCAACTCTTCTCTCTGTTCTCACCCAGCTTTTGAAATAAACTTCCCCTGAATGTCCAAACTGCTGAGTCATGCTTCATTTGTATACAAAAGATACACTTCTATAGAAAGTGTACTCTGTTTTCATACCTTTACTAACTCCCACACCAGCTCCTCTCTGTCAGGGCTTTAAGCTTAATGGTATCCTCAGGGGGATTTCACACCAGTTGTTCTGTCTGCCAAGTGCGAATAAGAAAGGAATTTGACACTTTTGTTTCAGTTGGTTTAGTTTCACTAACAAAAACTTTGGCAAAGGGGCATGTAGTGTTGAAAATCTATTCATAAAGCTTTTTTGATTAAATTGGTTCAGGAAAATCCAACGATGAAAAACAATTTAAACAAATCTTTGACAGATGCACAAGAGTTAATCCAACACTAATGTATGAAAAAAAATCATAAAAAAATATATTGTACTCTGTAATTCTTTGGATTTTAGCACGTTTTTGGACTTATGTGTGCTTTCACACTCCTAAAAATCATGTTTTTGAATTTGAAAAACAAGTAATACATGTTTAATGAGGAAACACTGCAGTATTAATGAAACCCTGCATTATTTATTATCCATGCAGGCTCGTACCGGGAAACCCCCTAGAGCCTAGTTTTACACTCAAGCTAGTATGTATTGATATGTTTTTATGATCAGTAAAGTTTTAAAATGATTGCCTGCGATTTTTAAACATTTTTGCAGGGTCTTGCTCATTCATAATGAAACTCTTGTGCATAAATAGACATCCTTTAATGATCCTTTATTTTAGATATTATGTCAGTGTAGGTGTCTTATAGTGTATATCTGTGAATACTGTCACCATGGTGACACTGTACATCGGCGTCCCAGCCTGTCGGCAGAATGGATATCGACTTGTCAGACATTTTCAGTCAGTATAACCCGAATGAATTTATGGCTGCAGGACTGATATAAAATGAGTCAGGACTCTTTTGCCTTTTAGCGTGAGGCATGTGTTTTTCCCTCTGTTGGATAACCTTATACGGAATAAAAGTGGTTGAATATAACACCTTCAGATTTTAGATGCTTATGAAGAAGCACTTGGGCCATCTAAGAGAGCAGAAATAGGTTTGATGTCACCAGTTAATTTGATAGATAGGAAAAAACTATTTTTTTTTGTCATGATTTTTTTTATTTGTATTTAAAATATCTTCTGAAAATGTTATATATGAGCTGCCATTAGTAATAAATGACTCTGCAGACTATATAAATTACTGTGGTAACTGGAGTGTCTTGCATTGGCCCTTGCAGAGCTATATGAAGCCACTAAAGCATCCGGAGAACTCGCCACTCTGCGATCCGTCTCTAGTAGACGAGATGTTCTACCAGATCCCAGAAATCCTGGAGCACCATGAGCTCTTCCTGGAGCAGGTGATCAGCTGCGTGAACGACTGGCACGAGCGCCAGACCATCGGCGACATCCTCGTCCAGTCGGTGAGTAGAAGACTTATTCATCACGTTTGTGTATGTTTTTGCTGTTTATTTGTCCCTAGGAGCAGGGCCAACTTCCTCATGAGATTTCATAATGTAACTGGTTTACATTAATATTACATTATCACGCTCACTTTAAATTGTTCAAACTAGTAATTAAGGAAGTATTTAAGTTTATTGTATGTAATGAAATCACGCTTTGTTGAGAAACGTAATATTTCTGTGTGTAAACTGTATGTAACGTTTGTTTAGCCTTTTTACTTAAGCCTGCATTACTGTTGGGTCTCCACACTTTGCTTAATCTGTGTGTATTTTAATGTACCATGTGTCCACCATTTACGCCACCGTCTCCACTAATTCTGAGCAGCTTTCATTTGGTGCAGATGTTGAAATGTCATGCAGTTATATTGCGCGTACTTTTGTATTCCACCCCAACCTGCTCTACAGGCACTGGCTGGGGGGGAAGTCTGACGGTCGGTAGAATGATTATTAAAAGGAATCAGGAAAGCGTAGGTTTGTGGAAGTCTTTTTTGGGGCCTCAGGTGCTCAGCAGAGGCCCCTAGTGGTCAATATACAGGGGAAACATGAGCAAAGGTATATTGATGGGTGTTGTAATGCTATTATTGCCTGTAAGTTGTGTTTTTGTATGGCCAAAACGTATCCATCACACCCATATGCCACAAATTTGAAGGCATGCAATTGTTTAGAATGGCTTTGTATGCAGTAGTATTAGTAAATTAGTAATTTCCATTTAGTGGAACTATGAGGTCTCCTCTGACAATGCCTTTGTGCACAAAATGAAGTCAACGTTACTGTGGAAGACCTCAAGTGGCCAGCACAAAGCCCTGACATCAAGCCCACTGAGCACCTTTGGGATAAACTGGAACTGTCCTTGTCCTTGTAGACTACATAAACTATGCACCAGTCTTTGTCTGACCACACTAGTGCTCTTGTGGGTGAACAGCCACATTCCAAATTATAGGATAAATCATTCTCAGAAGAAGATTGTATTATAACAGCAAAGGAGAAAATAATCTGGAATGGGATACTCAACATATACATACTGTATGGGTGTGATTGATCAGGGGAGTAGGCCATAGGCTTCTATGTCATTACTGGCTGAGTGAATAAATAAACACAATACAAAAACTTCTAAACAGAGCTTCAACTAAAACATTCTAGATATAAAAACAGCATAGAATCAGTACACAATGTGCATAAAATGTCATTATGCCACAAACATATTAAGAGAAAATAGACTAGTACACACTGAAACTCAGTGAGCGAACATTCTGAACACCTTGCGAACACCATGGCTCATAACTGAGATGATGATGACTTGATGAGCAATTGCTTGAAGACATCTTCTGACTCTGGGTTGATGGGAATATATATTTTGGAGAAGAGACTCTGCATTCCGTTGGATTTGTAGTTATGCAAGATGGCCATAACAATTTATTTTTACCAAAACGTTCTTTTCAAGAAAAGAGGCATTCCTCCAAAAATGGAAATGGCCACTGCTGAACATTTAGATCCCTCTGAACTCTGATCTACTTTCTGCTGCATTTTTTTGAAGGTGCATCTCCATTAGTGATGATGTCATCAGTCATGGCACTTATTATCCACCAGTGTTTTGAATAAGAGCAATGAGGGAGTCAGCCAGGTTGGAGCCATTCTCACTGCTCTTCATATTCGTATTAGTATGGGTTTGAACTGCTAGGTTAAAGGCATGGTTCTGCTTAAGCTCTACTGAGTAGGTCAGAAGACACCGTCTGTCTGCTACAGAGACTAACGGATGCCATTTTCACTTTCCGTCCACATAACCTTTCTGTGAAATGCAGATTTTTTTTGTTTGTTTGTTTTTTGGTGGGGGTGGGGGGCTGTTAATTGGTTATGATATTAGTTGCCATTTTATGTGGATACTGGAGACTGAATAATGATTTTGCATGTTCAACTACTACATTGCATATTGCACAACAAATTTTTACATAGCGTCACTGCACATTCTACACATGCACTATATTTTATATTTTATTTTCTACTTGAATTATTCAATTCAATTGTATTTGTATAGCGCTTTTAACAAAGAGCATTGTCTCAAAGCAGCTTTACAGAACATAAAAAACAACAAACAGACAAACAGCTCTAGATGTTAGACAAAACTTTCCCTAGTGAGCAAGCCTGAGGTGACTGAGGCGAATGTGGCAAGGAAAAACTCCCTTAGATGGTATGAGGAAGAAACCTTGAGAGGAACCAGACTCAAAAGGGAACCCATCCTCATCTGGGTGACACCGGAGAGTGTGATATGAACAATGACCTTTCTGCATTAGTTGTGTGATGCAGATACAGCATGTGTAGAATGTTGTGTAAATTAATTAGAAGGTTGTTGTCATCCACATAAGGTTGGCAGTGCTGCTTTGAATACCCCAGTCCTCACAAAGCAGAACCCGGCTGGAGCTGGCACAATCTCTATATGTCTCAGGATGGGTAGAAGAAGGGAAACAAGTGGAAAGTAATTAGCGTAGCTGCTGTTCATAATATTAGCAGGCATTAGATGATGTGCATTTAATCAGATGTATTGGAGCACAAGGTCATCGGATGTATTAAATGTATGCCTGGCTAAAGAGATACGTCTTTAGTCTACGTTTGGAGAGTGTGGGAGACTGTGTCTGAGCCCTGAACACTGTCAGGAAGACTATTCCAAAGTGTAGGAGCTAAATACGAAAACGCCGTTCCCCCTTTTGTATATTTTAATATTCTGGGAACTACCAGAAGTCCGGAGTTTTGAGATCTTAAGGAGCGTGATGAATTGTAACAACGTGAAAGAAGGCTCTTTTTGTAATGTCAGAAATATGTTTTTCAAAGGACAAGTTGCTGTCTAATATTACGCCCAGGTCTTTCACTGTTGAGCTAGTAGTATAATAGAACATCCTTCTAAGTGTAAATTGAATTGTGTGAGGTTTTTGGACAGTAATATCGCCGTCTTATCAGTATTTAGTAATAGAAAATTATCAGTCATCCAATCTCTAATATCTTTAACACACTCTGTTAATCTAGACAATTTAGATATTTCATCTGGTTTTGATGAGATATATAACTGTGTATCGTCAGCATAACAGTGGAAGCTAATCCCATGCCTTCTAATGATGCTACCTAAGGGAAGCATGTGTATGTATATGTATGTATGTGTATGTATATGTGTGTGTATATGTGTGTGTATATATATATATATATATATATATATATATATATATATATATATATATATATATATATATATATATATATATATATAAATAATATGTATAAGTATATGTATGTATAGAAAAGCAGAGGTCCTAAAACCTATCCTTGTGGGACCTCATATTTCACTGGCATTACACTGGACATTTCTCCATTTAAATCTACAAAATGGTATCGATCAGACAGGTAGGATCTAAACCATTTTAATGCCTGTCCCTGAATACCCATGTGATTTTGTAAGCGATCTACGAGAATGTTATGATCTATAGTGTCGAATGCAGCACTAAGATCAACTAAGACTAATATTGAGATGCAGCCTTGGTCCGAAGCTAAAAACAAGTCATTTGTGATTTTAACTAGAGCAGTTTCTGTGCTATGATGGGGCCTGAAACCTGACTGATATTATTTTCCTGTAAGAAGGAGCATAATTGAGCAGACACAACCTTTTCTAATATTTTAGATATAAACGGAAGGTTTGAAATCGGTCTGTAATTTGATAATTTATTAGGGTCTAGTTTAGGTTTCTTAAGAAGAGGCTTAATAACTGCTAACTTGATAGGTTTAGTGACTTGACCTAAATATAACAAAGAATTAATAATGTTGAGGAGAGGGTCTCCAGCTGTATGTATCACTTCTTTCAGCAATCTAGTTGGAATTGGATCTAACAAACACTTTGTTGAATTAGCCGTGGTGATAAGTTTATACAGCTCTTCCTGTCCTATACCTGTAAAGCATTGTAGCTTTAGATGTGGAGCTTTAGGTTGGACTAGATCACCGGATGCTGTCAAAGGTTGAATCATCAATTATTTTGTTCCTGATACTATCGGGGTTTTTTTCGGTGAAGTTCATAAAATCCTCACTACTAAACTGTGATCGAGTACTCTCTTCAGATATCTGATGTTTTGTTAGTCTAGCCAATGTACTAAATAAGAATCTGGGATTGTTTTGGTTTATTTCTATCAGTTTGCTCATATGCTCAGCCCTAGCAGCTTTTAGAGCCTGTCTATAGCTGGACTTACTGTCTTTATACGCGATTCTAAAAACTTCTAATTTAGTTTTTCTCCACTTTCACTCGAGGTTACGGGTTGCTCTCTTGAGGGCGTAGGTATGCCTATTGTACCATGGTGCAGGTGTTTTATCTCTGACCTTTTTTATTCGGATGGGGGCAACAGTATCTAGTGTGCTGGTGAAAATAGTGCCTATGGTGTTAGTTACTTCATCTAGATCATCTGCATTTAAGGGTCTGGTAAGAAGTTGAGACAGATCCGGTAGATTACTTGTGAATCTGTCTTTAGTGGTCGGAATAATAGTTCTACCAAATCGATAACGAGGAGAGACATGTCTAATATGTTCTACAGGTAGAGTGTACACTAAGAGGTGATGGTCTGTGCTATCATCACTTTGAGGTAGAACAGTTATATCAGTGACATCTGTTCCATGTGATATAACTAAATTATTTTATTGATTAAAACGATGAGTTGGTCTATTAATGTTTTGTTTAAACCCAAAACGGTTATACGATTATAATCACAGTACATTTATTTTATACACACGCACTTATTTTGTGATTTTATTTTTGCACTTTAAATCTTGTGCTGCTCTTGTCCTCCCTGTTAGTCTTGTGTTGTGGCTGCTGTGACACCAAATATCCTCTTGGGGATTAATGAGCTCTACTCTACCCATGTATACTCTACTGTACTATACTCTAGTCCACTCTATTTTGCTGTACTGCACTGTTCTCTACTCTAGTCCACTCAACTGTACGCTACACTAGTTTACTCAGCTCTGGTCTACTCTACTGTGTAATGCATTACGATAGCAGTATATGAATACTCTTGCACCAATACCTGAATTAAATAAATATATATGTAATAATGTTGAGTTAAGGCATGTACTTATTATGAACTAATAAGTATACTTTGTATATTGTGGTCTTTATTTAATTTTTTCTATATAGAATTGTCTGTAAATTAAATGTATACAACATATACAACTAAGTTTTAATACAGGTATTAGTCCAGGATTATTCATGTACTGTTATACATATTTGTGATTACATTCCTGTTAGAATTTATTTTCTCAGCAGCAACTTGATGCCAGGTAAGAAAAGTCAGCTGGCCATAAAATGACTTGAAAATCCTATAACTAATACGATGGATGTTCAGGTAGAAAGGATGAGCGGGAAGTGGAGGCGGTGTTTAATAATGCATTGAGTAGAAAATGGCACCATTTGAATCAAAGCTGTGTGTTTGTGTGTGTGTGCGCGCGCCCTTTTCACACTTATGCACTGAGTTTAGAAAACACTGTTTATTGAGCTCATTTGCAGATTTGTTTCATGTGTCTCACCTTTCACATAGATATATTTTTTTGTTTTCTCATTGTATTCTTTTTAATATGCTTTTGCTTCCACATCTCTGGGACCAGAACTAGGATCTATTTTTGTCCACATCACTTAAACGTATTACTCAAGAAGGCATTTATTTAAAACTGAGACAAATCCGTTTTTAGCTCTGTGAGAAATCTTAAACTGAAATCTGTGGTGCAACAGAAAAGCGCTCAACCTGTCATCAGGAGAGTGTGAGTTTAAATATAGACGGTGACAAAGCTGTCCAAAACAGCAAAATTGATTGTGCTCTGCTCTCAGGGTGGTTATTGATGGCATATTCTCAGTCATAGCGTCACTAATCACAAGTGTCTGTGAGATCATGTATGCAAAAGAGGGCAGAGAGCTCTTTATTCCAAGAGTGTTGTGCTGCGCTGTGATACCCTGCAAAAGCTGAAAGGAGGATCCCTCTTTCCTTCATGCAAGAAGGAAGCCATCATGTTTACAACTGTGACACTGAGCGCTTATGAGAATCAGCTAAATGCTGGATTTTTCTTAAATAAACAATCTATGGTTGCACGCTGGTCTGTTTTGGTAGGACATCGACTTATAGACACCTTCTTTGGCAGACCTTGTCTAATAAAAGCTGCTATTTTTTCCAGACTTTGTGCCATCAGTCTGAAGGTGTGTCCGCACATGACTAGACAAGTGTTATTACCATTTCATTAGCATCACTTTTGCTAAGTGAACAAATAAAACACTGGGCCTCATTTGTCAATCCTTTCATAAAGTTGTAACAGCCTTGTTCATGCCGCAGCTGATTTCAATTTAGTCACGCCCACAAAACTCCATAAAAGGCAAAGCTCACAGAAAGCTAAAAAAGACAAATAACTAAATATAAAAGATGTCAAATCTTACAGCTCGTCCATTGCTAAATATTTCATTAAATCTGTTTGTGTAATTGAAATAAAACAAGCGATTCAAACTTCACAGCAATAATCTATATTTAATGCTGCAGCCAATTACATGAGTCACGCCAATTATACGATTTGATGCCAGACTGAAGATTCAGATTTGTGAGTCTCATTATATCTAAATTTAGACAAACTCAGGAGCTCTTACAGGACATGAATATCTTTTCATTTTTTTATGAATGTTACATTTCTTGTTATAAATCAGTGGTACAAACATTGGTGACATGCTGTAGCCAGGCAGCAGCACCACAAATAAGTTTCTTGAACTGAATTGAAGAGTGACATGAATGAGGAACTAAAATTTTGGCTTGTGAAATTCTGGGAAATTTAGTCTGTCTCTGATAACTCTCTTCTGTCTCCTTTCTCAGTTTTCCAAAGAGGTGCTAGCTAACATTTACTCGGCGTACATCGACAACTTCTTGAATGCCAAAGATGCAGTGAGGATTGCTAAAGAAGCCAAACCAGCTTTCATGAAGTTTTTGGAGGTATGTTTTTCAGCATGTGTGTATTCCTCTAGGTTTTATGGTTGAATCGGACATCCCTGCATGTTCAGGAGATTGAGTCATAGGGGTCTGTACATGTCCGACACCAAATGAAGTAATTCGGCTATTTGGTGGTTTGTGAATTTCAAAGCTAAATTGATGTGCACTACACAGAGATAAAATTGAAAAAGGGTAGAGGTTTAACTTTTAAAATGGCTGGTGTCTATATAGGACCACTAAGGAGACATGAATTGTACAGTGAATTGAGACAAACCTAATGGATTAGGAAAAGAAATCCACTGGGTCCATACTAAATGAAATGCTTTTCCCCCTTCTCAGTGTTCATGTTGTGTTATTCTTGGTGGCTAATGAGTTGTTACCCACAATGCACCGCAAGTGTCAGCTTTAGCTGTGAGGAATGGCTGTAAGCCAGGAGATTCAGTCACACTGAAGTGAATGTGTAATGGAATGAAATGGGTTGGGTTTCACAGAAATGTGTTGTCGTTGCGAGATCATGAGTTTGAACTGATGAACTTGACACTGCCTCAGCTGTCCGTGGCCAGGAGTCCAGGAGCACGTCAGTCATGCTGTCTGCGTGGGAAAGTATGGCATTACTCTCTCCCTGGTCAGTCAAAGAGACACTAACCAATCATAAGAGATCACGTATGTGAAAGAGTAAAGAAAGTACTTTCATTGGATTGTTACTCTGGACTGTGATGGAGCCTGAGCAGCTGATTGAATAGATGGTGTTATCTATAGCTGGATTGCACGTGAATGCTGGAGACTGGAAACCCAAGCTCAATTCAAATAAGTTCCAAAGATCAAGTCTGGTGAAGACTGATATGCGAATTCTGATCATGTGAAGTTAGAATAAAAGATAGACCAATCCTGTCCTGATGTGACCTCTTCAGAAAAGCAAAGACAGAGAAAGTGCTGATTATAGCAGTATAGGTTATAGCACCATCCCATTTTGTACAACACAACATTAAAAGAATAAACTCGCTGCATGAGTTTTAATAGTGTTTATTTTAGATCCATCCACACTCTCGAATTTGTTAAATCTCCATCACTGAGAAAGTAAATATCATAAACACTTGATCACTAAGATAGCTGGTTTATGGCAAGGTTAAAATAAAATTTAAAAACTCCAATGGTGTGTGATATTTATTTGCAAGCTATTGAGTTGACAGTTTATTAGGTACTGTTTAGCAAGAGTCCACCACCTAAATATCTGCTCAACAGCTAATAACCTCTGTATAGCAGGGGGTGTCTGATCCCTATATGCAAATGGACAGTGTGGATGCAGGTTTTCAATCCAATCAAGAGGTGGTCACCCCTGATTACACCTGTTTAATCAGTTGATCTTGGCTTTCAGTAGACTCCGGTGTGGCTTCAGCTTGATTGGAATGAAAATCTGCACCCATACTGGCCCTTTTCAGATAAGACTAGACACCCCTGCTGCATATAGCAATAGTTTGACTACTCTTCATACCTGTGCACAGTGTTTAGAATGACACCACGTTTTCTAGACACCAAAAGTTTGTCTGTTCTTTTGTTTGTAAGGGTCACATCGCTTGAGTGTTGCAGAATTCAGTGTAGTCAGCACACAGGCAAAGCTGGTCTTAATATCGCAGTCCTGGTTGGTCCTGTGCAACTGAATCATTGATTCTGCTGCCACCTAGTGGTTGTGTCTGAAACCAGCTCAATTAGCATTCATGGAATTAGCAGAGGATATTTACATTACATTTATGTTTAGTCATTTAGTATAATTTTATGATTATAACAGTACTTTTATTACAAATTGACAGTTTTATTACAGTTGAGCCAGAATCTCTCTCTCTCTGTCTCTCTCTCTTTTTCTCTCACTCTCACACAGCAAAGTATGCGAGAGAATAAAGAGAAACAAGCTCTGGGTGATCTGATGATCAAACCTGTGCAGCGTATCCCACGCTACGAGCTGTTGGTCAAAGTGAGTGTTCAAGTTTTCTTTTCATCCTTTCATCCTTCAACTCATCGATCATTATTTTCACATGTTCTGTATCCTGTACAGTCTGTGAAACATGTTTGTGTATGTTATTGAAGTTTATTGAAGTGTGTGTGTGGGGGGGGGTTAGGATTTGCTAAAACACACCCCAGAAGATCACCCAGACCATGCGCACCTGCTGGATGCTCAGAAGAACATAAAGCGGTTGGCTGAGAGGATCAATAAGGGACGGCGTAACGCGGAGGAGGTGGAGCGAGAGACACGGGTCATGCAGGAGATCGAGGCACACATAGAGGGGGTGGAGCATGTAAGACAAACATTTATCAGATGAGTTGTGGGTTTTTCTCTAATGATGTAATGATGCACTTCGATAATTAAACGGTTTACAACGTTAATGGAATGTGGCCAAAAAAGAAAAATCAATATTCCACTTAGCTACTCAGCCGAGTCTGGTTTTGGTTTTGAGATGGAAGTTGTAGCTATTTAAATTTAATGCTGTGCAATTTTAATATTATAAAGTGGGATTATATTATATATTCTTACTTAGCTTCTTGATTCACTTACTTACTGACCTAGCTAGCTTACTTAGTTGCTTGGTTACTTACCACTGGCTAATTACTAATCACTAACTCTCTAAATTACTAACTCTCTTAACTAATTACATTTCTTTCCTAACCATCTTTACTTACTTAATTTACTTACTTAAATTATTTACCTTTATCTTCCTACCTAGCCTCCTTTACTTACTTTACCCTGCTTACCTACCCTGCTTACTTTATTTGAATTACTTACCTAAATTACTTGTTAAAATTTCTATACTTACTTACTTAAGTTACTTACCTAACTTCTGGTCCTATCTAACCTTTTTTTACTTTACTTAATTAAAAACACTTACCTAACATATTTACTTAAGTAAGTAAATGTAGCTTTACTTAACAAATCTACCTGACTTACTTAAATAGCTTAAGTTCAATTAAGTTATTTAATGTTCTTTACATGCTACTTACTTAGATTACTTATCTTTACTTACTTACCCAGGTAAGTTGCCTTACTTACTCACTTGATTAAACTCGCTTAATCAACTTTATATATATATATATATATATATATATATATATATATATATATATATATATATATATATATATATATATATATATATATATATATATATAAAAAAAGATACCATAATTATTACTATAATATACAATGGTTATAAGACTAGGAATTAGTTACCCAATCATCACTTAGTTTAATTATTACTTTATCTACTTATCTCTAATCATTCATTCTGATTATACTATACAGTAATGTTTATATTGTTGATATTAATCTTTAATTCAGTATCTGAGCTATCACTTATTTATGTGTTCTCAGATCCTGAATCCTCAGAGGAAATTCTTGAGACAGGAAATGGTGATGGAGGCGGTAAGCAACCAAGAGAGAAAAATTCATTGGAAAAGTAATTTGTTGAAAAATAATTGTTTGATAAGAGATTTAAAGATTTAAATGTTCTCTCTCTCCTCTCTCTCTCTCTCTCTCTCTCTCTCCTCTCTCTCTCTCTCTCTCTCTCTCTCTGTCTCTCTCTCTCTCTCTCTCTCTCTCTCTGTGTGTAGAAATCAGTAGGAGGGAAGAAGGATCGTTCTCTATTCCTATTCAGTGATTTGCTGATCTGTACGACTCTGAAGAGGAAGTCGGGCTCTTTACGCCGGAGTTCCATGAGTCTGTGAGTGGCTCATGAACTTAAAAGCTGTATTTCAAACACGTGTTTGTTAGAAACTAAAAAAGGACAAAACATAATAGAACATGTAAATATAAGTGCAGCACATATCTAAGCAAGATGTAGTGAAGATTTCTTTAAAAGCATCAAATACATCCTTTCAAACATTTCTTTATTTTGGGCCAAAGAACATGATTGTGAATAATTTGCACTTATTTTAGCATTTAATAACTATATTATAAATATAACCCTGAACGCTAAATTTACACCTGCCTTTATTTATAGCTTACATGTGTAAATAGCTCATCTCTGAATTTAAATCAAGTCATAAAATAACCCAACCAAATAATCTTTTCTTAAATTACCTTTTTTCAAAACAATTAGCAATTAATTTTACTTATAACACAACTATCTTGTCGGGGTTATTTGTGTATTTTGGAAAAGCTGCTATTATTGCTTAACCTCAAGATTTCTCATGACCACTGAAGTAGAAATCGCTTTGTTTAGCACTTCACAGAAAAAAATGTAAAACATTTTCATGTAACAACAAAAACTAATAATTACTGGAGCAAATTTGAATTCGATAGCTTTTAGTATTATTGCAGTTTTAAGACATACTGAACATTACATTGGTTGCCTGTAGCACTCTCTAGTGTTTATACAAGGTACTACACCTAGACGTAGTTTACCTTTAACCTAAGTCTGTTTTGTATTAAGGATTATTACACGACAGTAATTTTAGTGCTCTTCCTAGTACACATCACAAAATAGGATATCAAAAAAAATTGTCAAATTTATATTTTGAATTAATTTTTTTACGTGATTCTTTTTAATATTATCAATAGACAACCTTTTAAAATATAGTGCCTACAAACATAAATTCAGATAAACACAAAAGGAAAGAAATAGCTTGTACAGGGTTAGAAGCAGGATAGTTGATACGACACAAGTAGTGACACATAATCGTAAAATATCGTATATTTTTATCGTGACACATAATCGTAATATTCATGAAATTAAATAAATTTCATTTCATATTCACGAAATGAATAAATGATCTGCAACTTATAAAGTGTCTTCTCTTCTTCATAGATTGTAAAGTTTGTTTTAGATAGAATATATTCCCCAACTCTGAGCCACATCTCAAATATGAGGGATGTTTCTGAATTACAGTAATGACAAATACATCTTGAGTTCTGAGACAGTGGTAGCTCCATGGTTAAGATGTCTATAAGAAAAACTAATGCTCAAATAAGCATTGTTAATTTGCCAGTTTTGGGTTATGTTGTCTCATGAGTGGGAATTGGGCATGACTATATTAGGAAGAAAATCAGGGAGAAATCCAAAAAAAATAAAGGTTTCAGCTAAATAAAATCTCATATTTGCTAAAATGATGTCACCTTGTCGGTGTGATTGAGGTCCTGTTTCTTTATCGTCTGTTTAATTGGTCTGCAGTTGTTTCAAAGGTTGTATCAGAAATGTCTGATGCATTCTGGTCCATAATTGTGAAACCCAACCTAAATTATTTTCATTCACCTATTTCAGATATTCGGCTGCTAGTGTCATTGACACCGCCAGTAAATACAAGTTCCTGTGGAAACTCCCCTTGGAGGATATTGAGTTAGTGAAAGGTAAGATGTCTGCCTCTATGAACCGATTCATAGAAGTTTAGTGGAAGAGCTTTTTGTTTTATTCTGAATCGTTTCCTCTCTGCAGGCTTGAGTCAGGCCACCAACAGGGATACAATCCAGAAAACCATCAGCCGTCTGGACGAGGACCTCAGTACCCTCGGGCAAATCAGCAAGCTGTCAGAGACGCTCAGTTTTCCTCACCAGGTCAGTTACAAATAAATTTGCACAAAACACAACAATGTGCAAACACACGAGCATAATGATTCCCTGAATTATTAAAACAAACAAAAAAACTTGTTTTGCTGTTGTTACACAACATTACATTTAACTCTGAACTGATACGACTTGTTCTTTTTCATAAATATATTATCTTTTTTTAATTGCCTTGTTGTGCTGTCCTGTTATAGGAAAATAATAAAATTCGAGGTTTCTGTTTTTTTTCCTACAATAGGAATGTTATGCCCTGTTATGTTTATTTTTTACTTAATTAACTCATAATATCTGTCCACTTACAACATAACAAAATATGGCTCTCCATGTAGCTGAGCTGCAGAGATTAAGCAGGGTTCAACATTTTTATGGCTCCACGAGCTGCATGCCTTTCAGGCCAGGAGCATATATCAACTGAGCAGGAAGACCTTTTATCACGTCTGTGCATCTAATGTCTTTTTCTGTATTATTTAAAATAATGATTCTTCAAAAATTTTTAAATAGCATATAAAACTTAAATAGCATATTCAGTGCTCTTGAGCTAGCTGGCCATGGGAAGCAGATCAGTTTAGTTAAAGCTTTTTAAAATAACAATATGGAATAGCAAACCTTTTATCAAAATGTTCACTGTGGCTGTTTTCCTGTTTTCCTTAAGAATCCAAATAACCAACCATATTAATGTTGTTAAGACGACAATCATAATAACTGAAACTGGATAGTTGAAGTTAGTTGAAGGACAGTTCTGATCCTTTCTGTGAGTCACTAGCCTCAGATTGCTGTTTTAGATGACGTGAGTGGAACCCCATGGAGCCTACTTCAGGGTTCTTCGTGTTTTGTGTTCCAAGTTGCTGTACTGCTCACTGTGGTTGAAAATAGTGAGCCAGTATAGCCTTCTGTCAGGCCAAACTGGTCTTGATAATGTTGTCTGAATTAATTTCAGAGCCATTTCTGCCAAATGATTGACTGATTTAGATAACTGCACGAATTAGCTCCTAATAAAATGAACAGACTGTTGAGGGTGTATTGTACCAATTACAGTAACTAAACAATTATCGACATTGCTTTGATACACAATTTGGATTACTGTTAGAAAGCAAAAAGGTGCAGAAAATCTGCTAGTAACTAATTCATATCCTAGCACTACAATTACCTACAGGAGTGACCTACAAACTTCTCTTTGTGCACCCTGTGTCAGCCTTATATGATGAGAGAAATTCTCTTCTTTTTTACATTAATAGCCATTAACAAGGACGTCTTGTCTAATCTATCTCCATCTTCTCCCAGAGTCTAGATGATGTGATAAAGGATCTGATGGCGTCAGTTCACAGAGAATTAGCAGAGAAGCAGTCCCTGGCATTCAGCATGACCTTCTTGCCCACTAAACTGGAGCTAAGCGCAGCTTCTGTGGACAGCACATTCATCTTCGAGTTCAGCAGTCCAGATGCACGCAGCAACTTCGAGCAGGCTTTTGAGGAGGCCAAAAAAAAGCTTGGTAATCACACGGTTATATTCAAACAAGAATCATCGATCGTTATTTACCTAAAATACAGACTACACATGACAAAATCAGAAAGATGTACACTTACATTAGATTTTAGAAGACCAACATACCGCATACATACATCAGAGTGACAGATTAAAGGAAAACTAGTGGACATGAGCTTTCACAGGTATGATTTTATTACACACTGCAAATCAATACTCTGAAACATTTCTATACTGATGGGAGTGGACTATTATAGGATGACCTCATCCCCATTCACATGGCAAGAAGGCTCACTGAATGCTTTAATGAGTATGAAAATGAGGTAAATCATATGCTGTGGTCTTCATAAAAGAAGATTTGGGTATTTATCCCTTTAGTTCTTTTCTAGTACAATCTATACCAAAGTGCACTGAAGCTGTTTTGGTTTCCTATTATGGCCCAACAGTTTAAAAAGACACTTGTTGAGTTTACCTTTAATTTGTCACACATCTGTAGGTGTACATAGAAAGTTTTCTATGTATTCTTCTCAAGTGAAAGGCGTGTGTGTGTGTGTGTGTGTGTGTGTGTGTGTGTGTGTGTGTGTGTGTGTGTGTATTTTTATGACCATCCTGTTGGACATCATGCCCCTCCTCTATATAGCTATGAACAAAGACGAGTGGGACCCTGAGTTCCTGAAAGCCATCCCCATCATGAAGACCCGCAGCGGCATGCAGTTCTCCTGCGCCTCACCGAGCCACAGCAGCCCGGAGAACGTGTGTGAGGTGTGGGTGTGTAATAGTGACGGCTACGTAGGCCAAGTGTGCGTGCTGAGCATCAGGGCCGAGCCCACTGTGGAGGCCTGTATTGCCGTCTGCTCCGCACGGATCATCTGCATCGCAGCCGTGCCAGGACTCAAGAGCAGGTCTGGTTGCGTGTAACTCCTAGCATGTAGATTTAATGATACAGATACAGTAAATTCACTTTGTTGCTAGACTTAAGTCTGGTTTTAAAGTATCAGTAATTTATTATTAAATATTGTTTTTCTTTCACCGAATACTTTAGTCTTTTCTACATTTCAGTTGAAACATCTCTACTTTCTTCTCACTACATATCTCCTTAATCATGTGTTTATAAAGTCATAAGGTCACTTTAAGCATCAGAAAGTCTAAATCTAAATTCCTAAATTAAAGCTTATGGCAGTTAGAATGTAACCCAATCTCTATCACTGTAATCTAGCTGTTACTTGTTTTTATCAGGTTTGTGTTGTGAAAATGAAGGATTAGCATTCAGCAAGTTATTATTGTGTTAGCTAACACTTGAGAGATTAGGAGTAAAGCTCTTAGTTAGCCTTTGCTAATGGTTTCTCATATTCCTTGATTCCTTGGTGAAAGTGGCCTTAAATTATAATGAGTAACTAAAATCTTTCTTGAACTATTTTACAGTAGCATTCGGCTAGTTATTACCATGCTAGCTAACACTTCAGAGATTAGAGGTAAAGTTCTTTGTTAGACTTAACTAAAATTTTCTCACACTCCTTTGTTTCATGGTTGTGAATTCTCTTTGTTTACAGTGATATCTTTTTTACAGTAGAAGTAAACAAATCAATATAATGCTTCTGAAGTGAGAAATGAAATTGTACTGTTGGAAGAAAATTCCCCTTTTTTTTGGATTTAGATTCATTGTAATTCTAGGAGCTTTTTGCCATCGAGATCTCACTCTTGTTTGGCTCATACCTTGTAGAAATAAATGAATAAATAAAAAACAGAGCAAATATATGTTTTACGTTATATGATATTTGACACTGTTATGTTGTTTTCCTCAGGGAACGTGTTGAACCAAGGCACTCTGCCCCTGCGGCGCCGTCCGAGTCACCACCGACTCCTTCTGTCCAACCTCAGCTCCACATCTCCATCTCTCGCTCCTCTCCGGAGCTCAGTGATACTCCTGCTCCCACAGCACCTGAACTAGGGCCCTTTGAAAGTGATGACTCAGATGATGAAGACTCACCGAGCCCCTCGTCCACACTGCAGAGCCAAGCATCACATTCCACCATTTCATCCAGCTACGGCAGTGAGTCCTGCTCATTCATGTAGTTCCCACACTTTTTTAAATATATACATGCATATAGTAACAATGGTGTTAACTCTTCCATGTTAATCTGAGACACAAGCACAAGAAGTTGTGGGGTTTTGTGAGTTTCTGCATGTGGAAGACAGCAACATGCACTTTCAAGTATTTCTACCTGGTAGCTAGTTAATGAGTTTTTTAGAATGAAATATATGACCTGATTGGGAGAAAATCATTTAAAAATCAAAAATCTTGAAATATATTCTCAGGTTTCTGTGCAAATCAATGTTACTGGTCATCCTGAGATATGCTATAGCTGTATATATGCAATCTGTGGATCTGTAGCCGCTTGGAAAGTACCAGAATTATGGCGCACCCTAGGAGACATCACATACAAACTTAAGCTTCCTTACATTCGTACAGTCGTTAGTTTTTTCCTGTTGTTCGTTTACACTTACCTAAATTCAGATGGTTGCTAGAGAGGCAGAGAGATATACTGGACATCCATTTAAGACTGTGTTGTAAAAGGGCCATGGTGCTGCCTCAGTTATTTATGCTTGGTTGGGGTGAATGAGTTCAGCAAGTCTGCACAAATATAACTGCTCTGAGCAAGCAGCATTAGTCTTGGTGGTCTTGCCCTGTGATTAAACCAGTGTAGCATAGAAGCAGCAGGTTTAAATTTGGATCTTTAAATGCAGTGGGTATAAGAGTTTACACAGCCCTGTTTAAATTGCAGGGTTTTTTGATGTAAAAAAAAAAAAAATGAAACGATATACTACTTGCAATATATACTACTGCACTAAATCTGCACTAAATGACTTTAGTTTTAGATCTACCTATTCCAGTATTTTCCAGTTCTACTCCAGGGCTGGGTGACTACACACTTAACCTCATCAAAGCATTTTGTTTATTAGCTCATGATAAGAAAGAGCCTAAATATATGTAATTAAACTGAAGTCATGTCATTTAGAAGAATTGACTTCTTCTTGGTATGTTTATGTAGGGAAGAAAGAATGCAGTGTAGATGCTAGCATGAAGCAGTAATTGCAATTTAATTGCAGTTTGATGAATTAAAATGAACACATTTACAATATCAAGAGAAATAGTCAGTAATAAAAAGGTAAATTGTGAGAGGTGTTTGTGTATTTTAGGTAGCTATAATAACTTTTCAGAACAGTCTAGTGATCGTTATTTTTTTTTTGTTTTATTTCATTTTTTTAATTTAAATCCAAATTATATAACAGAGAGCAAACATATTTAAGGTATAACCAAAATAAAACACACCCACCCTCTAAACCAAGCCCATGCCCACCCCCACATACACTTAGATTGTTTATAATTTGATTAGCAAATGGCTTTATTAACTGCAGGTTTTTATGACTATGTGACTGTAGCATCTCAATTGTGGGTTGATGTTAAAGTTTTTCCACACGATGTATCCGTAAGTGTGTGTATATTTGTTTGCCGCCACTTTAGATGATGAAGGAGCAGGCTGTAAGGACATGGCCCCTGAGACTACCAGTTCAGAGGAGGAGCAGGAGTTCTCCAGTGGGTTTGGGCCACAGCGACTGAGCGTTGATAGTCCAATGGACGGGCGTGCCATGCGCAGATCCAGCCGAGGCTCCTTCACCCGCGCCAGCCTGGAAGATCTGCTGAGCATCGACCCAGAGGCCCACCAGAGCTCAGTGTGGCTGGGCACCGAGGATGGCTGGTGGGTGGCTGCTTGCTGTATTGATAAATGTATGTAGTGTGAAACCAGACCAAGTAGGAACTGCCAATTCCCATCCACCAACTATCTCTCCCTGTCAAACGGTAGCAACCAACCAGGAACAAGAAGACTAACATCACTGCAAGTCACCAGTCACTACACTATACAGTCTCCAGTAGTCGTTCCTACTACTTGTTGCCATAATAATAACGTTTATCAATCTGTGGTGCAAACAGCTTTCTACTTTGCAACAAATCGGTTTTGTTGTCACTAAAATGCCCAACTGTCTTCACTCCTGTTGGTAGTCACTGTGCCAAGTCACTCCATGTTTGCATAAGGTTCAACTGTTTATTTATAACTTTATTGCATCGCTGTTCACCGGTTACTGTCGCCATCTGCCCTCCTCTACATACTTGACCTCATAGATGCCCACAAATAATAGTAGTTCATATGGATGAGAGGGCATGCCACCCAAACAGCATGGACAATTTTGTTTACACAGATGGCTATGAGGATTTCTGTTGCACTACTTGGGACCCCATCCTATGCTCTTTACAAACAAACATGAAGGAATCCTTTTTTCTTTTTTCTTTTCTTAATTTCCCACTACAAGCAATAATCAAAAATCTGTTTAATAAATGCTTCTTTAAGCAACATTCTGCTGCCATTATTTGTAATAGCGTATAGAAAGTTGGGATGGTGGATGTCTGTTTTTCCACGACCATCTCAGACTGTACAAAATGTCCTCTTATTCGAAAGTACAAACTCTTTTCTTTTCTTTTTTTTTCTTTTTTTTTTTTTCTTTTTTTTTTCTCTCTCCATGTTCTCACCTTAAATGACTCTAGTTTGCCCTTGTTCAACCCTCACATCATCTTTTGCACCTCGCAATTCGCTTCATCTTGCACGGGCCTGTCACTCTGTGATGCACTGCTCTATAAAGATTAGCGTCTTAATCACAGTTCTTCAGAGCTTCCCTTTTGTTCTCACTTTTCATGCTGTCACCTGATGTCTGAGGATATTTTATGCTCTTAGCCTTAAAGTTGTCTTCAACTATTGGATCATGTTTGCTATAATTAAACCCTTAGGGAGAATCATTTATGTTCATTTAAAGGAAATTAATAGAATCGCCCGAATCAGTTTTCCAAATTCTTTTTTTTCTTATGTTAAGACTCTTGTTTGAGTATGTTATTGTTTCTATAGTAACAGCTCATTCTCAGAGACTTAATATATATAAAAACTTAAATACATGTAGAAAAGTATTTTCAAAAAATAAATAAGAGTGCAGGAGCCAGAGTTTTCTATTAATCAGTAAGTTTTCCACCACAGGAAAGTCTTCTTTGTTTTGTCTTATTAACATTGTAGAATGCAATACTACACACACATGTACCCACAAACAGCTGTTTTTATTAGTAATAGAAACTAAAAATCTTATCAGTTTGGTTCAGTTTGTCACTGTGTGCTTCTCTTTCACTGCATGTTTCTCTGTCTCTGTCTGTCTATCTGTCTGACTATCTCTCGCTCTCTCTCTCTCTCTCTTTCTCTTTCTGTTATCTCTCCATCTTGTTTCTCTCAATTCTCAAGTAAAGGAGCTTGTGCATTTTTCAGTGTTGCAGAATGATAATGAAAATATGAAAATAGCTATAGAAAAAAAACTATTAACACCTTCCTCTGTGTTTCATGTGTTTCCAGTATACATGTTTACCAATCATCAGACAACATCAGGAACAGGAAGAACAGCATGAAGATGCAGCACTCGGCCTCCATCTTGTGCATCCTGTAAGTAATCCTGGTTGTTTTCATTATGTTCCTGTTTCTTCTTTCACAGATTTTTAATTCTTCATTCTGTTTGTCTGATTTGGAAAGGTATCTCGACAACAAAGTCTTTGTGTCCCTTGCTAATGGTGAAGTGATTGTGTATCAAAGGGAAGCAGGTAATTTATTTTCAGTCAAACTGTGCAAAATGTCATGCCATTATCTACATAAGGAATTAGATAGGTAATGCATGTTGTCATGTGAAGACCCTTATATCACAGATTAGCTTCATCAGAGCTTTTCACACTTGAAATAGTTAACCCTGTGTCATTTTAAACCCCGGGTAAACAGAATTCTGGGTTATTTTTTACATTTTACATCGCTCATACTTTAGCCAGGGTTAACCATTAATTCTAGCTATTCATAATATGGTTCAGGGGTATTAAGGGACTACATTAACATTAACAGATGACATTCTAACTCATGTAATCTGTAATCTATATAATATACATTTCCTCAGTAATCCAACAGTGAATGTTACATTAAGAAATAAATGATTTAATTTGATGAATAAAAGGAAAAAGATGTCGCTTTTTTGCTTATATTTTACTTTGAAAGAATACAGTCAATTTCTCTCTCTCTCTCTCTCTTTCTCTTTCACAGGGAGTTTCTGGGATCCACAGAGTTCTCAGACTTTGTGTTTGGGTTCTCCGAGTGGTCCTGTCACTAAAATGGTCCCAGTGGCTGGGAAGCTGTGGTGCGGCTGTCAGAACCGGATTCTCATCATCAACACCAGCACTTTAACACAAGAAGTGAGTGAGCGAAGGACACACCATATCCCTATGTCTGCTGATAGAAATGTTTGCAATTTGTTTCCTATTTGTCTGATTTATTGCACTGGTTTAAAATGATTGTTGATCTGTCACTGGGAGACCAGAAAAGCATAACTGTCTTTTATTTTGCCAAATGCTAGGCTGTGTAAGATTTTGAAAGTAGATGTGAAGTGGATATGATTGTATTACAGAAGAAAATTTAATAAAAAAAAAAAAAGTGCTCCTTTTCTTACTCTGTTTTATATAAAATATTTATTGATTAGCCTAAAGCAGTGTACATATAAGCTGAATGTGTTTATGCTCTCCTGAACAGTAGCTGTTTTGACTAATGACATATCCTAAATCAGTGTGTACTGAAGCATGCTGTATGTTTTGAAGCAATAATAATCTGCCTTTTTACTACATGTGAACATAGCCATGTGTTTATTTATGTGTATGTATGCATTTGTGTGTGTGTGTGTGTGTGTGTGTGTATATATGCAGCATTCGTTTGCAGTAGGCCAAGACAGCGGGCGGTGTGTGGCCTGCATGGTGAGCTATGGTCAGGGCGTGTGGGTGGCTCTGCAGGGCAGCGCTCAGGTTCGTCTGTACCACTCCACCAGTTACGAGAGCATCGCTGAGGTGGACGTGGCACCTGCTGTTCACAAGATGCTTGCAGGTATAAAAAGAATTAGCATAAGTTTAAATTAATGCTCATGTTCTGATATGGTATTGTTTCTGTAGTAACAGACAAGAAAGCCTGCTGTTATTTAACAAGGAGAAATGAGTACTCATTAATTTTGTTAAGTAGTTTGTAAAATGGGGGGGGGGGGCACAGTGGCTTGGTGGTTAGCACATTTGCCTCCCACCTCCAGGGTTGGGGGTTCGATTCCCGCCTCTGCCATGTGTGTGTGGAGTTTGCATGATCTCCCCGTGCCTCAGGGGGTTTCCTCCAAGTACTCCGGTTTCCTCCCCCAGTCCAAAGACATGCATTGTAGGTTGATTGGCATCTCTAAATTGTCCGTAATGTGTGATTACGTGAGTGAATGAGAGTGTGTGTGTGTACCCTGCGATGGGTTGGCACTCCGTCCAGGGTGTAATCCTGCCTTGATGCCCAATGACGCCTGAGATAGGCACAGGCTCCCCGTGACCCGATGATAGATCGGATAAGCGGTAGACAATGAATGAATGAATGAATGTTTGTAAAGAGATGCTTATTTAATATTTTTGGTAGACGTTTCCAGTTTTTGTCATAACACTTAATAGTGCTATTCACATATGACACGTTATTATGTCATGATTGTACTGAGTCTCTCCCCCCTTTTTTTCTTTCTCTCTCTCTCTCTCTCTCTCTCTCTCTCTCTCTCTCTCTCTCAGGCTCGGATGCCATTATCCGCCAGCACAAGGCTGCATGCCTGAGGATCACAGCTCTCCTTGCATGTAGAGATGTGTTGTGGATTGGGACAAGTGCTGGGGTAGTGCTCACTCTTCCAGTCCCACCTGCGATCTCCAATGTGGCTACGGCACCTTTGCGGACTCCACTCGTGCCCACTGGCTCTGCCCACGGCCATACCGGCCATGTCCGATTCCTCACCTCTATTGAGCTGCCTGAGGGCTTTGACGTCCACTTTCCCTACCAGGCCGAGTCAGGTGTGTAATGCTGATTTTGTTTTAACGTGGCTGTTTTTTACTGTAACACCACCACCAAACTGTAATGCAGACATAGAGATTCTCCACTATTTTAAACTTTAACACTGCCTTGTAAACTATAACACCATTATTTTAAATGACAATACCAGAATCTGTAACATTGCCATTTTAATCAGAGTACCATTGTTTCAAATGGAATACTGACATGTTACTACAACACCACTATTTCAAACTATTGCCTACGTTTGACTAAAGTGTAACACTCCATTTTAGCTGCAACACTGTGAATTAAACTGTAGCAGTGCAATTCTAACCTGTAACACCACAATTTTAAACTGTAACATTGCCATGTTAAACCATGACATCATTATTTTAAAAGGTAACGCCACCATTTTAAATGCAATTTGACAATTTGAGCTGTAACACTGCAATTGTAACCTATAACATTGTTTTTAAATGCATTAATAATAATAATATTAATAATAATAATAATAATAATAATAATAATAATAATAATGGTTTTCGTTGTACAAAAATGTGAAATAAATTTTAAAAAATGATTTTTTAATGAATCATTCAGTTTGTTTTAAAAAAAAAAGTTGCAGCATTTTTTTTCAGCATTTTTTAGGATGAATTCTGATTTTTACTCATTATTTTTTCACTATTTTTTTTACCTAGGTACTATCCTCCTGATTATTTAATGCTTGTTTGTCCTTTTTTTTTGTAACCATGTATCTGTGTTGTGTGTGTCCCAGAGCTGAGCAGTGATGGAGCAGTGCAGCAGCGTCGATCCTCCACCCTCCTCACAGGTAAATCCACTCTGCTGGTGATCAGCGGTGGAGACGGCTACGAGGACTTTAGGCTGAACAGCAGCAGCGAGACAGTGGGACGAGACGACAGCACCAACCACCTGCTGCTGTGGCGCTTGTGAGCGGCTCCACACACTACATATCAGGCCACCGTGGCGTTAAATCAGGCTCCGCCCCCTTTCTGGCAGCATGCTGCTCAAGTCTCTGAACCCTGCTATTTCTGTGCATGAGCATGACAGAAACTGAAAGGGTCATTTCTAACATTTTCTTTGTTTCGTTGTGTAATCAGTTGTCGAGTTGTACTCTCTGTGTCCCACATGGTGTAAGAAGTGAATCTCGCGCTGCCTGTGGTGTTTCCTAGTGGGATTTATACGTTTAGCATGATGCCAGTCTACAGAGAAGAGATGACGTGGAGGACTTGTCCACGGAAAGGAAAAAGCACTGGACGGAGAATGAAGGAGAAAAAGAGCATGATGTCTGAAGCAACTGCAATGTGGGAAAGGCTAATATTCTTCTAATCAGAGTATAACTGAAGGATGAATAGAGCTGAGACAAGCTTACAGATCTTAAGACGATGAGATGAGATGAAAGAAACAGACTTGACTGGGACGATTGCTTGGACTCTAAAGATGACTGGATATCTCAGAGTGTTTCCTGTCCTGCCCCTCTTTAGAGAACAATGGATAATGGACTCGTTTACACACAGCGTGATCAACTACTGCTCCGTCACACTGTGATCGCGTTCATGAACAGCAAGGTTTTGTCTCGAGCTCCACAAGCGAGGGCAATATGAGAGTTTGTCTGTACTTAACCAATGTGCAATATAAAGCTAGGGTATCTACTTAAGGCTATATTATATACATACACACTCGCACTTACACACCAACTAAAGCCACACACTTTTCCACCTCCTCAGTGCAGTCGGTTCAGGGATTTTAAGAAATGGCCTGAAATTCCATCAGTTTCACAAGAAACTAAAGGGTAAATTTAAAATATATATATATATATAAATAAATAAAAAAAGACAGTGTGGTGTGTGTGCTTCTGAGTCTAAACCATCCAAACCCTTTAGCCAGTATAGACAACAGCTGCATGCAAAAATGAAAAGTACATGAGTGTATTGTCTCCTGCATTATTTTGGGTTGCATAAAAGGTATTAACTATACACTCTTAGGAAAAAAAAAGGGTTCCTCAGTGGTTCTTTACATGGCTCTAAGTTTCTAAAAGCCTTCTAATTTAGACACGTTCCTATAATAAAAGCCTTATTTGTTGGATTGTAAAACCTTCCTAAGAGAGACAAATCAGAGCAAAGTGTTTTTTCTCCTCAGCATTAAGTTTTAGTTAAATGGTTATTTTTAGGCTTAATCCTTTCTTGATTAGTTGTGAAAATATCCATCTTTGCTATTTTTTCAGGAGTAATTTTGTAATGGGTGTAAATCTAGAACTCAAAAATAACTCAAACAACTTACCCATACTAAGAACTCTTGAGGAACTTGCTTTTTTTTTCATAAAGTGCACCATCATCTCTGGTGATGAAGTAAATAGCTTGAGTAGCTCAAGTTGCCATGGTGACAAAAAAGCTCCACCCCCAAGCCCCTGCTTCTTGGATCCAGAATTTTTTGTTTCTGCGGTTGAAATGCACAAAACGGTTCGAAATTAGGATCTAGCACTGCGTTGGTGGAAACAGGCTTACCTGTAAGAGCATTCTAATGCTTAATGACATGTTGCCACAATCACAGCCCACTTCTTTACACATAATCACACTATTCTTTCTGTTGTCCAGTTATTGTTTTTTGTTTTTGATCGGGTTTTTTTTTTTTTTTTGCTTTTATATATGGAGTCCAGTAGGTCATATAAAGGAGCAGCCAGTAAGGCTGTTGTGGTGAAATTGTGTACAGTATTTATGTTTTTGTTCTTTTTTTTTTATTTTACAGCACTTAATTTATAAAGACTTCTCTTCTGTTACCTAAAAAGGTGAAGCTGTATGGCTCGTTCATGCTACTTTCCGGTTCTGTCTGACCCACACACACATCAGCAGTAGTAATCAGGTTTCAGGGCACATTTTCATATAGACATTATTTATGTTCGAGTGTCAGAAAACCGATAGAACCGTATTATTGAAGAGAAAGAAAAATGAAATCAGGAAGAGCTAAACACTAAAAAGTGTTGAGTGATTTGAAGGCACCTACATGGAATCAAACCACGCCACTGTTTTTAAAAGAAATAACATTTTTGAGCTGAGTTTTAAAACAATTGTTTACACCACGCATTTCTTAACACCAGCAATTTTTTTTTGCTAGTTTAGCTGAAGAAGGATCAAGTGTATTTGTTGCTTTTGCGTGATCTCCATCATCAGCTTAGTAAAGACTCACACAAGGAGTCCCAGAGGTAATAATGCAGTCATGTTATATCAGAAAACAGAAAAAAAAAAATAAAACATATGTGCAGAACAAATCTGACTGGGAAATTCAGTAAAAATGTATTCAGTATAAATACCTCTATGATGCATTCACTGCTCTAAAAGATGAGGAGCAGAAGGCTGGATCTGCACTCTATACTTAGAGCAGGGTGTCGGATCTTATCCGGAAAGGTCCGGTATGGATGCAGTAGGGTTTCACTCTAACCAAGCAGAAGCTACACCTGAGTGTATTGAATGCCAAGATAAAGAGATGGAATCAGGTGCTTGATTGAGATGAAAACCTGCACCCACACCAGTTCTTTGCAGATAAGATCGGACACCCCTGAGCTACTTTACGGAGCAATCAGACAGCGTAAATTATTTAATATGGACGGCAATCATTAGAAAATCTTTACGCATTTAAAGTCAGTAGGTGTTCCTGTGGTCTAGTAAAGTACACAGGACACATGAGAATTTACTATCTGTAATATATAAAAACAAAACGTAAATTAAATAAGGCTCAATTCTCTCGTTGGTTAACAGAGAAATGTATAAATGTTGATGGGTTTTCTTCAGTGTCGCCACTTTGTTGCAGAACGTTTTCCACCACAGGAGATTCTTCAGGAATGAGATCTGTACATTTCAGTATCTGCCTCTTATTTCTGAGACACAGATTAGTACATTACAGGCTGAAAGTGTAAAAACATGTTTCAGAAAAATTTTACAGTTGCAGTTAGAAAAGATGACATTTGTCTGTTGACATTTAGTCCAGGTGTATTCTATGGAAAATATCCTGTCAGAGTATCATGAGTGTTTAGTGCATCCCATGAGTCACTTTGGGATAAGGTATTGAAACGTCTGGAAGGTTCTTGAATTTTTCTAGCCTTCTTTGCAGATAAAGAAAGAGATTAGAACCAAATGAAGAGGTGATTAGACATAGTGTTGCTGCTGACATAAAAAAAAAAAACAAAAAAAAACAAATTTTTGGTTTGTTATTAAAAGTGCTATCCTGTATCTTGTAGAAAGATCTAATGTTCAGTTGATGTGCTACACACAGACACATACACACAGTGTTTCTTAGAGTATGATTTTTGTTGTTGTTTTGGCCACTCTAAGAGTATTCAGGCACAACAATACGAGTTTTCCAGGACCACACACACATTAATTTATCTTTCATTTAGAATAGCTGTCAAACTGCAATGTGTTTGTTTTTGCCCATTTTCCAGAATTCAGGCAAAGCAATATGAATTTTTTCCACAGAGCACCACACATGCACAAACACCCATATATGTACAAAAATCCAGAGAGATATTATCATCAGTTGTACCAGAAAAATATAGTTTCTTTGGGTCATATTTATCCAGAAATCAACATCTATTTCGGTCAGACTCTATATATAACATGCCCAAAACTTCGCTCATTTAAGCGGCACTCTTAAACATCACGTCCTTTTGAAAGGATGTGATATAAACATAATATAAAACATGTCCTTTTAAACATTATCTGTATTTTGTTGTTCTGCATTTTAACCTCACACTTCAGTTTCACTTTGGTTTCAGCAGGAGATGATGGGAAAGAGTGAGCACTCTCTTCCCTCTTTTCCCACAGGATAGAGCAGAAGCAGCACAATACAATAGAACTATATAGAAATCTATTTCTGCAGCAACTGATGTAACAAAAGTATTATGTAACAAATGTGTTTGACTCAGTGATGATCTGTGTATATGGCTATATATGTACACATTGAACTTTAACTTGATTCAGTGGACACGTGGGGAAAAACTTCATTTTTTCTGATCTCACTGCAAGTAATAGAGTTGAGAGCACATACTGTATCACACAGACATAGGTCTCGTCTCATTTTCTCGGCTTGAACGGAGCGCCAGTTGGCTGTTTATTTAGCAAACACTTGCTCTGTGAGAATGTGTGTGTGTTTTAGTCATGCGGGTTTGCACACATAGTTATCCATGCTGGGTGTGTGTGTGTGTGTGTGTGTGTGTGTGTGTGTGTTAGACAGCCGTTCTCATACCGCTTGCAGTAATATAAATCTTATTTCAGCACACACACTAAATCGGTCACGTATCAAAATATCTGCTATTATTTTGATACTTGTTTTCATTCATAGTAGAACCTTTGAGATCTGCTGTGAATATTTCCGTCAGGCTGCATGTCCTGATTTTGCAAATTTGATCAGCCAATCAGAAACGCAATAACATAACATCACTGCTAGTCTTTCTTTTCTTGAGTCCTTGATTCGTTTCATACCATGTTAAATACATAAAGCTGTTTTAAGCTACACAATATAATGTATCAAAAACATTAGCGTACATATTTTTGCATAGCATAAATCCATGCACTTAAATGACTGAATTTGATAGTGTACCATGCTTAACACAGTGGCGCCTGCAAACAAGTGATGCATCAGTAATATTCAGATGGCATCCGAGAACTTTCCTGGTACTTATCCATACCAACAGTGATATAGGCATGATGAATGTACATTGTAAAAAAAAAAAAAAAAAGAAGACATTTTAGAAAGGTAAAATATCTTGAATCTAGTCAAATTTAATACTGTTTCATATTATAAAATCACGATAAACCAAATCTAAAATTATTAAACTTATTTCTTATTTTCTTGTTTTGTTGGCAGATTATTGTGCTGATTTTAAGCATCATTTATAGAAGAGTAGTCAATTAAAAATAGTCAAATTTGTGTAGAAATATTTTTATTATTATCAAGGATTTAAGATATTAGGTTATATTTGGTTAATTCAGCTCGCTCTATGTTGTTTAATGCCGTGTTTTTTCTGTAGAAGATATTACACCAATCAAAACTGTATCTTTTATAGATCGCACAAGTGTGGTCATTAAAAAGGAGCTCATTAAATCAATGTCATTAATTTCACTTTTAAGGATGGAAGCATGTCTCAGTGCTCACTGAATTGAAGTGCTCTTTCCTGTATGGGGCTTTGCTGCACTGTGCTCGTGAAAATCTTTTTGTGTGTGCAATTTACTGCATTCATTCTCCGCACCATCAGGACACACCCCCTTACACACTCTTTATTAAATCTAGTCCTATTTAAATACAATGCAATCATTTTAGTTTAATCAGGTTAGTTGTGTTGTAGTGCAGAATGTTGCAGTAGTTGCACATTTGATATTCAGAGCACAGTTTGCTGTGTTTGGTGCTTCACTGTAACTAAATTTACGTGATGCACTATCACAAGGTATTAGCTGCAGGTATCTGATCATACTAATAGTGCGAATAAAAGACCATGGTTATTGGATTTGATCCATCACCTAGCTTGGCCTTAATGCAACCTCTAAAGCTAGCTGAGCAACTAGCTAACATTGTGTCAGCAGTAGCCAGTAACTAGCCAGACAGCTAGCATTAGGTAAACTATCATATTGAGCAAGGAGGTATGGTGGTGCAGTGGGTAGCATTGCCACCTCAGAGCAGTGGTGTTTATGGAGTTTTGCATGTTCTTCACATTGTTCTGCTTCTCCAGTTTTCTCCCAGAAACAAGCCAGTATGCCAGCAGAGAGTTGTTTACAGGGTCTATTCATTTCTCACAGCCAGTGAGAGCCACCAAGACCCTTCCCAGGATAAAGCACTTAATTAGAATTGAATGAACGAATCATATTGTGTAATTAACCCTAGCCAAGTTACCTAGCAAGCTGGCTAACTTTAAGTAGTCAGTAATCAGTGACGTTATAGTATGAAGATTCTGATTGGCTGAGCCATTTACACTTACCCTATACGTTCCCAGGATCCATCTCACTTGCAACTACACACAATTTATTAGATTCACTGTAATTACTTAATAATTTTATGCTTTAAAATAAAGATGCTTTAAAATAAAGAACTGAATAATATGCTGAGATTTTAAGGGGGGGGTGTGTGTGTGTGTGTGTGTGTGTGTGTGTGTGTGAGAGAGAGAGAGAGAGAGAGAGAGTGAGAGTGAAATCTGCCAGCTTTTTTCTAGATGTTCGTGTTAAAATTGTGTGTTTTGGTGTGTTGTATCTTCACATCCAGAAAATCACACACTGAGGGCTGATGATTTTGTGGCATGTGTAAGAATCCGCTTTATTTTACACAGTGAACATGTCTAGAGAAGCATATTTTCATATAATAGCACATAAACGAGCAAAAAGACCATCAAATCCGTAACTTCAGTGTGTTTGTAGCCTTCCAGCCATTTTTTTGTGAAGGAAGTCATTGTGTTTATTGTAAATTTGGATATATATTACCTTTTTTCTGTACATAGTGCTCTCTGTCTATACTGTTGATATAAATCTGATGGCATATTTTTATATACTTGTTTAAGTTGTCTTGGTTTTGTTTTGTTTTGTTTTGTTTTCCCCTCAGCATGTCTTCTGTGCTGCCATATTTAAATAAGTGTGTCATTTAGAAGAAGAGTCTCGCCTCTCTGTTCCAGTCCTCATGGTTCCTTCACTGCTTCACTGTTTTTCCTCGTTATGGTTCTTGTGGGTTTCTTTGCAATTAAAAACGATCACTGGTTGCCAGATCATTATCAGTCGTGCATGAATCATTTCAGAAATCTGACTTGTAGAGGCACTATATGGTGTGGTGTACCAATCTGAGTACAAATAATAGCTTAATAATAATAATGATAGCTTTTTCTGGATGGGCATGAAAGAGTTAATATATGGACACACACACACACACACACACACACACACACAAAATTACATATATATAATATATAAAATATATATATATAAAAAGATATATATAGATATATATATAAAAAATATAGATATAAAAATATATAATAAAAAGATAGATAGATATATATATAGATATATATATATAGATAGATATATATATATATATATATATATATATATATAATATATATATATAAAATATATAAAATATATATATAGATATATATATATATATATATATATATATATATATATATATAGATATATATAGATATATATAGATATATATATATATATCATATATTTTATATAGATATATATATATATATATATATAGATATATATATATATAATATATATATATAAAATATAAAATATATATATATATATATATAGATAAAAAAGATATATATATATATATATATAGATATATATATAGACACACACACACACCCCTCTATATAAATGCTTTCTACAGGAGACATTAATGTAACTGGTATTATTATTATTAGTAGTAGTAGTATTATAAAATTGTTTCTTATTATTTTTTATTGTTAAGAATAGCAATAAAATGCAAATAATATCAAACAATTAACAATATTATTATTATTATTATTATTATTATTATTATTATTATTATTATTTTTTTTATAATAAAAATAATGATAATGATCTGATTATTATATTTTTTATTGTTAATAATAATAAAATGTTATCAATTAACAATATTTATCATTATTATTACACAATTAATACACAAATGTTTGACATTAGATTTTTTATTGTTAAGAATAACAATAAAATGTTAATGATATCAAACAATTAACAATAATATTTTTTCTTATTAGTAATACAAATAAGTGTTTGATATTGTTATAATGTTTATTGTTAAAATAGAAAAATGTTGATATAAAACAATGAACAATAATATTTCTTCTTTTTATTATTATTATTATTATTATTATTATTATTATTATTATTATTATTATTATAATCATTACTGTTATCATTATTATTAAACCCAGTCTACCAGTTTAAAGTGGAACTGCATTAGCTCTATGAAGCAGAGGGATTAGTCACTGCTTGATTTAGAGTGACTCCAACATTCATGTGCTGTGAATGGTAAGCATGAGACCAGCTCATCCTCACACAGGGATCTGGTTGTGTACAGTCACAATAGCCTCATTGTGTGTCTTGTCTTGTGTGACGTTGTTTGAGTGAGAAAGTGAGTGAGGTTTCCTGATGGGAAAGGAATGAAGAGTCAGTATGTGCAGTCAGAATGATAGTATAATGAACACTATGGAATAATTCCAGCCATGTTTGCATGCTGAGATATGGAACGTGTTAATTTTTTGAAAGTAAGCTTGAACTGCTAGCTTTCTAAAACAGACACTAATCATTTTATGTACTTCTTTGTGTTTATCAGCATCAGCAACACCTAAACGTGCACATAAACCTCCATCCTGTAGTGTTTCATCACATCTTAATGTATTTTACTCTATATTTAAGATTGTGATCACAATGAATTATTATGAATTAATGACTTCATTAACTATTACTGACACTCAAAAGATAAGACAATATCAACTGTAAAAAGACACTAATTTATCTTACTATTTTATTTACTTTATGTGCAATGAATATTAAAAAAATCTGTTAAAAGTGCAGGCTTCTGTGATGAAAAAAATGAAACCATGAAACCGAGGTTTACACCCTCATTGTGAAATTGCTAAAAAAAAAAAAAACAGTCAGAAACATTTTTGGGGAAAATTTGAAAAAATAAAATAAATTAAAAAGTACAATAACCATGGTAGCATAAGTACTCACACCCTTTTATATTTCCACCCTTATTTCTTGGAATTTTACCTTTCAGTACAACAATGACCCAAAGAATAGATCCAAATCAACAAAAGAGTGATATAATCAAAATAATTATGATAATTATACACGTATGTGAACTACTTGAACATGAGACTCATATATTAGTTTCCTTTATTCTACCTCTTCGAAACACATTATACATTTACATATAGATAAAACATTTAATTTATAGGCGCCTTTCTTGTCACCCAAGGTCACCATACAAATTAACACAAGTAATAAATAATAAAATAGCAGTAAACACCAGTAAAACAATATAAAAACAGGGTTAGTCAATAAAGTAATAAATAGTAACATATTAGTAATAAATAATTTGTTTTACTTATTCATTAATTTATTATTCTTCCTCTTGACAATTCAAAACAGAAAGAAATCAGGCTTTTTTTGTAGGGTTAGAAATAGCATTTGCATTTTCCCCAATGTAAGTAGAATGTGTGAGGAAGTAGAGAGCAAATCAAAGAGAGAAAAACAGGACAGATGAGTCAAGAGAGGAAGGAATACAGTTGTAATGTTTTGGAAAGCCGCTGACTCAGCACAGGTGTTTCATCAGTTGGTCACACAACATAATACAGCCACATGATCTGAATGGTTAAAGTAGAGTCATGTCTGTGTGGTGTATAAAAATGTTGCTCTGTAAAGTACCGTAAATCTTACTAGAATTATAATTGCGGGGATTTTTCAATACTTCAATGTAGACCGAAACAACTTTTCAGATGTGGGTGTAGTCTGAAAGAATCTTCTGGTGAGTCATTTTAGCACATGATTACAGAGCTACAAGGATAATGTAGCTAATAAGTGATTCAGCTAAAATCTTTTCTGTGAATAAAGGCACAGCGTGATTTACTGTAATCTATAAAAATGAACACACCTTGTATCTCCAGGATTATGATGGCTAGCACAACCAAAATCACTTTTATTTTACTTCTTGATCTAATTTTCTCAATAGACTAAGTTGATCAGTTGTGTAGTGTGAAAGTGTATTATCTGGGTGGCCAAATGCATAAATAAATGCATTAGGTGGCCAACTGAGCAAGTAAAAGCTCCAGTATGCTTGCCCTGTAACATATCTTGGTTGCCTGGAAACGTAACTGATGAGGCTTAAATGTCTTCGCTTACATGTAAAGTAATAACATGGTGAGATCATTGGATGGGTAAGTGCATTATTACAAACTAAGGGAAATAAAAATTGTGATCATGTAGTACATCAGTGTTTGCACTCTCGATAAATAAAATAAATCAATGGCCAACATTTCTGCAATGTGATGAATGTTGACTGAATTTTGTTATCTCTATATAACAGTTGAATATTCAAATCTGATTGGTTTGACGTGTGTATAATCATGCCATGTGTTATTACTTACTATGTCCAGACATGTTTAACTGTGAGGTGACTGTGTGTGAGTTTTCTGTTCTCTTCTGTTCTGTGATTCTCTGTTCAGTTAAATTATATTTTGTTATGTAGTATTCCATTCTACGTTGTTTATTGTTCTGTTATTTGTTGTCTTTTCTTTTCTGTTCCAATTCTATTCAGCTTTATTTTTATTTTATTATATTTTGTTGAACTGTATATATTTTGATGAAGCCATAACATTAAATACAATGACAGGTGAAGTGAATAACATTGATTATCTTGTTATTGTTACAGTGGCACCTGGTAGGATATGAAAAACAGCAGAGTACACAGTCAGTTCTTGAATTTGATGTGTTGGAAGCAGGAAATATGGGCAAGTGCAAGGATCTGAGCGACTATCAAAGAACAAATTGTGATGGCTAGGCAACTGGGTCAGGGCATCTCTAAAACAGCATGTCTTGTGGGGGGTGTTCCTAGTATGCAGTGGTTAGAGCCTACTAAATGTGGCCCAAAGAAGAACAACCAGTGAATCAGCACGAGGGTCATGGCTGAACAAGTGTGTTCAAGGAGCAAAATCCACCAAAGAGATACTGTCTTAGCACAAATTGCTTTAAAATTTAATGCTGGCTATGATAAAAAGGTGTAGTGCACTGTGTGCACTTTGTAGGTATGAGGCATGATCATTCAGATCAACAACATTATTGACTAGTGGGAACATTTGATCTGACTTCCTTCCACTTCTACTCCTTCTACTCCTTCTACTGCAGACACACAGGCTTTCGGCTCTGATCTCAGCACAGTGTACTGCACACACACACACAGGCTCTCAGCTCCGAGGTCAGCACAGTGTATTGCACATGCACCAGCTCTGTACTGCACACGCACCGGCTCTCAGCTGTGACCTCAGCACAGTGTACTGCACACACACCGGCTCTCAGCTCTGACCTCAGCACAGTGTACTGCACACACACCGGCTCTCAGCTCTGACCTCAGCACAGTGCACTGCACACATGCACCGGCTCTGTATTGCACACGCACCGGCTCTCAGCTCTGACCTCAGCACAGTGTACTGCACACACACCGGCTGTCAGCTCTGACCTCAGCACAGTGTACTGCACACACACACCGGCTCTCAGCTCTGACCTCAGCACAGTGCACTGCACACATGCACCGGCTCTGTATTGCACACGCACCGGCTCTCAGCTCTGACCTCAGCACAGTGTACTGCACACACACCGGCTGTCAGCTCTGACCTCAGCACAGTGCACTGCACACATGCACCGGTTCTGTATTGCACACGCACCGGCTCTCAGCTCTGACCTCAGCACAGTGTACTGCACACACACCGGCTGTCAGCTCTGACCTCAGCACAGTGCACTGCACACATGCACCGGTTCTGTATTGCACACGCACCGGCTCTCAGCTCTGACCTCAGCACAGTGTACTGCACACACACCGGCTGTCAGCTCTGACCTCAGCACAGTGCACTGCACACATGCACCGGTTCTGTATTGCACACGCACCGGCTCTCAGCTCTGACCTCAGCACAGTGTACTGCACACACACCGGCTGTCAGCTCTGACCTCAGCACAGTGCACTGCACACATGCACCGGCTCTGTATTGCACACACACCGGCTCTCAGCTCTGACCTCAGCACAGTGTACTGCACACACACACCAGCTCTCAGCTCTGACCTCAGCACAGTGCACTGCACACATGCACCGGCTCTGTATTGCACACGCACCGGCTCTCAGCTCTGACCTCAGCACAGTGTACTGCACACACACCGGCTGTCAGCTCTGACCTCAGCACAGTGTACTGCACACACACCGGCTGTCAGCTCTGACCTCAGCACAGTTCACTGTTCACACACGGGATCTCGGCTCTGACTTCATCACGGGAAAGAGGCGGTGCGCGCTCCCGTTTCACCCTGTGACGTTGCGCCCTGGACGCGCGCCACCGTGGAGTTTCACTACAGCTCCTTTCACATCACGCGTCAGTAGCGCTGCTTCCTACCGGCTTTCTTCTTCTTCATATATGTATATTTCTGTTCTCTCCCTCTCTTCTTTGCTCTTGATAATAAACCACAGAGCTATGATCATAGCGCAACACAAACATAGTAAAAATACAGCCTTAATCAGGTAAGTTGAACTTCTTCTGGCTTGATAATCATATCTATCGCCAGTGTTTTCTTTATAGTGCTTCTGTTCGGGTTTTAAGGACACAAGGGTACTGAAGATCATGTGTGACCATTTGTTAGCCTAAACATTGACCAGGGTCCTTTATGAAATCTGTCACAATGCAAAAGGTTGGTTTTTTTTTTAAACACATTTTAATATAATACGCAAGGAAGTGAGCATTGAGCAGTATTAAGCTGACTTGTATTTCGTGTGTTTGTTTTATAATTGTTGTATTCAAGCTTCATATAACAGATCTAATGCATGTAGCTCTCCCATAAGTTGTTATGTGGTGAATTATTTGCTAAGAAGGTGCTATATAGAGCTTAATCTTAGTTAGGAATAATGCTGGGCTCTAGGCTGATGCTGAGCTGATGCTCTGCTTGGACATAACTGCCTGTGTACATACATCTGTGCTTCATTTCTCTCTATAACCTGCCATTTATCAGATTAAGGGGTATTTAAGCCTGCTCTGTTTGTTATAAAACAGCAAACACACTACATCCATCTGCAAAGGTTGCCAGGTGTCTGCTCCCTCGGTACACTGAGCCTGGTGGCACTGTTCCAACCTGGAATGCACACCTCTGATCTTCTCCCTGCACAGACGAAACCGGTTTAAACACCAGGTGACGTCAAAATACATTTAAATAACGACAGTGTATCAGATACATACCTGCTTACCTTAATCTTTCAGCAACACCCACAATATCCCTTATTGCAAAATTACCCAAACATGTGGGCTTATACTATGAAAGACGTCAGTTACGCTAATCCTGTGTCATTATATTCTGTTTTAACAAATAACTCACAGGCTTTTCATTCTTCCCATCAGAAGGCAAGTTGTATAAATACTGTGGGAGTGCACATCTCGCATTTAAATACAGTTGTGGCAATGTTTCAGCAATCCTGCCCAGTGGGCAGGGTCATACACACCCACTGTTTGACCCCATAAAAGAGTTCAGCTTCAAATACGCCTGTGTCCGTGTAAATGAACTAGGCATTTACCGATAATCACAACACGTAGCACGTACAATGATGTTTGTATGCGGTTATTGCTACCACACCCACATTATACTGAGTTTGTTGTGTTTGTGCTCAGAATAATCTCCCATTCTGAACGCCGCGCACAAAAAGGTTGTCTTCGAAGTAAGTTAATTTGGCTAGATGTAAAAAGGGTATAATAGTAGATGGGAAGCTCTAATATTTATCGGTAGCTCTACACTGAAACAGTTAGGGTTAAGTAGTGCAGTATATCATGAGGGCTCTCTGGCGGTATAAGACGAATGATGTGGTGCAAACTTTCACGCACACTTGAAGGGAACTGGAAGTGCAGTGGTTAAGGTGTTGGCCTACTGATTGGAAGGTTGTGAGTTCAAATCCCAGGACCTCCAAGCCATCACCACTGGGCCTCCAAGCAAGGCCCTTAGCCTCCAATTGTTCAGTTGTATAAATGTAAGCTGCTCTGGATATGAGTGTTTTCCAAAATGCTGTAAATGTAAACCTAAAGACTGACAGACAGTTGTATTTGTGATATATAAGCCCATAATTCTCAACTGACTTATGGCTACATTGTGGTTCTTTGTCTTTCTGTGTAATTATTGCTTGTGATTGGGCAGTGTGTGCTTGGTTTATCTTTGCTTAGTTTCTCATCCAAAGGATTTTGAGAAAAAAATTATGACGCAAATGTGTCAGTGGAGCAGGCTGAACAATATCATATTAAATATAGAGGAAATCTAGGATACATTTCAGTCTGTGTAATCAACCTGACACTGGTAAGCTGCATGACTTTACAGTCTGGGCTAGAAAGAAATCAGCCCTGCTTTCACTTCTTCATACATATATGTATGTTGTGTATTTGTCATTGTAGGTGCTGTGGTGCTTGGTTTGCAGAAGTCCAAAATAATCTGGTTTAAGATATTTGTTAACAGCAAATAATCAGGTGCTAAATAATAAAAACTTATACTGATGTCTTTTAATTTTAAAACACCTAAAGCAAGAATATTGAATATAAGAATATGAAAGTTCAAGCCCTTTTTTTCTTATTACTCATAAGTTTCTTTGTGGCAAATTTTTGTTGAAAAATGTGTATGAACAAACGACATATTTGTGGTAATTCTGTTTCATTTGTGTTCCCATGAAGATTTATGATGCTAGTTATGGTATGTGGCTTTCTCAATTCTTTACTAAAAAACAGAAAATTCAGGGGGTGGAATATTCTTGAGTAATTGTACATCACTGAATACTTGTGGGGGGGCACGGTGGCTAGCACGTTTGCCTCACACCTCCAGGGTTGGGGGTTTGATTCCCGCCTCCGCTGTGTGTGTGTGGAGTTTGTATGTTCTCCCCATGCCTCGGTGGTTTCCTCTGGGTACTCCGGTTTCCTCCCCCAGTCCAAAGACATGCATTGTAGGTTGATTGGCATCTCCAACTTGTCCGTAGCATGTGAATGAGAGTGTGTGTGTGTGTGTGTGTGTGCCCTGCAATGGGTTGACACTCCGTCCAGGGTGTATCCTTCCTTGATGCCCGATGACTGATGATTGAATGAATGAATACTTGTGCTCTTACTTGTTTGTTTTTTGAGAATTTTTATTTATTTATTTAAATTCTAAGAGATCTTTTTTTTTCAAGCAAAATGGCATAGTTACTGTATTTTTAAAACTTTCTAACAGCTTTAAGTAATAAAAGGTATTTTCCAAATGAAGTATGACATTCATTAAATATCTTTCCACCTTATTGGTATTATTATTTAGGATAAATGTTAGGAATTGTTTCATGGTCGATGAAGAGGTCAAGGAGAGTAAAAAGGCATTAACAAGATCTAGTTCAGGATATATACTGTATGCAAGTGTTCTCAAAAATATTCTTGTACATGACTCTTGGTTGTGAAAAAAAATAACAAAACAATATCAAGTTACATGAAGCAATTATGATACACAGTACAATGTGTACTATGAGAAGCAGTTTTACAATAAAGATAAGAGCTGCCCAGTTTCATTTATAAAGAGCTATCTGCTCTTATATATATATATATATATATATATATATATATATATATATATATATATATATATATATATATATATATATATATATATATATATACAGTGGTGTGAAAAAGCATCCGATTGAGATGCTGTGGCATGACCTTCATGCTCATGCTCAAAAACCCTCCAATGTGGCTGAATTACAACAATTCTGCAAACATGAGTGGGCCAAAATTCCTCCACAGCGCTGTAACAGACTCATTGCAAGTTAGCGAAAACGTTTGATTGAAGTTGTTGCTGCTAAGGGTGGCCCAACCAGTTATTAGGCTTAGGGGGCAAATACTTTTTCACACAGGGCCATGTAGTTTTGGGTTTTGTTTTCCCTTAATAATAAAAACCTTCATTTAAAAACTGCATGATGTGTTTACTTGTGTTATCTTTGACTAATATTTAAATGTGTTTGATTATCTGAAACATTAAAGTGTGACAAACATGCAAAAAAATAAGAAACCAGGAAGGGGGCCAACACTTTTTCACACACTTTTTATATATATATATATATATATATCCGCACTGTTTTGTAAGCTAATTTTATTTTATTCTTTGTAATCAACGGTATCTTTTGCCACATTCTTGTAGCCAGCTAGAAATTTGGCATGTCAAATAGTAATTCAGTGAAATTCATTGAAAGTGTTTCCTGTGTTTTAATTAGCTTTTAGTTTTTAGTATGTGTCTTTGCCATGCTTTTTTTTAAATTTATTTAGTTTTGGGTGCATTTCCAGAAAAATTCTACAAAATCAAATTCTATTTTGGTTTGTGTTTTTGACAGATTTTACAGTATAAATGTACAAGAAACAAAACTGTAGAGTTTCCAATGAAGACAGAGTTAGAACCGGCATAACCAATTCTTTTGTTTTTGCTATACAAGACAAAGACATTTCATTTTAAAATCAAAAGATGAACATTAGATGATTGATCATGATTTATTAAGCTTTCATTTCCTGAAATTTACATCTAGATGTTTTAAACATCTAAAAAAAAACACGTTTGAATGCCCCCAATCCTGGGAGAGCATCACAAAAGAAGAAGCTTGTATTTGTTACATTTGCATTAGTTCTTTTCTTCGCATCTCCCAGCTTCCTTAGCTTAGGAAGTTGGTAATCAGAGCACAGGGTCAGTCGTGATACAGCACCCTGAAGCAGAAAGGTTTAAGGGCCTAGTTCAAGGGTTCAGCAATGGCAGCTTGAACCCCAACCTTCTGATCAGTAACCTAAAACTTTATGCACCATTAACCACTGAGCCATCACTGTTGCTGATGTATGGTGAAGTAATTGGTTTGCCGACTTGATGTAGTTATACATGCAACCAAATATAAGTGTTATTGACCTTCATGTAATTTAATTCCAAAACTTTTGCTCACCTAAAAATCTTGTGGTCTGCCATGTGCAAAGGGGTAGTAGTGCCTCAAGTGGTTAATGCTTGGGTTTTTGATCAGAAGGACAAGGCTCAAGCCCCAACACCACAAAGCTGCCACTGTTGGGTCTCTGAGCAAGGCCCTTAATCCTCCCTGCTCTAGGTGTGCTGTATCATAGCTGCCCCAGGCACTCTGTCCCCAACCTCCCATCTGGGATATGCGAGGAAAAATATTCCACTATGCTCTCATGTATATGTGGCAATAATAAAGGCTTCTTCTAATTTAGCATCACATTATCTCTTAATCTCTTTCTATTAATCTCAAACCCAAGTGTCTTCACCGTATAGCAAAAACACAAGAATTGGCCTTGGATTTTCCACTATGCTCAGAGGAGACTGTATCGACTGACTGTTTTAAAGGTGAATTAATTAGACAAAGCGTAGCTCGCCCTTTTCACACAGTCTCACACGCTTGACTTCTGATCATGTGATCCTCCTAAAAATTAAATTGCCCACGCAGCTGTATGATGAAATTTGTGATGAATGACTTCATTTTGCGACATTCAAATAACACAAAGAAGACATTATGCCTGATCAGTCTTCTGTTGTCTGATGAGTTTAATTCTAGGTCTACATAAACATCTTCTAACACTATGGAAGGAAAACCTATTGCTGAAAACCTTTTACCTTTCTTTTAAAAAGGTTCAGTGTTAGCCTGTGAAAAAATAAACATGCAAGACTTAGTTTACTTTTCCACTATTAATAGCCTATATTAGTTGATAGACATATTATTTCACTATATTTGATGTGCCACTGTTTAAAATACACCCAGACAGACTAATAAAATGACACGAATAGAAAAGATTTTAAATGAGAGGAAGTTACGCCAACTCAGTCTGCTGCATTTTTGTCTGAAGAACTGTCACAGCTGTGTGAGCCCAGGATATTAGCTTTTCTGTGGTATTGGTACATTTTCTTTTGGCCTACCCTATTCCTGGTGGACTTTTGAAGTATTTGCAGCACTCTCATTTCAAACCTCTCATGGTTTGCTCCTTTCAGTAGTCTGTTTCCAAGCTATGTAAGTAAGACTAGAATACTATAAGATTTTGGCAAAATTGGAGAGTTGTGGGTCATGTTCAAGTTGCTATGTAGGCCTATCTGTGTGTGTGTGAGTGTGTGTGAGAACTTCAGCTCAGAGGCATTCTCTCAGGGTCATCTGGTGAAACATATTTGCACATACGTTGGCTCAATGCTTCATCTTATACCATAATTACACTCTGCTCATGCCTGGACTTGCATAGCAGAATGTATAAACCCAGAGTCTTTGAAGTGGGAGTATTCCTTGGCAGGAGGCTTTACCCACTGCCACTGGGCAAGTACATTGGGTCTGGACTAGAAACTGCTTAATTAGAGTGTTTGCTATTGATCCCCAGGGACCGTTTTAGCCTGATGGACACTTGCCTTGCTCAAGGAGTGGCAGACTTCACTGCATCATTTGAGGCTTTCTATCAATCACATATATATGGCATGTAGGAATGTGAATTTTAATTAAAAACAAATTTGACTTGCATGAAAGTATTATTGTGCTATGAATCATGCTCTGGAAGCAGGGTGTCTCAGTGGGTAGCATTGTTACTTCGTAGCACCTGAGTCTAGGGTTCAATTCTGAGATCAAGCTTAGTTTTGTGTCCATGTGGGATTCTTCCAGGTTCTCTGGTGATCTGGCATGGGTTTAATTCTGCCTCACACCCACTATTCCCACTCTTACTTTGACCTGCAGTTTCTTGGAGATGACGGAATGAATGAATGAATGAATGAATGAATGAATGAATGAATGAATGAATGAACATGACCCTGACCTCATGCAAAAATTTGCACACCCCATTCAGAAAGTATTATATGGACAGCAGTGTCCTGGAATTCCTTAATTTGCTGATAGTCATCATCACAGCTTGGGGAAAATGTTTGCCATTGCGATGCTGCCCTGCTCATACTTTAAAACCCTCAGTGTTCAATTGCAGCATTCAAATTCTTCTTGTTTATTATTAGTGGATCGTTATTGCAAGCTACTGAAAGTTATCTTTTGTTTAATCTTGATACATCATAACACTTAGGTAGGATAAACCAGTGGTTGTGTAGCAATCAAGAGAAATGTAGCACTCAGTCAGTGCTTAGATTTGCAAAAAATGTGCAATATGAAACGTCTTGTTTCTCTAATCCTTCCTTATTGTGTTTCTTTGCTCTAACATGTACAATTTAACCTCATTAAGGGCTTATTTGTGAGCAGATAAGTTAAGTCAGGCATGTTAAAGCAGGCATGACTAAAATGTACAGTGCAGCAGGATTAGGACTGGGATTTTAAGATGAGAGAAATTTCCTCCATTCCAAGATCTGGATAAGCAACTAATATGACTGAATGCTTGAACCATTGAGTAGTTCATGGCAATAAGGAAAGTTCATTAATTCAAAGCACTAATTGTGACTAATGCAACAGACTCATAGCAGATGAGACATCTGTTTGTAAATTGAAGTGGAGAATAAATGCATCGTCGCATGTCCATTCATCTGTAAACAGACTGTTTTGGTTGCTTATTATTTTTTCTTTTTCAACCACAGATGATATGCTACAAGATCAGTGCTGGAAATCTGGAGCTGTTGAACTACCAGCCTTGTTCTAGAGGGACGATTATGGGGCCACATTTAGGCTTGAGGTTCCACAATGTCATGGTAGTGGTTTGTGGTCCGTGTGTGACATTCAACACAACAGATATGCACAAGTTAATACATCATCACTGTAGCAAAGGGAATTTACAGATGTGGAACTGTGGAAGCGGAACCATGTGCATGTGTAGGGGTGAAGCCTGCCACCACCCAGTATTTAAACCCTTGGCCTCATTAGAAGCGTTTGAATCCTAAACTTACAAATTGAAATGGTTATGTTCTAAAATACAGGGAGCACTAATTACTATCCTGACAAAAAAGTGACCAAAATATACCCTGGCTTTCTTCAGTAAATGCAGTACTCTTTCTGCATGGACTGATTGAACATCTCATTGATTACATGATTGTGCTTTACCTGCTCAAATGGATTTCCCCCACTGGGAACTCTGATTCTAAACAATTCCATTAACAAAGATTGAAATCTTAAGCATCTTCTCCCAGTTGGAGCTCTCCTACTTTTCAGCACTCTCTCTATGGTCAGAATCTGGCACCCTTAACTCACATTTCATTCTAAAGTCATTGTGAACAGGGAAAAGAAGGACCTCAATGTTTTTTGTCATAAAAAATTAATGAAATGCTTATGTTTGTACTGACTTGATCCCAGTAAATTTGCAAGCCAAGAACTTTTCATTGCTTTTAACATATATTTGTATGTTTTTCATGAAATGAAGGGGAGAAATATATTTTAGTGCCACTTAACCCTTTAAGGTCTACTCTAAATGCCTGGTATATTTTCTTTTCTTTTATTTTCCAGCATAGATAAGGCTATGTCTTACTTTCATGTGTTTCAGAATGACAGTATAAACAGCCACTCTTGTAAAAATCTTAATTCGATGGCCCATTACTTATCTCAAGGTGGTATTTTGACCAGTATTAAAAGTTTGGTGACTCACAGAAACCTGTTGCTGAATAGTCAGTTTCTGATTGGTGTAGAGAATCAATTGCAAAGCATATGATTAATCAAAAATCCTTGTTTACAAATGATTACTAACTCATTTTCAGCTTAAAAACTCAAAAATACAAAAACGTCTCTGAAGTGCTACTAAACTGTAAAGCTAGTACTTGCAGTTGATTAATTATTAAGCAATAAGATATGATCTTACATGTGTGACAACACAGAACAGAACAGAAGGTTAATAATGTTTGGCCAAGTGAATGACAATCAGAAGCACTTCTTTATAATGTTATTATAAGAAAAAAGTATTATGTATTCCACAAGTAAGAGCAGCTACTACACTTAATTCTAATGAGAGAGCAATAACTAGCTTTCTGTTTACAGTAACATTAGCATGTTAAAGCCAATTAGCATACGCAGTAGAATTTAGACATTCAAACAGTAACTTGCAATGGCTGTGTGTATAAGTGAATATGAGGGTTAAATTATTTGAGTCAACCTCCTCAATTGTGATCTCTTTTTTTCCTGATATCTTTAAAAGTTACTGGTGAAGACTCACATAATAATAATTCACATAATGGCTTGAAATCAATGAAAGACTAAATGGAAGAGATACAAATTCTAAATGTTGGTGCTCTGCTTAGTAAAAATCTAGGAGACATGAGTTTTGAGACAAACAATAATCTACTAAGCACAAGCTTCAACTAACAAAACATTATAAATAATAATCAACTAATCCAAGTAAATGATGCACTGCACAATGACTGACAGTGTCTGGACAAGTTTTTGTTTCTACACTTGATCCTTTTTGTGATCAGCGTCAGCATGGCTGATGACCGTGTGGAGTTTAACCATGACCCCATTCTCTCCTGTGTCAGTTTACATCCCTTGTATCGACTCGAATCCTGACGTGATGCATACTTTATAGTATCCTTGTAGTAAACATTTACAAAAGCATAAACAGGTGCATGTTACATCATTTTGGACAACATTGTAAACATCACTTTGATAATGTGAGGCAAGGAAAGCTGTGTGGTGTGTAATGCAGTGATTCCCAGTTTGTGTTCTTAGATACCGGCTTACGAACCAGTGAGGTAATGGATGTGTGGTCTGCTGTCCTTTATCCAAGTTGATACTTACACTTAATTAAACACTCGGAAGGTGTTTGTTTTCTACATTAAATTACTGCTATAAATAAGCAGCTGTACTCCTTGTGGTTATGGTGTTACATCATGATACTCATTTGGAGTCCTTGGCTAGAGCAGCAAAGATAATGGTCGGTTTTCCTTTATTTTCTCCCACCAACAGAAACCACAGTAGAGTGATGATTATGTCTCATAATCCTGTTGTCATGTCTGTCCTCTAATCTGAAACTTTCAAACAAGAACAATTTAGGAAAAACATCACAAGTTTTTGTTGCTTTTCCTTTCTAATCTTGCTCCAGCCACGTTTCACAAACCTGCATAAACTGTAAATGTGCTTGACATCAAATGCACAATACAATAGGCTCCTGTGCAAGCTATTGATGATACCTTTCCAAATAAAGTATTTTAATGCTTATTCTCATTCTGATTCTTATCATCGAACAAAAGCGAAGTGATGTAATTAACAACATCTAAATAATGTAATATCATTTGACAGATTCTATTGTGAGAAAGTGGAGCAAGACCTTTAACATCTGCTCATCGGTGTTCTGTCTTATGATTCAAGTGGCTTTAAATTAGAATTAAAAAGTTAAAATAAGTTAAAGTAAATGTAAATGAGGTCAAAAGGATTTACCATTTAAATGATTTAACATCAGTACAAAATAATGCAATATTTCATGAGAGGAACATCCCATTCATGTTCTTCACCCATTCATGTTCTTCACCAACATATTTATCCTGGTCTGGGTCACAGTTAATCCAGAGTCTATCCCAGTAACACATCCCAATTGTGATGCATTAGATATAATTGAAAAGTAAATTGTCTACATTTAAAAGGCAGAGTTGGGAAATGGCGTAATTTAACTGTCAGTCAATAGCTACACTGTGGCGTCAGCCCCCCAGAGACACCTGGGTCACAGTCTCCGGTACAAGCACATCAGCTAAACCATGGCAGTTCTGCCTCGGGCACAGATAATGAAGAACAACCCTCCAGCCACTATTTAATCTGTTAGCCTGCTTTCCGAGTATTTTATTCAGTACACTGATGCCTAAACACGTTATCATTGCTTCACATTTTGTTCAGAAGCAACATAATTGTTATATTTGATATCACCCTAAACAGTTACATGAATAGACATGATTTCAAATTATAGTAAGTTTTATCAATTGTGTCCTTAGGATATTATCTTTTGTATGGTGTTGGTGCATCTTCTTATAGTCGACAATGTTGCATTCAGAGAATTAACTTTGCAGAACTCTCATTTCAAACCTTTAATCTTTTTGTTCCTTCAATTTAATTGTTTGTCTGCCTCCGAGCCTCGTAATAATCGCAGTCTTGTGCCTTTAGGTAGAAAATGATCTAGTTCACTAAGAGTTAAGGGCGTTTATGTAGCATTAAGCAGCATTTTCATGTTTCTGCTATAGTGTGTGCGTATTTGAGATTAGCTGTACCTTTTGAGGGATTCTGAGAAAACGATTCAGCTTGAAGCTCAGTCTTTCTGACAAGGTCACTTACCAGCCATCTGGTGTTAAACTGACTCAGGATAAAACTTGAATAAGACCATACACTGGCTCAATGCTTTAATCATATCTATAATTACGCCATGCTCTGAGCTGACCTATCGTAGAGAATGCAAAAATCCAGGGCTTTTGAAGTGGGATTTCCTTTGGTGCAAGACTCAACTCACTGTTACTGGTTTTTAGGCTTGGAGTTTAAAATACAATCATATCCTAGCCCGAAGCCACAATACTTTTATGCAAGAAATCAGAGTCACTATGGACAGTTTATCCATGATGAACGCACAAATCCCTGTCATTGAGGGTTTCCTTACCTTCTGTTCATTCAGGCCTGTGTCGGCACAGGCACAATTAAATTTTTTTGGAATATAGAATATACTAAACCTGCTACAGTCATAACAACATAACAAACAACAACAGAGGGAAGCTGGATTTCCACCACAGGATAATAGTGAATTAAATTTCAAAATATTGAAAACGCATGAGGTAGTAATACACCATGGATGGGAAGCCACTCCATTTCCTAATGTGGGGATGTGGCAGCTTAGTGGTTAAGGCATTGGACTACTGATTGGAAGGTTGTGAGTTTGAATCCCAGGTCCACCAAGCTGCCACTGCTGGGCCTCTGACGGTCAATTGCCCAGTTGTATAAAATGAGATAAAATTTACATTGCTCTGGATAAGGGTGTCTGCCAAATGCCATGAAATGTAACTGTTATAAGCTATGTTCACATGTGCAGCGAAAGAGAAGCAGTGTTTGCTCTTTGCTGCAGATCGTGCGTGCTCTACCCTCTTCACTCCTGTTGGTAGTTGCTCCATATTTGCATAAAGTTATTATCCAACATTGCTGAATGCAAACACATCTAGTCACCAAAAGTTGCTGTCATTTATGTCGCTGACCATTAAGCATCCTTTTCAACAAAATCATCACATACTCCAACTTACTTATATTGTTTTCATAATTCATGCGCCAATAATAGTGATTTTGGGGAGTTTCTGTGCACGAGCCATGTGGTTTTCTACTATGCAATAGCGGTTTCAAATAAGGCCCCAGGACCGGAAAACATTAATTTAGCGTATTATTAGAAAAAAATAATAGATGGCTATGCCTACATTTAGGCTTGAGGTTCCACAATGCCATGGCAGTGGCTTGTGGTCCAAGAGTGGCATGCAATATGATGGACATCCATTCATTAATACAGACCGGCATGTGCAGTAACACAGTCACAGCTGCAGCGAAGTTGAAGTCATTACAGAAGTCAGCCAGGGGAAACTTAAATCACTTGCCATCATCATAAGCATTTGAAATCCCAAACTTACAAATTGAGGCAATTCCGATGTAAAATACAGGGAGCACTAATTACTATCCTAAAAAAGTGGCTAAAATTTACTCAGGCATTCACCACTAAATGTACCGTGCCTTCAGCATGGGCTGGTTTCTTGAAAAATGCCAGTAAGGTGTCTTTGCTAGCTCTGGCTTCACATGTGGGTATGTTTAACATTCCAGTGATTACATGGCTGTGCTTTACCTGCTCAGCATGGATTTTCCCAAATGGGAATCACTTTTTTTTCACAAACAGGAAGATTCTGATTGAACGTTTTTGGAATATCACAATAAAACTACAGGCCAAGAAATTGTTCCTGTTTCACAATTCAGTATGAAAGTATAAGCTTCTTTTCATGTTTGTTAACCACCAATATTCATTTGAGCAAGGGTGGAGGTCCGGGTGCTACTATGACTTGGTGTAGCGATGACAGTTTTATGGCGTCTTGCTTGATTCTTTTTGAACATGATGACTGCATGACCATGTGAATGTGTACCATGACACAGTTCCTTCCTGTGTTGGTTCCCATCCTCTGTCTCCGCTCGCTGTCGGATGTGACGCATGCACTGAACATTTGCAAAGAGTAAGCATAAGCAGGTACATGTTTTATTTGACTGTATTTAGTGAACATCATTGTAGAATAACTAACTAAAGTATGAGGCAGGTGTGTTTATTTGAGGAAGAGGCATGAGGAAAATCTGACCTTTTGTACAAAACAGTTAATATGGTCAATATCACAAATTTACATTTGTGAATGTTTACATTTGGACCTGGAAATATTTGTGAATCCTGAATATTAAATATTCAGAATTTACTTTCTTTGTTTTAAATATTTCAAAGTTCAAAAACCTGTTTTTTCCATTTTCATCTCATGTTTTGACCCCACTTTACTTAAAATGTGTTCTACACAATTCACCTCTATAGCATGCAAAAGGTAAATAAACTACATTGTACTTTGAGGTCAAGGTGTAACATAATGATTCTAAATTTAGTTCCTTGGCTATAGCAACCAAGATAATGGTCAGTTTTCCATTGACATAACCACAGCAGAGTGATGATCTTGGCTTGTGAGGCTGTTTTTGTGTCTGTCTTCCAATCTTTAGCTTGCAAACAGAAACAAGCCGCTTACAAATAATCAATATCACAACCTTTTTTTTTTTTTTTTTTTTTTTTTTGCTACATTTGGTCTTCTTTCCAGGCCCACTGCAGCTGGGGGTGTTTGACTAACTGGTGTGATTGCTGACTTATTTGCCAGATGATGTCTCCTAAACACAACCCCAATGTTTTCCTCTCTTTTTTCTGTATGATTTTTTCCAATTCTTGGGTTGTTAACTGTTTTCCACTCATATGGAGCTTGTAATGGTGCAGCTTTATGAATCTGTAAATGCATTTTTTTAGTTTTGTTTTTCAAAACTTTCACTTGAGCTTTGAGAAAGTGCTATTTTCATAGACATTTTAAAAGCATGCCATTAAGAGCATTACTGACCAAGCAGCACATGGTTGGCTGTTCCGAGAGCATGAAATGAGGAAAAAACAAAGTAATTACGTTTTATTTTTTTTTTATTAAAATCTCAAATACACAGCATCATCTGTCACGAAATGTCAGAAAGAAATGGAGAGGGCAGAATATGAGCATGGGGCATATAACGTGCCTGACAATTAAGGCACAGTGTTATTTTGGTGGAGACATTTTAAAGCTGATGCAGACGGAGGTGTTGAATTTCAGCATAATTACAGTGGAAAAAGTCTGGCATGCACTCGACTCTTATAAAGATTATAAAGGATGCCACAGTTAGGACAGAGCTATTTGTTCTTAGTATAGATGCAACTAATAAAACTAATGGTCTTACTTTGATTAAAAGGTCACCAGGTTTTTTTTGTTTTGTTATTTTGTTATTTCATTTCTTTGGAATACAATATTACAGTGTAATTGTCTGCATAGCTGCTGATCCATTCAGGATCCATTGTAAAATTTTTTCCATGCCAAAAGTATTCAAAGGTCATGCCAGGTCTGCTGCCCCATCCAATTTGTAACTTGACATCTGCCAACATGGATAATTCTAGGTGATTTTTTGTGTTTATTATTGTTTTATTTATTTCATGAGGTTTCAAGCGCACCAAAAACCAACGAATGGAAACAGATTGGAAACAGAGCCAGAACCACAAGAACTGTAATTAAAGTTCATTGAAACTTTGGCTTTTTAATTAAAGGGCTTAATTTATACCCGTTCATCAGGCAACGGGAATGTCTGAATGATTACTGATTCTCATTTTGCTTCTACATGTCGAGCCGTGTACTCCATGCTCTGGAGTGGTGGTTAAAGCAGAGAAAAAGAAGGCAAAAACCCTGAAATTACAGTATGCAAGTATTATGAAGGACCCTATGATTTGTTGTAGAGAGAAGATATGCCGTTCTTTGCCAAAAGCAAACATTTGTTGTGTTTTTTTGTTCATGTATTTGTTCAGCATAACAAGATTGATGGGTCTAGCTGGTTTTGTCTTACGTGTTGTGCTCGTTGAGCTGGTTCAGATTCTACACTGAGCCTAGCATGCTTTTCTTTGCAGAGGAACACATTGTTACAGGTTTATTCCTGAATTGCAGTGATTGGGAGGTCTCTTTGTGAATAGTACACTAAGCCTGGTGTGCTTTCGTCAGAGGGTTGTTGTTTAAACCTGAATTAGAGCTACTGGGAGTTTCTGTCTGAATGGTACATGGAGTCTGGAGTGCTTTCATAGTAGGAGGACACTGGCTTCTGGTCCAAGTCTAAAGTGGAGAGTTTGGGAGGTTTCTGTCTGGATGTTTTGGCTAATGAAGATGTGATCTTTTTAAGAGGTCAGTGAAAGTTCATATTGCAACTTTCCAGCTGATAGATGTTTTTGAAGTTTGTTTACACCTTTAATTCAGGTGTGCTTCAATTGTAATCCTGACTGAATAGGTCAACATTAATCTCACCTTATTTAGTTCATCAGCATCTTTAGGTTTTCAGATCTGTTTCAGATTTTAAATCTTTGGTGGTGAGGTTGAACAATTCAGATCTTACATTCACACTCTTTTTTCTAGAAATTGCAGTACTACAGTTTAGATGAGTGATGAGTTTAGTTTAGAGATGGTTGATCAGTTTTTTCTCAAACTTATCGTATATAATATGTCTTATATAATAACACTTGTGACTGCATGCTCTTTCTTGTGCATGAGCATGTAAAAAAAAAAAATTTCACTTTTTTTTGTTAGAAATTGGACAACCTCTCTAAGTGTCTGGGTTGAAGTTTTAAAAAAAACAACTCTTAACCACAATGTTGTTGGCTGGTCACTGCTGGTGTCAGTCACTGCCGAACATAAGCACAGCGGGGTGGTGCCTCATCCAGGTGTAGGCGGAGTTGTGGTTTAAGTGGCAGTATAAGTGATGACAGCTCATCTTTATATATGCACTGTGTGCTGCTTTGACACTGTACACAGTCCTCTGAAGTTAGCTCACCACTGTAAAAGGACCTTCAAGTGGAACTCTAGATTGGCGCTGGGGTATGTGGGGGTTTGAAATTTCCATTGCTGATGGAGTTTAAGATTAGTGTTGGTGTGAAATGAGCAATAGGTTGGGGTAAATGAGGCCCTAGATTGAGATTACCATTGGGGATGGGGTCTAAGATCTGGGATTAAATGGGACTTTTGGGATTTTAAATTGGTTCTGAATTAAGTGGAACTAGTTAATGGTTCTTAGGGAAGTGTAGTTCTGGTTTGTGATAAGTCATTTGGGAGTTTAGACTGGCTCTGGGGTAACTAGGACTATAGAAACATAGTTAAATGGGACTTTAGAATGACTTTTGGTTCTGCACCCTTTTAGGTTGTGTATGGTGCTGATTTAGGTTCTTCATTATTGCTGAGTTAAGTTCTGTGTTGGAGTTAGCTTCTACGTTCATTCAGAGTTAGGTACTGCATTGGTGATGAGTTAGGTTCTGTGCTATTGCTGAGTTAGATTTTGAATTTGTGCAGAGTTAGGTTCTGAACTGGTGCTGAGTTAGGTTCTGAACTGATGCTGAGTTAGGTTCTGTATTGGTGCTGAGTTAGGTTCTGAACTGGTGCTGAGTTAGGTTCTGAACTGATGCTGAGTTAGGTTCTGTATTGGTGCTGAGTTAGGTTTTAAATTGGCTAATTGGGGTTCCAGATTGTCGTTGAGGTAACTGAGGCTCTAAAACTACATTTGGGCAATTTTGGGCTTTCAGATGGTGCTGGAGTAAATGAGGCACTAGATTAGTGAGGTGATAATTAGATATCCTGATTGCATCCTTTTATCTTCATAAACCAGTTGGGAGTAGAATACAACCAGTTATTCAGGGCTCATGTTGGGATGGAAGTGTATTCCTGTTTTCTGCTGTAAGGTTGTTTTTTTTGCCTGGTTAGGTTGGTTCTCCTGAATTGTAAATGTGACAATTAAGACTATTCTTTTTTACTTTAATGTTGCAACTTTTTCAGAAATGATTTTTGATACTTTTAAAGCTTGGATAACTCGACTGGCATAAAATTTAAATGAAATTTGTTAAAGTTGAAGGGTCTGTTCTTCAATAGTTTATGCATGTTTTAGATGTATAACATTCTCCTTTTTGATTTCACAATGTATGTCCTGTGTGTCTGGACGTTATATTTGCAATAGCAGTTCAGAAGGATAGCACATTCATTCATTCATTCATTCATTCATTCATTTTTTATCTCTCTCCCTCTCTCTCTTTACATCTATACATCTTGGTAGTGTCTCATTGGTCTCAGGTGATAAAGCGATGCACAGCGTCATTGTTATTTTAAAAATAGCTTTTCCGTGTAGACTGTGAGGGGGAGGCAAGGGAAATGCTAGGTCAGAGCTGGGTGTGAAATGGGTACGGCCATAGTCACATGCATGCTATTTGGATAGGATTGTTTATCTGAGAGGGACTGGAGGCCAAAATTGGGTGTTTGAAGGGGGAAAATGTGAGAAAGTGGAACTTGATTGGTGAGAGAGGCAGGGAATTGTGTGTAAGTGGCATTTCTACTGTTTATAAAGATGTCATTCAGGTCTTTAAAATGTTTAGTATCATTTTATTTTTTTTAAATAATTGTATTTTTTTCTGCTTAAAAGAGTGGTAAATATTTTGGAGGTTATAACATGTTATTTATACTCCCACTTTTCACTCTCCAGTCTTTTTATGTGAGTGACCTCTACTATGTCCAGCATGTAGTTTCAGACCCAACTGTACATGATTTAGGCTAAAAATAACAAGTGACTACAGTGGCTGGCCAAACCACTGACCAAATATAGATCATCAGCCTATTTTTGTCACACTATTGCTCATGGCTTTTTTTAAATAAACAAATCCAAGCCCACAGTTCTTTTCATTCATAAGAGAGCTCAGCGCTAAGTGCTGTTTACCTGGACAGGGATTATGACACAGCTGTTTTTCATGACATCACCGTTGCTGTTGCTGATGTGTGTCATTTTGTCAACTCATCTTGTTGTGTCGTTCTTTTACAGATCTTATGTTTATAGAAGAACATGTTGAAGATGAAGAGGAACCACCTTCACTGCCCAACACCTGTGTTTTTTATGGTAAGTGTTTGGTCTGTCTGTCTGTCTGTCTGTCTATCTATCTATCTATCTATCTATCTATCTATCTATATCTTGTATCTACCACTATGTCACTGGAAACACTAGAAAAAAAGCAGCCATAGACATGGCAGCACTGACAGCATGATATGTGAATTCTGACTCTAACAGATCCTCTCCAACTCACCTACAACACTCCAATTTACAACTGGCCTCAATCAGAGATGTGGGATGTGCAGGACTATATTTTTCATATATATTTTTAATCTACTATATTTCTTGGTTTACATGGTTATTATTTCAATTTGTATCTGATCATAATATTTTCTATCTGATTTAGGTGGTTATATATACACTGTAAATAAACACAGCACCATAGAGTTTCTGACTCGTATCTGACCACTCCCTCACAACAACATGAAAGCAAAAATCTCTCATTTGCTTCTCATATGTCCAGATGTCCTGTAAACCTTCCTGTTTGTGTCTGTATTTGTTATAAATACTGTTTATTCAGTAATATCAATGCTGTCTATCTGTCTGTGTTCATGCCCCCCCCCTCTCTCTCTCTGTCTGTCTCTCTCTCTCTCTCTCCCCTCTCTCGCTCTCTCTCTCTCTCTCTCTCTCTCTCTCTCCATTCTTTCACTGGCTCATTATATTTCATTGAGTGTGTAGCACTTGCTCCATTGACACCACAATGCAGCCTCTGTAAGCGGCCTCTGTATCAAACAAACCGAGCTCATAGCCCGACTCAACACTGACAAACAGAGCTGAAAACGACTCTGTACAACAGTACTGATTCAGAATCACTCAGCTGCCTAACATCCTATCAGAACATTTTTAAGGAGCTGAATGAGATCATTTTCTAAGAAATTGCTAGAAGGAAACTAAAGCAGAAGCCAAAAGACGAGAAGCATTCACTGTGCAAGTTTCCCGACGCTGTCAAAGAGCCCTAGGCTAATGTGTGTGACAACATCGCACACACTCTCTATTACTCATGCAGATGTAGGCAGATGAGTCAGAAGTTGAACAGGTGTATGGGAAACAACCTTGGGCTAAAATTAGTTGAGTAGGGAGAGAGAGTGTGACAGACTGAAAATACCACGATGTGAAAAACGAACCATTGCAGTTGAATAATGTGTTTATATTTGTATGTATTGTGTGTGTGTGTGTGTGTGTCTGTGCACTGTACTGTGTTGCTTTTCTATACTCTGCAAGACTGTATTATCAATTAGATTGTTTGCACATTCATCTGAATATTAAAATGGTGTGTTAGAGTACTAAGCGCAATTTGTTTGCATTTGGCTACAGCTGCTATGGCCGTGGGTGGTGTTGGCTGCCCCATGTCAGACGGGTCAGGCATGTGTGTGTCTGCACTGTCCTGCTGGACAGGAGCCTTCCATGGTGAGGGACAAAATAGCCACACATCACACGCTGATGCAACCAAACAACTGAAACTAATACAGTTGATGTGTTTTTTTTAATGTGCGTTTTAGGCGTGCAGTGAAATGGAGGGTCCTGACGCAGTAGTGGACTGTCGTCGCTGTCCACCAGGCACTTTCTCAGACTCCAGTGGTCCGGATCAGTGCATTGTACACACACAATGCAGGAGTCTGAACCGTCACCTGGTGATGCCCGGCACGTCGGAGTCTGACGCAGTGTGTGGAGCATGTCTACCTGGGTAAAGCTCCTAAAATTTGCATATGTTTGGTATTTGCTTTTATCAAAAGTGACTCAAATGAAAGTTTATTCTGTCACTGTATACCACTCTGATCTGATCGTGTGTGTGTGTGTGTGTGTGTGTGTGTGTGTGTGTGTGTGTGTGTGTTTGCTCTACATCTTTTGTGTTTGCTAAATGCTAATGGAATGATTGTTGTCCATCAGGTTTAATCCTGCCCTGAAAACACGGAGCTCCTCCACCCAGCGTTCCTGCATGAGGAGTGAGTGCTGCTGTTAATATTATTTAGTTGCAAAATGACCTTTTATCTGGTTCATTCATAAAAATAATGAGATGAACACATTTCATACATTTAAAAGTGTACAGTAGTTCATTAATAATAATAATAATAATAATGATAATAGACACTTGACACTGTCTCAGCAGGCTATAAAAGTGGCTGGTATACACAGATGCTGCTCATTGGATTAATATAGACCTTATATTGTGTACGAATCATTTCAGAATATAGCATTGCCTCAGTAGCACTGTAACAAGTAAGTTAGATGTTATAGACGTTTTACAGGACGATTGGTGTCGTTCGATATGTCTCGTCAATGTCGTAACTGCCACAATACATTCTGCTATATTTGTGGCTAGTACACACTTGTTCATCAGAGACGCTCAATGACTGCTCTTGTGAAGGAAGCATATCATATGTACTTTGGCTGTAAAATTGGTGAACAAGACAAGGAATGGGCTCCTCACATTTGTTGTGCGACATGTGCTGTCTGCCTGAGAGCTTGGCTCAGAGGCACTCGAAAGACAATGCCGTTTGCTGTCCTGATGATATGGCGAGAACAGAAAGACCATGTGACGGACTGTTACTTCTGTTTGACTAATGTGTCTGGTTTCTCGGACAAAAACAAGAAGTCAATTGAATACCCTAATCTGCCTTCAGCAATGAGACCTGTGCCACATGATGACAGTCTTCCAATTCCAAAATCGCCAGAGGAACGGACCTTACACGAACCATATGAAGAAACTGCAATGCAGGGAACTGGCAGTGACATTGATCCAGATTTCGAACCGTGCTCCTCAGGCGATCCACATCTCATAACACAATCAGAATTAAACGATCTGGTCAGAGATTTGGGTCTGTCAAAAGGGTTCAAGACTGCAGGAATGGTGTTTGCTGTCACCAGGTATGAAAATTTCTGTTTTTCGAAGCCGCCAAGATGATGTAACCAAATTCTTTGCACAAATTGACAGTCTCTATTTCTGTGTTGACATCGAAGGATTGTTCTCTGCTTTGGGTTGTGATCATGACGCAAAGAGTGGCGTCTCTTTATTGATTCGTCAGTGTTAAGCCTCAAAGCTGTTCTGTTACACAATGGAAACGTTCACCCTTCAATACCTGTTGGCTATGCAGCACGCATGAAAGAAACCTACGAGAACATGGAAATGTTGCTGAAGCACACCCTAGTACAGCAAGTACAACTGGAATATCTGTGGAGATCTGAAAGTTGTTGCTCTCTTCCTGGGACTGCAGCTCAGATATACAAAGTACTGTTGTTTCATCTGTGAATGGGACAGTTGTGCCAAAGAGTCACATTATTGTAGACAGAGCTGGCTACTCCGTAAAAAGTTAGTTCCAGGACAGAAAAATGTGCCGCATGAACCGCTTGTCAACCCGGCAAAGACTTTTTTTTGCCTCGGCTTCACATAAAATTGGGACTTATGAAGAATTTTGTGAAAGCAATGAACAAAGAAGGCAAAGGTTTTCGTTATTTAAGACAGATGTTCCCAAGAATAACTGAGGGCAAAATCCAAGAGGCCCTCAGATCAGAAAAGGTTGCCTGGAAAGCCTTCAAAGATGTTGTTGACAATTTTCTTGGCGATTACAAAGCCCCGCATTACATTCAGCTGGTAGACAAACTTCTCAAAGCATGCAAAACAATGAAGTGCAACATGTCACTCAAGATTCATTTCCTCCACTCACACTTGGACTTCTTCCCTGCAAATCTCGGTGCTGTCAGTGATGAACACGGTGAAAGGTTTCAGCAGGACATTGCTACAATGGAAAAACGATATCAGGGCAACTGGTATCCATCAATGCTTGCCGACTATTGTTGGACACTGCAACGTGATGTACCGGACATTGAATACAAATGAAAATCAGGAGCAAAACATTTTTAATTATGTTGAACTTAATAGCATATTACAAACATAAACGTGATTAAATATATTATTGCCGTAAACAGTAAACAGTTAACTGTCTATTTCTCAGAGTTCCTATATGATGCAGCAAAACCAAAACTTTGTGGTTTTGCTGTGCATACCCACCAGGTACCTGTCACAATCAGCAAAAACTTTTCAGGAAGCAAAACTTTTCAAAACAATTATTGTGATCATCATCATGATGATATTCATCATCATCATCTTTTCTCATTCTCTCTCTCCCTCTCTTATTGGCTTACACCATTTTATTCTATCACAGCATCACTGGTGCGTTCACGGCGTAATGCAGGAAAAAGTACCCGAGCGGCCGGAGCTGGATTGGGTGGAGCAGGAATGGGCAAGGCTAACAGCACAGCTGTGCATGCAGCAGACGAGAAGCCTACAGAATATGCCGTGTTCGCTCTCGTCCCTGTGTTCTGTGTGATGGGCCTGCTGGGCATCCTCATCTGCAACCTGCTCAAGAAGAAGGGCTACAAGTGTGCAGCAGAGAAGGAGAATGTAGAGGGGGAGGCAGGCACTCTGCAGAAAGAAAGTAAGACACACACACACATACATAAAAACACAGACACACAAGTACTAATAATCTGATGCTCTGATATTTACACATACGCACACATGCACACACACACATACATGAGTACACATAATCCCTCTTTCTTCACATACTGACACACACACACACACACACACAAACACACAAAAGTACACCTAATCTTTGCCATGCCCTTTTTCTTTATATACTGATGCCCTGATATTCTCACACACACACACACACACACACACAAACACACACACACACACACATACACACACACAAAAGTACCCCTAATCTTTGCCATGCCCTTTTTCTTTATATACTGATGCCCTGATATTCACACACACACACACACACACACACACACACACACACACACACACACACACACACACACACACACAAAAGTACCCCTAATCTTTGCCATGCCCTTTTTCTTTATATACTGATGCCCAGATATTCACACCCCACACACACACACATACAAAAGTACCCCTAATCAACACAACTTTCTACAGTTTTAAATAATTGCCATGTTTTAGTCAGCCTATATTTTCAGTTTTCTCTGTAACAGGCTGCACTGTTTTACTTATTAATGAAGTAGAAAGTGGGTTTATATCTGTGATCATGAAAGTGATAACTGGAACTAACCTGGCAAAAGTAGAGTAGAGGACTATATTCATGAACATGAAGCTATTTTGAAGAAACCCGGTGCCAAGCACTAATCCCTTGTGGAAAGTGATATTATGTGAGTGAATACAGGTCATTTGTGAAGTGTACTTATGCTCCCATGTACTTCTGGTTACAGATAGCTTATCTACTGAGACAAGAAGGAGCTTCTGCCTTCTACATTATAGAAAAGAAAAATGGCTTGTATGTCACTCTACCTGGTAGAAGGGAACAAATTCAGTGTAACGTTCCCCTCAGTTGCTCCACATATAACATGATACCCTGTCTTTGCATCTCCTGATCAATAATTTAAGCTCGTCTCCTGACGCTGTGCGCTAGGGTGTCATATTAGTGTCGTTGTTATTGTGTCCTGTTGATCCTTGGCTGTCGTGCATGTTAGTCGTTGCATTTTTAACAGAGTAAAGTAGGCCACTCAATGTTATTGCAGAATTTTCCCCTACATAGTCAGTCACTGACAGTGTATAAAATCTTATTCTCTATGAAAACAGATAAACGTTTGCTAATGAACAGTATCTGATGTAAGAGATCTATATTTAATTGATATACTGCAGATTCACTTTCCCAAAGGTTTGTAAGTGATGTTATACACAGGAGGTATAAATGCCATGCAGTAATCTCTACCTTGAAGAGTTTCTGTAGCTTTAGGTTCAATACATCATTTGTTCTGATATGTGTGATGGCTGGCTGTGAGAAGTTCAGATTTTGCTGTGTGCTCTCTGTCAGCACACTCATTATAGATACACTTATATAGAACCCTACTCTATTAGCTGTACACTTCCCATAATTGTTGGGTGCATTAGCAATGTTTACAGAAGCAAAAGTAAGTCTATCAATATGTCTTGGTTTATTGGCAGTATACTGGGGAAAAGAAAGTATCCCAAACATTCTCTTTTTGGATAAACTATTCAACTTAAGTGCCTTTATTTTAAATGGTTATGCCAATAATCAAATGCCAGAAGGTGTTCTTGCTGGCTACATAATTTTCAGTTATTGTTATTTACACCAAAGCATTGTTGAATTCTCGATCCTGATTGGTTAGAAGGTGTTAATTCATTTTCTATAACAATGGCGCTAATTGTTGCTTTTGCAGAAATTATCATTTCTATACTAACAGCTAACGGTGGATGGTCACAATCAGATCATAATCTGCACTCAAATCCCAAAAGTAAAAACGTTTCTTTAAGTTTTATATCTATTGATGGGTGACATTGTGTGCAATTTCTCTGTAACAAACTATTTTTGTCTTGTTAACTTTTTAATCTGTTTATAGCTATTATAAAAACAAGAGTGTAGCTCTTTACATGTGCAATAAGTGTCTTCTTCTAGCCTCTGATTAACAGAGCAAACAGTGAGAGATTTGTCTCATTCTGGTTGCGTTGTTCAGTGTGGTTCAGTGTGGTTCTCTTGGCTCTACAGCTCGCAGTGAATTACATTCCTGAGCTGAAAGAGTTTGTATGCCTTTGGGTCTAATCCAGTCCTCTGTGGTGTGTGTGGGGAAAAAGAGGACAGCCAGAGGACAGTGGAGCTTAGAGGAGAGAAATATTGGGGAACTGCCGCATGCAGTGTGTGAAAAGCCACGATGCAGCAAGAGCGTGTGTGCCTGATAGAGAGAGATAGTGGTGAAGGATTGAAGAACGAAAGAAAAAAGGAGTGTAACAGAAAGGGTGATGTTATAATATAAGGGAGGAAGAATAAAGTGCAAGGTATTGTTCAGGTACAATGAGTCATTCATGCAATAATACGAGAGTTGAGAGATTAATTATGCAGGAAGCCAAATAAAAAATACACAAAGTAGAGATGCACTATTTTAAATTAAATAAATAGTGTTACTTCCTGCTACATTCTCTGTGTTCAAATAATTGTAGTTAATCTCCTGAATTAATAGTTTGACTGATATAAGCACTTACTCTGAACATTGTGTTTAGTTGCAGCTCTTTGTGTCCTTCCTTGAACTGTCTCTTTTTCACGCCATTTTCTGCATCTACCTGCATCTTGTTTATCACTACACACTCAGAGGAAAACAAAATTGATTTGCCCTCTTTTGCAAACATGTGATTAACAGGAGACAGAAAGTGTAATGCCATCCCTCCCACCCAGAGGATACAGCCAGTTTATCTCTTAATTGGGATTGAATCTCAATCTCTTTCTTCAACTAGTTTGTTTGTAGCACTTGTATCACCATGATCATCTTTAACAGCATATCAATATCAATACACACAGCTCTTTACACTATAACAGGACTGAAAATTGAATGACAGGTAAAAATTGATGTATAAATACTTTACTTTCTATATACTTTTGGGTACAGTGGTGCAGCAGGTATATTTGCCACCTCACAGCTCCAGGGTCCCAATAAGCTTCTGGGTTTCATCTGGGTTCTTTGGTTTCCTCCCACCTCCTAAAAACATTTTTTATAGTTTATATTGAAAAATGTCTAAGTCTTAGTGATAATGACATGCATGATTATTGTACTTTCCAGACATAATTGACAAACATATCATACAATCCCAATAGAAAGAAAAACAATATTGCAGCAATTTAGTTAAAACCAGTGTGTGTGTAAGTGGGAACCAGCAGCTAGACAGAAGCTGTATGTCGGTCTGACTGTGTGTGACATAATGGTCTAGGAATTTCTACCTGGACAAAGGATAATATACAGGGGTTGATTGTGGTGCATGGGATCCTTGATGATGCTGAGGGACAGACATGATATATTATCATAAAGAGCTTCATCTATCACATGGTCAGAGTGAAAAATCAGAATTTTTCACTGAGAACAGTGAACTTTAGTATATTTGAATTTTATCAGTGTGTGTGTTTAAGTCACACAATGAACCTATGGATCCCACGGGGTAACAATAGTTGGTCCCGGGCAGATTAGAATAATAGCAGCAGTCAGTGACAGTGTTTAAGCAGGATGAATAGACAAGAAGGCTGAGTGGGCTATTCTCAGAAACCCCTATGCATACACATGTATCTCTGGAATTCTAAAGGGGAAAAAACAGTTACCATAGAGACCGTCAGGCATTGTCATGGGTCAGCGGGAACAGAGTAAGAGTGATCATGTGGAAATTTTGAAAGTGTTCTTTGTGTATGTGGTGTCATTTCACAAAATGGTTTGACTTGTCATTTACATAATAGTTTATGATATTAGCACAGTATTGACTGATTACCCTGCCATGTTTTTTTGTTTGTTTGTTTGTTTGGGGGTTTTTTTGTTTGTTTTGTTTTTTGTTTTTTTATGGAACTCATATAAATTTTGTCAAAAATAGGTCTTCTGAATGTTACAGCTTCATAAGGAAATGTCTTTCTTATCCAGGAGCCAGAAAAGCCCGCTACCTAGGATAATTTTGTGTTAAATAACATATAAATAGATTAGTAGATTAGATTAGATTAGATTAAATTATAGACATGTTCACATCAAACATCAGAAAGGGGGTAAGCTGTGAACTCAGTGACTTTATCTCTGGCATGGTGGTTGGTGCCAGACTGGGCTGGTTCGAGCATTTCAGTAACTGCTGACATCATGGGATTTTCAAACACAACAGTCTCTAGAGTTCACATACTGGTGCAAAAACCCAGAGAAAGATCAGAGGAGAATAACCAGTTTGGTTTGAGCAGATAGGAAAGCTAAGTTATGTTTAATAACTTCTCCTTAGGAAGGATGATTGGCCTCGATAGAATTACAGTAGACCACACTGAGTTCCATGAACAGATATCTGAGGCTAGAGTGGGCACAGGATTACCAAAATTTGACAGTTGAGGATAGCAATGAAAAAGACAAGGTAATTTCGTTCGGTTTTGGTGAGCCAACTCCCTCTCTAACCTCAGATTCTTGCATGATTTTATGCAGTGCGCTGCTGCCACATGATTAGCAGATTGGAAAATTCCACGAATGAGCAGGTGTACAGCACAGGGTCACTGAATGTATATCACCTACTTTCTCATCTATACAAAGGAAATAACTATGCAAGTCTGGTACATGTTGTTTCTACAGAGGTTGGAGGAAATTCACACCAGCGCAATTAGCAATATCTTTTGCATCATACCACTATACTATGCTACGATGTTGAAAAAAAATGCACAGTTGAGTTGAATTATTTGTTAATCAGTCCACAACCCTGAGCATTTTGTCATTTGGATGATCAGATCCTGAAAGTAAAGCTCTGAATGTGTGTCTTGGTGTGTATAGGTAATCCTTGCCCGTATGTTATAGAAGATCAGAATGAAGACACTATAAGTGCACTGGTGCGCCTCATCACAGAAAAGAAAGGTATTTTTTGTCATTGGCTCTTTATTAGTTACAGTTCATACTGTATATGCTCAGCCAGATAAAACTTCAAGTGTGTGTGTGTGTGTGTGTGTGTGTGTGTGTGTGTGTGTGTGTGTGTGTTTGCGTATATGTGTGTTTCAGAAAATGCAGCTGCCTTGGAGGAGTTGTTACTTGAATATGAGAAGAAGCAGACATCTGCTAGCAAAAGATCATCAATCAAGTAAGAAAGCAAACAATTTACAATTTGTGGTACAAATATTTACTACTTGATATTTGATAAAAGATATTTCTTAGCTATACACTTACAGCAGCTCATGTTAACAATGTGGTCATGCTAATTTATGAACTAATTTAACAAGCCAGTTTGAGAAACTACCTGATATTATCCTCACAGCTGGGAGGATTTATGTGGTTTGTAAGGGCATCACAGGATTCCAAGACGAGCAATAATGAGATCAGCGCCTGATAATAGTCCTGGATAACGTTGTTTGTTTTTTTGTTTTTTTTTTAAATGACTTCAAGGTCATTTTCTGAGAAATAAAGCTAACCTATTGCGTTTCAACTTTTTGAAGCAGGAATCAATATTGTGTCTGATCAATGACAATTTGCTGTTTTAAATCAATACTCACACAACCACTGAGCAGCGATAGCTATATAAATCAACATGAAAAATTCTTGAGATATAAAGTAGGGTCCAGTAGTCTGACTGCTCCATCAACAACTGACGCATATTTACTTGGTTATTTTGAGAATGAATTATTTAATGTTTCAAATATATGAATTTATAGTTATCTGTCTAGGGGATCACAGTGGTTTGGTGGTTAGCACGTTTGCCTCACACCTCCAGGGTTGAGGGTTCGATTCCCGCCTCCGCTGTGTGTGTGGAGTTTGCATGTTCTCCCTGTACTTCGGGGGTTTCCTCCAGGTACTCCGGTTTCCTCCTCCGGTCCAAAGACATGCATTGTAGGTTAATTGGCATCTCTAAATTGTCCATAGTGTGTGAGTGAATGAGAGTGTGTGTGTACCCTGTGATGGGTTGGCACTCCGTCCAGGGTGTATCCTGCCTTGATGCCCAATGACGCCTGAGATAGGCACAGGCTCCCCGTGACCCGAGTATAGATGGGATAAGCGGTAGACAATGAATGAGTTATCTGTCTATCTATTTATCTGAAAATGTGTATTTACATTCAAAATCTCAGAATATCTTGTTCTACATTAGCTTAAGTTTTGTTATGTGTGTTGTGATGTGCCAACTGTGGGATTGACATTTCTTACACAGAACAGGTTTGTAGGAATTGGGACAGGTGTGTCCCTTTATACAACACTCCTGTCAGTGGGATAATCTTGGTATTCACTGTGACTTTGAAACAGATATAAAAGGGTTACGTAAAATATGAATGCATGAATGACATATACATTTAAATTTTTGGAACATAAAATTTGTATTATGAGACAATGTCAATCAGTATTGGGTGTCCAGTTAGTTCACTAGGACTAACAGCCACAGAGGCCACGCCTCCTTCACTGTTACTGACAGGCACAGAGGCCACAGTTCCTTCACTTTCACTGACAGCCACAATTCCTTCACTGCAGTGTAGCAAGAAAAGAAAAAAGTGAAATCTAGTTTACTGAAATAAAATTTATTTTAGATTTAGAACAGCCCTACCAAAGCAGATTTTGTTGGTACAAACAGCCATTTCATGTTTTCATCTATATATATATATATATATATAGCATATATATATATATATATATATATATATATATATATATATATATATATATAATAGCAGTAATATATCAAATATTTAATAGCAGCTGTTAAATATATTTAATTAGATTCAATTAATCTTTTAGATATAGTTGCTTGAAGTATTTAATAAGGTTAACACCTTAACATCTTAAGTCCCCTTTTAAATATTTTAAAAACACTAAAAAATATATTTTTTGATCCACATGTAACTAGGGAGCATCAGAATTTGCTCAGTCACTTCTTCCTAAATGTCTCATTCTGTCACTGTTCATTATTCCACCTCTTTTAGAGGAAGTCTGCGTGACTAAAACACATTTTCTGATGTATAGTCTGGCCATTTTGCTGTCCTCAATACTACCAGTATGAAAAGGACACTACTGTATCCTCCAGCATTCAGTTGTCTTTTTTGCTTGAGCATGCAACTTACACAAAACACCTTACACAACTTACACCCACATACACAAAAGAACAAAAAGCCACAGCTTCGTGTGTGATGACGGGATCAGTTCTGTACAGCTCTTCACTTTTCTAATACACTGTATACTCTGAGTTAAATATCATAACAGGAAAATGTCTACAATAATGAGCTCTTGTTTGTACTTCTTGGCTTATATTTTTGTATTTCATTCATTCTCTCTTTCTGTAACCCGTTCAGTTCGGTTCAGAAAACTATGACAGCATCAGTTACAATATTGCCAAATAACCAATACCGAAACCAACATAAATTGAATGTTTACATATGGTGGGTTGTTATATCTCTCTCTCTCTCTCTCTCTGTTACTCCATTACTCTCTCAGGTTCCCTGGCTTCCTCCAGTTCCGCTCATTGCCCAGGCTTTGTAACCACCATCACCTTCATACTATCAATGGTTTGGCGCTTCATTCTGGTCCTGGCTGCTCACGCTGCAGTCAGAAGAAATGGCCACAAGTACTGTTGCCCCTCACCACTGACACAAATAAGACATCCTGTGCTTCATCTATCCCCTCCTCACCTGGTGAGGGAAGGGTCCTCAATGTAGGAAGGTGGGTTATACTACAAATATTATACTATAAAATGTTAAAGTTATCAGTAGTAATCAAAATTCACTATCATATCCTGACACTGATGACCAAACACCATTAAACACTATTAGATCATCTACCAGGTCTTTAACACCACTGATGCATGATTGACAGGTTCCAAGTGGCTCAGATCCTGGAGGGTGACCCAGTGTCTGTGGTGACAACACCAGCAGAGTCCAGTGACACTGATTCGATAGACTCTATCAACATGGAACCTGCTGAAGAATTATCCCTTCTGGGTGCTTGCTCTTCCGCAAACTCTCACTCCTCAAAGAGCAGACAAGATGTGAGTAACTGACAGAAAAACATTTACATTCTTCTCTTTCTCTGTTGTTTTTGTGAATACCCACACTTCTTTTCCATCTGCTCAGTTATTTACTTATAAAGCTTACACAGACTTTGTATAACATTCTTTTATTCTGTTACTTTAGAGATCAGGTCTTGAAAAAACACACTGAAAAAGATTTTTTCAGTCACCAGTATATGGAGCTTTTAATAGGCTTCTAGATGAGCATTTAGTTAGATAGATAGATAGATAGATAGATAGATAGATAGATAGATAGATAGATAGATAGATAGATAGATAGATAGATAGATAGATAGATAGAGCAGAATGCACAAATAAGACACAAACAGGCTAACATACTAGCTTTCTATCCAATAAAACTAGCTAGCTACCTAAAAAACCACTTGCAACCTTTTAGTTTGTGTATTAAATATAAAATAATAGCTCACTTTTTAGCTGTGCACTATGCTCACTTCTATTCTTCTTTTTCTTTTCTTTTCTTTTCTTTTCTTTTCTTTTCGTTGTTTATCTCTCTCTCTATGAGGCAATGTTTTAACAGCAGTAGCAACCAATAAGAGCCAACTAATATCACTAGCTAATATTCCCTATGTCAAAACTATATTATTTAATACACATATATAATGATGAATATTATCATAGCAGTTGTGGAGAGGAAAATTAATTGTTATATTTAATTAACAAAATAGTTAATGGTTGCAATTCCAGCATTAAAAAAATAGATAAATAAAAACAAGATAGCATGTCGGCTGCTAATGCTAATTCAGCTAGCAGTGCTGACCTCTAGTGTATGACGTGAGTAACTGCGCATATTGAAATTTTTTCTGTTCAAAATCTACCAAAATATATAGTGAAGAGAAGCATTTCTGTGCACCTTTTGTGTCATTTCTAGGGTTCTTTTCTTAAAACTTTAATTGTTTTTTTATTGATAAATTGCATGATTTTATTGCATGATTTTAGGGAAAGCTCAACATCATAATATTAAAATGTCCTGGTCCATACTGTCCCTTTAATAACTTGTTTTTGATCCCTTTCATTAGATGAGTGAGTGAATGAACGAGTAGAAGAACAAGTGAATCATCCATCAGGACTACGTCATCAACACCACATCGAGCACAACCTCATCGGTGGGATCCAGAAGTGTCGAGGCTGAAGCAAGATGGGAATTGTATTCACCCCTATGGGGAGTTAGCCTTGAACTTATGTAGCCTGGAAAACAGGAATTGGTCTTTATAGGAGTTTTTAAAGCTATTTTATTGTGTTTTTAAAAAAGGAAAAGTTTGAAAACTTTGAAGAGGAGAAACCTGGCATAGCATATTGATACAAAATGCAAAATATTACCACACATTATTGAAATTGTAGTGTAGATCTTTATAAATCATTGCCATTTTTAAAGTTAACTAAACACATACAGAATATCTGTCAAATATCTAAATATTTAATGAAATTTAATCTTCTAAAATTGACAGATCACATTAGATAATCTGACAGGCACAGATATCTCAAACACACTTCCTTGCATGTCAGGAAACACTCACCATTATTCTAGAACACTCTTTTATTCTAGACCTGTGCATAAGTGGCATAGATTTTGTTCTCATGAAGAGATAACACTCATCTCCTTTTATGTCTGATTTGCCTGAATAACATGGTTTAAGTCCTCTGTGCATAAGAGTCAGCTTTTGCCTTTGAGGGTGAAATGTTTTAAGTATTAAAATCAGAAAAGCTGTATGTGTTATGCATTTAGCTGCATTTAGCTGTGCTGAGTATTTGCTTTTAAATCCTGATCCTTCCACGTATTGTTCAATACATCAAACCCTAATGTTTTTTATTGATTCTCATTGATGGGGTGGGAAAGTTTCACTCTACCTAGTCACATCACCGTTATACTGTAACGATTTCACGAATGATTTCAAAACATTTTCCATAAAATCTTCTAGCTGGTGTTTATCATGTTAAAAAGTTAAGCTAAAAGAAAGAATAAGAATTTGGGGAGGCACAGCCAGACACACAAGAGACCAGTAAGGAATTGGGTCATTTAAAGATAAATGAAAAACTGTAAAGAATGCATTTAAATCTGTATTTTGAAGAAACATTCGATCATACACCGTGAACAACGATGATCACAAGGCTTTTTCATAGCTGCTTCCTCCCCCCATACAGTGCAGTTTATTATACCTAATTTAACTCTTACAGCACTTAATTAGCTGAGTAGGTGTGAAAGATCAGGGATAAAAGGCTAAACTGCTTAGCACTGTAGCCCTTTAGGACTGTGCTATCCTTTTCTTCCTCCATTATCTTGATTTTGTAACAAATTCAGGATTTAGCTTTATTATATTTCATCATTACTAGCATGACATGAGGAAAATGCATTTGCTCTTGAGAGAAGCCTGAGCTTCTTAACATAGCTAGCTTCGATAGCTTACCAGTGCTAGCTAGCTAACTAATTTCATATCCAGGTTGCACTAGCTATCTTAATTTAACCATGAAAACAACTTCTTGTAGTCTACTATTTGAACAAATCCCACTGCTTGTTGAAGCAGTAACGATATTCTTTTTGTAAACATTTTAGACTCTTCGCAAAAGGTAATGCTGGTGTAGCAAACGCTTCAAAAAAACAATATCGCATCTGTTGAATATTGCAGCATATTGGCACGTCTCACCTAGAGATAAGCTTTTGTTTTAAACTAAAGAGCAATATAAGGGGGCATGAATGGCCCATCAGACCACTGTGATATCTCATGGTGCATCATCAAAGCTACCTCCCTGTGTACCTAGTTTTCACTTATATTTACCTACAAATTTTTTTTGTTCATTTTGTCATCCTTGCACAATTTAGCAAGAGGTGTCTGCATGCTTGAGAGTATACACTGGCCACTTGAGGCATAAGAATCTTGTTTTAAAGTGAAGATACCGGTGGTACACCTGAAATACGCACAAGCACACTCATGCACAGGCCTCTGCTTAGGAAAAGCCACAAAACAGATGATGAAAATAAATGAACTTTAATAATTCTAGCGTACAGCGGATATCACCGCTCTACTATTTAATGTAAAAATTGCTGGAAACTACAATGTGAAAATACTATAAGCCAAAAAAGAAGCAATATGTATTGCAATGGTATTTAAATGTTGAACAAATTTCAAATTTTCATGTTAATGTTTTCCTTATTAAAATTCTTATTTTATTTTTAGGTTTAATTTTAAACTCATGATGGCAGTCAAAGCGACAAGCAACGCTGTTACTGCCATCTATATGCACATTTGATAAAGAATTAAATTTTATACATTGTTTTCCATTCAGCCCTGAATAAAACAGTATTTTATTATATTTTTTAGGATCTGACATTTGTGGGTTCTATCATAGTTGTTAAGGTGTTAGTAACCAGTCTGATGTAATGAAAATGGACAGAAAAGATTCTCTGCATCATTGTTGCTTTTTATTTATTTTCATTATAACAGCTTTTTCTTGATATTTGTACTCTTTAAATAAAGGATAAGAACTGAAGTAAAGTTTGAATTTCTGAAATTGACATAACATATTGACTCATGTTTGGAGACAAGAAAAGAAATGTTATTTAAAAAAAAAAAGAATGAAAATGAAAAATGGATTAAAAAATATAGTTTTAGTTCAGCAGAGACATAAAACAAATACAGTTTTATAACTTGAATTCTAATTAAAAACAGAAATTCTGATAACTGAAATAAAAGAAATTGTGCAAAGTTGTATATTGTTTGTTTTAGCTGATATCATAGATTTGACGTTTGGAAAGGTTCTGCATGCAAAATGACCACCAATAAACTGCATATAATCTGTTATAAACATGACATGAAAGCTATTTGGTAAGAGTATATGCTTCTATGTAAGTACTGTTTATGTTTTATTATGTACAATACTGTTCTAAAGTTTGGGATCATTTGGTAATTTCCTTGTTTTCCAGTTGTGCACCGAGGCCTCCCACTCGTTTCTTCTGTTCTGGTTAGAACCAGTTTGCATTGCTCTATGAAGGGAGTAGTTCACAGCATGGTAAGATAAGCTCTTACCATAAAAAGAAAGAAAGTTCTTTCTTTCTGGCTATTTTGAGCCTGCAAACTCCTAATGCTCCAGATACTAAATTAACCTAGAGAAGGCCACTTTTATTGCTCCATTAATCAGTATAACAGTTTTCACCTTTGCTAGCACAATTGCAAAAGTGTTTTCTAATAAACAATTAGCCTTGATTGAATGATTAAAATTGTTGATTAAAATGATTAATATAACATGAGATTTTTTTTTTCCTTTGGAAAACAAGGAAAGTGATACCATCTTTTTGAATAGTAGTTTAAGTGAGGAGTAAGACACTTTAATTTGCTATAATCACAGCTTAGGATGCATGATGTGGCCTGATGTGAAGCGCTGTTAGTGTTACCAGCCCAAAGCTGATCATTTTCCACTAACAGCATGTGCCCAAGTGTTTAATTCCTCAAATACCACAGATGTGAAACATTCACAAAACAAGTTAGGTCGTGTTATTACTAACCTTAACAACTATAAACAATCGTTTCCTCATCAGCATGTTTTTTCCGTTTGCCAATTTTTTTTCCCTCTCTCTTTCTCCTTACGTTTTTTTTTGTGTTTGACCAAATTAAGAGAACCTCTGATTAGTACAAAGCACTGACACTGGAGACTCTTTCAAAATTTGCTAAATAAATATGTCCTCTCAGAAAACATAGAAACTTAAGGAAAATTTCTCAATCTAAATCTGTTTATGTGTTGCATCCGCAATACTTATCCCTGTGAATGTTGTTACTCCTCGTTTATGTTATGTTGTTACTCCTCGTTTATTTTATATACCAAAGTTAACATTTCTGATATTAATAACTATTAATAATTAATCAATAACTATTCAGAATTCAGACCGAGCACAGTGTGTCCGTTTCTCTCTGGCAGTCCTGAGATTTAAAGTCACAGCATTCGGTCCCTAGCACTACCACACATCTACCACAGCTCTGTCATCACATTCTATTTCCCAGTATTTTACTTTATTGTTTGGTCTATTAATTTTTTCATATAAACTCCTCAGTGTCCTTCATATTCATATACTAATATTCTTAATCTGATTGAGAGTTTGATACACCCTTATATTCCTCAGTTCTCTGGCCTTTCTTCATCTTAGGTAGAGAGCGTCGGAATCCCTGGCCAGCCATGAAGTACAGGATGGGGTCAGTACAGCTGTTTATACTTGCTAGGGCCCTTGAGATCTTGTACGCAACCCTCGATCCATCCCGGAGTTTGCAGTTAACGCCCATGAGGCGGAAAATGTAGTTAAGACTTCGTGTGAAGTGAAAGGGCACAAAGCAGATTATGAAGACCAGCATTACAATGGCAATCATCTTTACAGACTTTTGCCTTGAGCGCTGAGATATTGCACCTCCTACTGTGCTAGGTTGTATGAGTTTATTAACTATCAGGCTGTTGCAGACTATCACTAAACCAAATGGGATTAGAAAGAAAATGACTGAAATGACTGAGCTATAGTGCAGGAAGTTCTCAAAGAGGTCTTCTGTTGTGGTGTCTGTGCAGATAGATGTATTGCCATTTTTTATTCGTGAAAAGTAGAGCACTGGTGCTTGGAAGATGAGGACAACTACCCAGACAAGGACAGAGACATAACGGGCACGGCGGGGATTAACCCAGCCCAGGGACCGCACTGGGTGGCAAATAACTATGTAGCGATGGACGTTGATGCAAGTGAGGAAGAGGATGCTACCATAAAGATTGGTATAGAAGAGAAAGCGTATAAGTTTGCAGAACGCTTCAGTGAAGGGCCAGTTTTTCTTTGTTAAGTGATAATAGATCAGAAAGGGTAGCGTGAGGATATAGAGTGTGTCACACACAGTCAGGTTGATCATGTAGATGGTGTTGGGGCTCCAGTGTTTGATCCGGAACACGATGACATACATGGCGATCAGGTTGAGCAGCAGTCCGACCACCAGCACCACAATGTATGTAACCGGTAGCAGGAGGTTGAAATCCTCTGTAAAGTTGCATTTTGTCTTAGAACTGTTGTAACTCACATTTGCAGTGGCCATCTTTATTCATGAAAGTCTGGCAAAAATAGAGAGCAATGAAGATGTAGTTAACAGGCACATTATACACTGATGTTAGACAAACACAGTGTACCTTAATCATGTTCTGTTAATTAGTTCTGTTAAGTTCACAGTGCTGTGGTTTTAGAGGACATAACATTTGCATACAATTTTCTTTCCATCTGTAATACAGCTAACACACTTTAAAAAAGTCTTTTACATTAATTTGTATGTGTTTGAGCAAGAAAGTTCTAGATGCTGTGATGGTCCTTCTGAACCAGAGGCTTTCTACTAGATTTTGAAGCATGGCTATGGGGGTTCTGCCAACATTGCACATGCTTTGTGTCCTGTCTTGTGTTTGTCTTGTCTTTGCACTGTTTGCACCTGTTTGCACACTTTGCACTTTATGTAGCTAGAAGAAACTTCTGTCCTAGCTCTGTGTTGTTGTTTCGGTTTTGTAATTAAATGTTGTGTGTTGTTTTTAATGTAGCACCACGGTCCTGGAGAAACATTGTCTCATTTCACTATGTACTGCGTCAGCTATATGTGGTTGGAATGACAATAAAAGCTTCTTGACTTGACTTGACTTGACTTGACTTGTGAGCATTTTAATGAGGTCATTATGTCAGATGGGAGGTCCTGAGGCACACTCAGCATTCCAGGTCATGCCAAGCATGTTCAGGGGGATTGGGTCAGGGCTTTATGCAAGTGAGTTCTTCTGTTCAAACAATGCCAACCATGTCTTTACAGACCTCACCTCATATACAGGGTAATGTCATGCTGGAACAGGGTTGGGTGTCTTTTAGAAAAGAAAATGTACGGCATACAAATTTATCCTACATTGTCGAAGACAATAGAGACCAGGATATTTTTGTACTGATTGTATCAATTGTACATATATATAATTAGGCATTTGTAAAGTAATTCATCAAGCAGTTTTTCACTAGGTGATTTATGATTTTTTGAATAATTTGCATTTACTTTTACTCAAATGAATTATTAATACAGTAGTTTCAGAATGTAACTAAGATCATACTTAAAGAGGTAAGGCACGTCCAGGCACGCTTTAATCAGATATATATGTGTTTCCATTTCTCTGTCCAAAATGACATAATGGCCCCTGTTCTTGATTTACTGTAAGGCCAACCCACAACTTTTTGAAGCAGAAAATCATTTTGTAAACCCAGAAAATGATCAAAATAAGACTTAACATCGTGTATCATGTATTTTTTTTTATATTTTACTTTTTATACATGTTTAATTAAAAATGAAGGTTGTTTCTCTTAAATCCTGCGGGACGTTTTTCTCTACTGATACGAGTGTGTGTTCACACTCATGTAGTGCATAAACGACAATATTAAGCAACAAAACACTGACATCAAACGCAACCCTTTTTTTTACACATCTACACCAGGAATTCATTTAGTCTGCTCCATTTCATTTGATTAAAAGTGCAGAAATGTAGAAAGAGGTTTGTGTGATGTTTTCAAGCTGATCACACTCAAATGCCTTAATTTTATGACTAGTCATAAGTATTATATATCTACCATACTATACTCAAATAAAATATAAAAATCAGGCATGAATGGTACTCACATGAATTAATCAAGGAGAAAATAACTTCTGTTTTTCTTTGTTGTTTCTTCTCTCTCTGTCTCTTCTCGATCTCTCTCTCACCCTCTGTTCTGCATGGTTTTATCACTCAGACATGCCTCAGACTGACTTTTTTTTTCAACAGCGTGGGCGGTTCTACTCAATGGGCAAGTTGCCTCTTGTTCATAACTAACACAAACACACAGCGATTCAACTTGTATGAGCTTAGATTAGGTTTCCTGATGCAGACAGGTTCTTAAAAAGTAATATGATTTTCTAATAATTCTTTATTCTTTATTCTACACCACTGGGCATGTGGCAGCATGGTGGCTTAGTGGTTAGCACGTTTACCTCACACTTCCAGCGTCCTGGGTTTGAGTCTCGCTGTGTGTGTGGAGTTTGTATGTTCTCCCCATGTTTGATGGGTTTCCTCCGGGTGCTCCAGTTTCCTCCCGCAGTCCAAAGACATTCTAGGGTGATTGGAGCCTCTAAATTGCCCGTAGTGAGTGAACAAGTGTGTGCGTGCCTTGTGATGGGTTGGTACTCCGTCCAGGGTGTGTCCTGCCTTGATGTCCGATGACGCCTGAGAGGCACAGCCTCCCCGTGACCTGATGGTAGATTGGATAAGCGGTACAGACAATGGAAAAACCATTGGGCATTTTAGCAGCTACATTTTGTTATCCTATTTTAGACCAAAATCTCAAATACATTTTTATTTCCAAATATTTCACTTTATTGTTATGGCCTTGTCATCAATCAAACAAATATTTAGTTATACTACCAGGTATGTAGCACTGACAGCACTGACACTTTACACTACATCAATAAATAGCAAGTAGCCTTTTATCAAGTATATTAACATTCAGAATATTTCAGTAAAACTTTAAATTAGGGTTACAGCATTAGTAAACATGAATTCTTTTTGGGAGTTGGGTGAATATATAATTCATTATGTGTGGTTGGCTGAAGGGCCATGTTTAAGTTTGGAGGATAGCTTGAGTTTCCCTATATTGCATGTATTAGAGGAATGTTATAAAATTTAAAACACACAGACTTGTTATAAAGATAGAAATCATGAATGCATGCCTTTTAAGTGGGGAGGGGGGTGTTAAATACTTGCGCCATCATTAAGGTATATTAAGGTATGTAAGTAGACAAGTGAGGTGTTTTCATGTAGCTTTAATGAGCAGTGTTTCAAATACACACACAGACTGAAGAACAATTTGAGCCATTACAATGACCAACAATTTTTTACTGATCAACTTTCCTTTAATATCGAACACAAACAGAAAAATGTATTGTCTTACATGTTAATTTCTGTAAGCAGCTGATTAGCTGAACACTAAAATGTTAAAACTTGCTTCATGTAGTAATACTAATAGAGTGGAAGAGTGCCAGTCACGGTCTGAGTTTAATTCTTATCTTCAGTAAGTGTTTCCAAGAAATCGGGTAGAAGACATGAATCATAAAACAGAGCAATACATTTTTTCCATGTCTTGCTCTAGGGCACAGCAGTAGGTCATGGACATGATAAATATACAGGTTAATGATGCAACTTGAAAACCTCTGAATGTAGCATTCAGGAAAACAATAGAAAATGATGGGAAACTATCAGAGGTAGACAGTAACAGCATGTTACATTACTTCAGTATATGGTCCACTGTAACATCACTTAGTTATAATAGTTTTTACAAATAAAATATATAAATTTACTGAATTTATTCTTTCAACATCAGTACAGAGTGAAGTATAATAAATCTAATGCTTTTACTTCCGGAAAAGTGTAAGCCAATTAAAAGACCCCTTGGGGCTTGAAATAAAGCAAACCCAGAAATAAAGCAGTAATGCAGCAACATCTGAGACAGTGGTGTATCCCTGGATAATTTATCAGGAAGTCAATATTTAATTTCAAACACTTTATAGAAAACAGCATACAAATAATCTTTAAATAGTGTGAAGCAAAACCTGGGGATATGTCAGCATTTCATTGCTTGTCATTGCTTGAGACCAGCTAGCCACGTCATCTGACGTCTTACATGATGAAAGCTGTGTATTAAAGGAACAGCTAAAATCGTTTAAAAATCTAGATAACTTGACGCCTCACTGGGATTTTGGCAAGTCAGCCACCCAACCTAACTCTTTTTTATGCATTTGATAATCAGAGTGGTCTTCACTACAGCATTGCACAGTCAGATAGATAACATAAATGTTCAAAAATGCATTCCTCAGATATTGAGTATCACTTAGAGAAGCTCTAGTGAGTCATCATTTTGTACTCTTCCCACTACTGGAAATGATGAAAATGAAGCTAACAAATCAGATGTAAAGTGGTAGTATCCCATGTCCATGCTTTGCAACAAGTTAGATATCCAGACAAATTCCTTAATTGCTTTTGTAATTCACTATAATACTAGAAAATTAATTTTCCTCTCTGAACAGCTTTATTTCAGTTCCTCATGTAAACCTTTCACCACTATCTGGCTACATGACTTTTTACTAGACGTTCATTTGCTTGAGTCAGATATGAGTATCATTGTGTCTCTCTCCAAGATGTCATAATAGTCAATGATTCACATTTACTGTAAAGCCAACTCACTTTTTTTTTCCAAACTTCTCTAGAGTTTTATATCAGGTTTGGGTGTTGTTCTATAAATAATTAATGTTGGAACGGACTTTTTGTCTAGTGATGACCACTCTGGCCCCTGGGTTGCTATTGTACTGCAAGCAGTATATAATGAACAGTAATGAGCTACAAAGCACTGACACCTCATACTACATTTATGAATAGTAAGTATCATTTTTTCAGGTATTATTAAAAGTGCAAGGTGTGATATTGTTTCAATAGCCTATTATTGGTTAAAGGTTTAAGGTGTTATATTGTTGTAATAGAGTTTTATTAGTTAAAATAGTGAGGTGTTATATTGGTGTGATAGTGTATTATCACTTAAAGGTGCAAATATTACGAGTAGTAATATTATCAGAATAGAAAGGTTCCCTGTACTAAGCTTATTTACTGCATTAGTTAAAGTGATTACTTTTAGTGAATAAGGTGAATGTGTAATTAGTTTCTGTGAGAATGTGAGTTTACCCATCAAAACCTGCATAACATATGACACCTTTGTCAAGACAAGGATGAGGACTACTAAAGTGGGGAGAGAAAACCCCTTGACAAACAAATGAGAGTTCCTCAAAGGAGCTACTATGAAAGTGGAGAATATAGTTCTTGGCTAACGAGACAACAACAATGTGCAAAGGCCTGAATGACCTCACCAGTTACAGGACACCTTCCCCCCACTGTAGGGGCAGTGATCAGATGCTGAATGTGTCCTGTTGTAGATTTCACACCCCCAGGCCTACACCCCACACTCAATCCAATAATTTCTACATACATCCCACTCCACCAGCTCTGTGAGGAAGATGTTTTGTTAGGTCTTCCTGAAACAAACGTCCAGAAAAAAAAACAGGTCAAGAATAAGAAGGTCTCACCTTCCTGTCCAGCTTAGGATTTCAGGACTAAAAGACCACAGACTTGTATCTTGTATGTAATTGTAATTGTCTTTGAAAGACCTAATATGTTAATATCGATGATGCAATCAACATGGAACTGCATTATGTCCTACAATAATGCAGTTCCAGGGGCAGTGGTGGCTCAAGTGGTTAAGGCTCTGGGGCGTTGATCGGAGGATCGGGGGTTCAAGCCCCAGCACCACCAGGCTCCACTGTTGGGCAATTGAGCAAGGCCCTTAACCCTTTCTGCTCCAGGGGCGCTGTATCATAGCTGCCCCTGCGCTCTGACCCCAACTTCCTCAGCTGGGATATGCGAAGAAAAGAATTCCACTATGCTGTAATGTATGTGTGGCGATAATAAAGGCTTCATGCCCCCACTTTCAATACCATCATCCCAGATTTCCTCCAGACTAAACTGATCCAGCTCTCTGGGCCTACCTCCACCTGTCTGTGGATCATCAGTTTCCTGACACACAAACAGAAGCAAGTGAGGCTGTATTTCTCACCCAGCACCTTCACTCTGGTGTTCTGCAGGGATATGTGCTGTCCCCACTGTTCTTCTTCTTGTATACAAATTAGTGTACCTCTACAGACCATTCTGTCAAAATCCTGAAGTTTGTAGATGACACTACAGTCACTGGCCTCATCCAGGATCTTGACAAGTGTGCTTCCCAAGGTGAGTCTGGTTCTGTTATACAATAGTTCATGATATCAGATAAGGCCAGCATCAGTAGAACCGGGACATAACATAACAGTTATTAGATGAAGCTGCAAGTTTTAAAAATATGAATACAGTGGCATGGTGGCATTACAGGTTATGTCATCATGTGACAGCTTTAGGGTCCTGGGTTCAATCCTAAGCCCAGAGGGCTGTCTGTGTGGAATTTATGTGCATGTTCTCTCAGTGTGTGTGTGTTTCTCTAGTTTTCTCACACCACCAAAAACATCACTAGATGTGAATGTACAGGTGAATCTCAATAAATTGGAATGTCATGGAAAAGTTCATTTATTTCAGTAATTCAACTCAAATTGTGAAACTCGTGTATTAAATAAATTCATTGCACACAGACTGAAGTAGTTTAAGTCTTTGGTTCTTTTAATTGTGATGATTTTGGATCACATTTAACAAAAATCCACCAATTCACTCTCTCAACAAATTAGAATATGGTGGCATGCCAATCAGATAATCAACTCAAAACCCCTGCAAAGGTTTCCTGAGCCTTCAAAATGGTCTCTCAGTTTGGGTCACTAGGCTACACAATCATGGGGAAGACTGCTGATCTGACAGTTGTCCAGAAGACAATCAATGACACCCTTCACAAGGAGGGTAAGCCACAAACATTCATTGCCAAAGAAGCTGGCTGTTCACAGAGTGCTGTATCCAAGCATGTTAACAGGAAGTTAAAGTGGAAGGAAAAAGTGTGGAAGAAAAAGATGCACAACCAACCGAGAGAACCGCAGCCTTATGAGGATTGTCAAGCAAAATCCATTCAAGAATTTGAGTGAACTTTACACATTTGTTGTTTTTATTGTGGTAACATTCTGAAACAATAATAAAACACACAAGAAACAAGTCAGTTTTGCCATCTGTTTTAATGACTTGAACACAAGGAATGGACTGAGGCTGGGGTCAAGGCATCAAGAGCCACCACACACAGACGTTGTACAGTTGTTGTATTCCTCTTGTTAAGCCACTCCTGAACCACAGACAATGTCAAAGGCATCTTACCTGGACTAAGGAGAAGAAGAAGTGGACTGTTGCCCAGTGGTCCAAAGTCCTCTTTTCAGATGAGAGCAAGTTTTGTATTTCATTTTTAAACCAAGGTCCTAGAGTCTGGAGGAAGGGTGGAGAAGCTCATAGCCCAAGTTGCTTGAAGTCCAGTGTTAAGTTTCCACAGTCTGTGATGATTTGGGGTGCAATGTCATCTGCTGGTGTTGGTCCATTGTGTTTTTTGAAAACCAAAGTCACTGCACCCGTTTACCAAGAAATTTTGGAGCACTTCATGCTTCCTTCTGCTGACCAGCTTTTTGAAGATTCTGATTTCATTTTCCAGCAGGATTTGGCACTGCCCACACTGCCAAAAGCACCAAAAGTTGGTTAAATGACCATGGTGTTGGTGTGCTTGACTGGCCAGCAAACTCACCAGACCTGAACCCTGTAGAGAATCTATGGGGTATTGTCAAGAGGAAAATGAGAAACAAGAGACCAAAAAATGCAGATGAGCTGAAGGCCACTGTCAAAGAAACCTGGGCTTCCATACCACCTCAGCAGTGCCACAAACTGATCACCTCCATGCCACGCCCAATTGAGGCAGTAATTAAAGCAAAAGGAGCCCCTACCAAGTATTGAGTACATGTACAGTAAATGAACATACTTTCCAGAAGGCCAACAATTCACTAAAAATGTTTTTTTATTGGTCTTATGAAGTATTCTAATTTGTTGAGAGAGTGAATTGGAGGGTTTTTGTTAAATGTGAGCCAAAATCATCACAATTAAAAGAACCAAAGACTTAAACTTCTTCAGTCTGTGTGCATTGAATATATTTAATACATGAATTTCACAATTTGAGTTAAACTTACTGAAATAAATGAACTTTTCCACAACATTCTAATTTATTGAGATGCACCTGTATGTGCATCCAGGCTGTATTCCAAACCTCATGCCTAGTGTTCTTGCTACAGATACTGGATCCACTGCAAATTTGTCCAGGGTATGGTGGTTATTGTTACTACTACTACTACTACTACTACTACTAATTTAAAAATAATAATAATAATAATAATAATAATGTTTAAGCTAAAATACCATACAAACATTAACACAATAAGGTAAAAAAAAAAAAAAAAAATAATAATACGTAAAAACTACAAACTATAAGCAATAAAAACAAGGACAGGGAACTAGTCCTAAAGTGAAATGGACTAGTGTAGGTAGAAAAACAACTCTTTCCTTTGAAAAACAACACAATCCTTTGTGCCAATATGGCATTCTTTGAACAAAGACAGGCTAATGCAGTTCAGCTCTGAATGGGAACATTCAAGAGATTTGAAGCAACAAAACTGAATAATGTCTAGTACCTCCCACTAAACGGTAGATATGCTATAGACATAGAAACGATTTTTGTCATTACAGAATGTTGCACACAGAATTAACAGAGATTTTCTGATTTTCAAATCCTCATTTTCAGAACAAGGTTGGCATTCGGGTATTGTCTTAGTGATTATTGCAGGTTCAAAATGTTCAGCCTCGAGATTCAACATGGTAAGCTTTCCATTTTGTTCAGAATGGTGTGGGAATTTACAACGCAGTTCCAATCCTTCATCATCATCACTGTGAGTCGGGTTGTCGTTCTGGCTCTTTTCTTCCTTTAGCTCTTTGTATTCTTTTCTGTGTCCGGTATTCTCTCTTCTCTTGCTTTTCCACAGGCAAACTATCACGGGGCATAAGGAGATTTCTGTGCACAACTCTACTCTGTCCTCCTTTTTCTGGTCTGAGCTGGTAAACTGGACTATCAGGGCTTTTTCTCCTGATCGCAGTATACACACAATTTTCCCAGTGTGATCACAGTTTACAGTGATCGCATATAACTCTGCTGTTTCTCATTTACCTGCAGGTTGAACATGAGATCGATGGGTAGACGAGATGAACAACCAAATAACAGGTAATATGGTGAGAACCCAGTTTATTCGCAGTGGGTGCAGTTATAAGCATGGACCACTTTTGACAGTGAGTTCTTCCAGTCAGACTTCTCAGTATAACTTAAAGTTCTGAGCATGGATAAGAGTGTTCTGTTGAATCTTTCCACTTGTCCGTTGCTCATTGGGTGATATGGCGTTGTGCGAGATCCATGCACACCACAAATTTTCTGCAACTGATCCATCAGGTGGTTCTCAAATTCTCTTCTCATGTCATGGTGGATTTTCTCAGAAAAACCAAACTTGAGTGCAAAATCATCAGACTTGCTGTACTAATGTTTGGCATAAATAAGACAGGAATCCAAACATTTTCCTCAAAGAAACAAACTTTTCTTTGGAACAGGAGTTTCTGTGTTTCCGATATCTCTGGATTACTGTGTGAACATGGCTCACATGATCATCGAAAGAGGCACTGTGAATAAGATTATCATCAAGGTAAGGCTGACAGATAACATCACACAGATCCTCCAGACAAGCTTCCATGTTCATCTGGAATTTGGCCGGTGCTGAGCTAAGGCCAAAAGGAATACGATTCCATTCATATAGTCCCCAGGGTGTTATAAAAAATGTTAGAAGTCAGCTCTCTGCATCAAGGAATCTTTGGTGGTAGGCCTTGCCATGATGAAAGACTGAAAACCAAGAACTGCCACTCAGGGAGTCAAGCATATCCTGGATTCTGGGAATGGGATGCGCCAATCTGGGACAGATTTGCGATTTAACTCACGATAATCACAGCAAAGTCTCAGGCTTCCATCCTTTTTACTTATGCAAACAATTGATGAGGAGTACGATGATCTTGACTTGCTTATACACCCTCGATTCAACAGATCCTGAAGGTACTCCTTCACTTCCTGCAGAAGAGGCTTAGGCACAGATATGTATGCCTTTTGCACAGGTGTCTTATCAGAGAGTGTGATGTGCATATTAAGCGAGGGGACAAACATGCAACTAACATCATTATCATCAAATGCAAAAGCATCGCACTTTTCTCTCAAAAGCTGTCACACAATCTGTTGCTGTATCTCTGTTAAGTGTTCAAGTTTTATTGGTGGATCCCACTGACTTGGTCTCTTTGACTGTTGTGGTGTAACACTCACCCCACGTCTGCACGGTGGATGCCAGCTGTTCTGTCACATGTTCCATCTGATCTCCATTTTTCTGGAGAGAGTCTGCAGGCACTGGATAAGTCGTCTTTATCACTTCAAGGTGACCCAGTACGAGTCGTGGTGTAAGCATGTGCTTGACTGTGTTCGCGATAGCAATTGGCACTTTCATTGTCTTCTCATTGACTATTTTTACAACACCTGCATTACTAAGCCCTCCGGCAGCGGTGATGGTTCATTCGGAACAAATAACAGGCTTTGTTCATGAAACTGTTTTCCGGTGTGAACTTGTGCATATACAGTGGTTATTTGTTCTGCCTCAAGTTGGACCTTCTGTTTACCAGCTCACACCACTCCAACAGTCACATTCAAATTCACAGTCTTTAACAGTCTAAGCATTGTTTTTGCCTTATTCATCGATATAGGGAAAGCTTTGCTCACCCTTTGGACAGTATGGGATTTTGATCGCTGTTTCTCCCATCTGACAATTATCTCTTTGATGACGTTGTACCCGACAATAGGGTTTTCAGCTACATTTGCATTACTTGCTACCAGCATGGGTACTTGCAAAGTTCCTTCTTTGTTAGCATCATCACTCAATTGGAAACTCACTTCTACCCAGCTGTCGAAGAGTATCTCTGTGTTATTTGCTGCTAGTCCAGTAGTTCCAGGCCCCAGAAGCTCATTAATAGGTCTGACAGCGGTATGTGATAACTGTTGTTTTCTCCACTCAGCATTGATAATACTGGTTTGGGCTCCTGTGTCCCATAAGGCTTCCACTGTGAGGTCATTGAGCTGACAATGGACTAGGCATCTTTTTCCAATGATGTTGAGGAGCCGGGGTGTTGCAAGATACAGTGACTTTTCAATGGATGTGGTCACATCTGGGTGAGAAACAGGTTGAATGTTATTTTCTTTACTGTCTTGCTCGCTTTGTAAAGGTCTGGATGTCTGCTGCACATCAGAGCTAGTGTGGGACCCAATGACAGGGTGGACTGGTTGGTCCAGTTCAGCAGTCCCCTCCCGTTTCCCGATGCCGGCCTCTGTTGTTGACAGCCCCTGGAGAGATGTCCAGCTTGTCCACAGCAATAACAGTGTCTGCATTCTGAACCGTTTTGGGCCTCCTGGCATGAATGGCAGCCTTTGAACCTCCTTTCATCTCGTAATGGAGTCATAGGGGGATGAAACTGTGATCTGGTCACTTCCATTGCCTCTTGGAAGATTTCTGTAATTTCCATGACATTTGCTCTGAGGTCTTCGATGGCTTTTGAGGTGTTGCTGTCAATCCCTCTGCAGTGTACCTGTTTCTTTTTGTCTTGACCAGTGATACTCTTTTTCAAAAGTGTCTCGTTCCTCAGAGTCTCTACCCCACTGCTTACCTGTCGCTCAGTGTCACAGGCATGTTCTACTGCTTGCACCTCACTTAATTTGAAAGGTTTTGGATCTGATGAAGAGTCAATTTTATAATGTCCCCTGAGGATGGTCTTTAACATGAACAATGTGAGGCCTTGCTTAATTTCTCAATTATTTCTCAATTATTTCTTAATTTGGAAGACCAGGACTCACCGCTCTGACAACTGCTTCAATGATTTCTGCCTCTGCATATCCCTTCCTCACTCCTGACTCTATCTGATTGTTGAGCCTAGTGTATAATAGTTTGTCCCGTTTTAGTTTGACCAGCCTCTCCAATTTGTCCAGAATTCTCTACTCAGAGTGACTTCAGGGACTGAATCCTGTCATGTGGTTTGCTACTTCACATCCGTTTCATCTTTTGTCCTCTTATATTTTTCCTCAAGTAAACTTTCCTCAATTTCAACAAGTGTTTTCTCCGCCAGCCTTATCAGCGCTCATCTTGTTTGGCCTGAGAATCCTTCACCTGCTGGTTCATTGCACTTGAGAGAGAAGCACACTTATCAGTTCAGGCTTCTCTAACGCCAGCAAAATGGAGCTAATACAGTCTTGAAGCCATTCCATTGTTGTCATGGGATTTACTCTCTGTACTGCTGAATCTCCTGGTATTTCTAATGTTCGTCTCGATCCAATCAGCAGCTTCTTCTGGGTGGCTCGCCAAGTTTATGTTGCACACACAGAATTAACAGAGATTTCCTGGTGGCACATTTGTTATTTTTATTGTGGTAACATTCTGAAACAATAATAAAACACACAAGAAACAAGTCAGTTTTGCCATGTGTTCTAATGACTTGGCAGGGTGTGACTTCTTCATCTACCGGTGTAGACACAATACACAAGAAAAACAGCTATCATGTCTTATAACAAAAATAGTATCAAAATCATAGTAATTAAACAATAATCCTCAATAATCATATGCATACATAAAGTGTACAAACAGTTATACAAAAGTATAAGCATTCAATTATATTATATCTAAACTTTCCTAATACTTATAAACAATATAACAAAACACAAACATCTAAATAAACTATCATTACGCTATCTTAATAAAATACCTCAAACACATTTTAATTTACTACAATTATTCCGTCATGTAGCAACAACACGCATGGTCTCCGCTAGCATAGCTAATTCGGCTACATTCCAACCATATGTACGCCAATGTATTGGCTTATAATGGTTTAAATTAAAAATGCATTAAAACTAACACAGGGAATTATTAAATAAACATTCTATAAACATTTAGTAAACATAAGGTGCAATGACATCACTTGCTCACCTGAAACAATAAAACACACAAGAAACAAGTCAGTTTTGCCATGTGTTCTAATGACTTGGCAGGATGTGACTTCTTCATCTACAGGTGAGGCTTTCCTGCTGCTCACTATCGCCCCCAATCCTAGCACCACCTGCTAGTACTACAGGTTAAAGTGATGTTAACCTCGGCATCAGCGTACTTAATAAATTATAGCTAACATTAATAATAACAACAACTAAATCAATAAACAAATATATAACTGAAATGGTTTGTACCACTACAAGAACCTGAGATTAAAATTTAGGCTGGCAATATTACAAAAATTACTAAAGACAGTTTTCTTTATAGAGTTTCTATGGAACTGCAAACAATGAGAAGTCAAGTACAATTCCCAGGTTTTGGAGTTGTTAAGTTGTTGTCTTGCTCTGTTGAATGAAATGCTTAATCTTACATTTATATAGGCTAGCTTAGGTGTGTCTTATATTATCTACAAAGGGCCGGTGTTGGTGCAGGTTTTCATTACATTGAAGAAGGAGTCACACCTGACTCCACCTGTTTAATTTGTTGATCTTGGCTTTTAATCATTAGGTGTGGCTTCTGCTTCATTGGAATGAAAACAGGACATGACTGGACACCCCTGGGGTAACTAGATGTTTAGATAAACTAACATTACTGGGTAACCACCTGTGATATTATAATAAAATGGTTGAATATCACATACATTATATTGCCAAACGTTTTGGGACACCCCTCCAAATCATTGAATTCAGGCGTTGTTCTTCAGGGGTTGGGCTCGGCCCCTTAGTTCCAGGGAAAGGAACTCTTAATGCTTCATCATACCAAGACATTTTGGACGATTTCATGCTCCCAATTTTGTGGGAACAGTTTGGGGATGGCCCCTTCCTGTTCCAACATGACTGTGCAAGGTCCATAAAGACATGGATGAGCAAGTTTGGTGTGGAGGAACTTGACTGGCCTGCACAGATTCCTGAACTCAACCCGATAGAACACCTCTGGGATGAATTAGAACAGAGACTGCGAGCCAGGCCTTCTCGTATAACATCAGTGCCTGACCTCACAAATGCACTTCTAGAGGAATGGTCAAAAATTCCCATAAACACAAAGCCTTCAAAGAAGAGTTGAAGCTGTTATAGCTGCAAAGGGTGGGTCAACTCCATATTAAATTCATGTGCATGTAAAGGCAGATGACCCAAAACCTTTGGCAATATAGTGTATTATATAGTAAAATTTATTCATTTGTTATGCACACTGCTACCAAAGCAATCCATGGGCAGTTTATATTTACAGAATGTGAATTGACCACAATATCAACATATTTTTATTAATTTAACAGCTGTGTATAATAATAAGAGCTTAAATGAAGTAAATTGTGTGCATGCATTAACAGATTGTTACCTTGATTTAGTTTCCCCATGACCTGATTATACTAAATTGTATACACAGTTTAGTACATGATGCTCACAAATTTGAAATAGAGTATCATGAGTCAGGTTCAAAAGGTTTGCAAAGCTTTAATAACAAAATAGACAAAAGTAACAGAACTGTCAAATATTAGGAACAGGACAAAAACAGGTACAGTTAACAACCCAAAATACATTAGGCAAACCCATTTCAAAAACAGGCAAAGGTCAACAGGATCAATGGGTATACAACAAGGCTAGACAAATATGAAATCAGGAGACAAAAAGAGTTTAGAAAGTAAACAAAAAGAAAGAAAGATAGAAAACGGATAAACACAGAAATGTACACACAGGCTTAGTAACATCACAGAGCAAAGGAAAGGAGCATATACTTTCCAACAAGGAACTGAAACCAAAGTGCTTTTAAAGAGTGTTTAAACAAACAGACATTGATTGAAGGATAGCCTGAGAAATTATATGTTTTAATTCATTAGAATTAAGACAACATCAGTTTGGAAGGCGGAGAAGATATGTTTCATGATTACAACAGAAATTTGCCCTGAATCAGTAAAACAGATCATGTGGACAATGTGGAGGATAAATATGATATTCATAGGTTTGATTTATTCTTTTTATATTTATTTGAATTATTAACTGTTTATAGTAGAGAAAGATGTGACTACAACATGGCATATATTTAATCAATTTAGAGTCACATTTAATATCATGGAACATCAATAAAAAGCTTTTTTCTGTGCTGTTTCTATGTGCCCCTAAGTGTGAGTGAAAAATGAACATGTCACACACCATCAAAACATTCCAAAACCAACAAATATTCAGTCTTCCAGTGTGAAAATTTTGTCCATATGGTCAAACACTAATGGGTAATTTGTCATGAAACCATCTAGTCTTGTGCTATTGGTCCTCATTTGCCTCATCTCTATATATTCTGTAAATAAAAGCAACACAAATAAACAGAAATGTAGATGCAATGTATATAAGGAATGGGCATGAAGCAGCCAGGTGAAGCCAAGAGGTAAAGGCAACGATAAAGAAAAGTCCTACATGCAGATGTTGCAAAATGCAGCAAATATCTATCATATCATGGCACAACACGAATGCAGCCTATAAACATGGTCTCCATGGACTCCATTCCCACCCTCACAGTCACTATCTTTCTGATTGTTTTCACGTATGTTTAATCATGTATGTTTGTTTTAGCACTGTTTATAAGCACCTCTGCACTGCATTCAGTTCTCTCATCTTTGAGATGTTTACCAAGCCTTTTGCTGTAGCTACCTGGTTATTGGATTTTGTGTTTTCTCTGTTCTTGACTCTGATTTTGCTTCACCTGTTTGTTCATAGCCTGATTGGTGTTTGCCTTTGTCTGACGTCTGTTGGATTGTTCCCCAAGAATTTTTTTTAACTGTTTGCTAATTTTTTGACACTTGCTAATTCTGACTTTTAGTAATACACAACCTGCATTTGCATCCTACCTTCAAGCATCTGCTTTGTAACAATAACAGGACAATATTAGCTGGTCAATTTAATTTGCAAGTTCATACACTGCACAACTTGATAGCTCAATTGTGTTATAAGAGCTCATTTCTTTTCTTATTCTTACTCTAATTACAATGAGAAAATTAAACTTTGAGTTGAAACAAAGCTTATCTTCAAGTTGAGTTTACACTTGTTTTTAAGGCAGCAAGTGAACTTTCATTTCTAAGTTTATTCATTCATTCATTGTCTGCCACTTATCCGAACTACACTCGGGTCACGGGGAGCCTGTGCCTATCTCAGGCGTCATCGGGCATCAAGGCAGGATACACCCTGGACGGAGTGCCAACCCATCGCAGGGCGCACACACACACTCTCATTCACTCACGCAATCACACACTATTTAGACAATTTAGAGAGGCCAATCAACCTACAATGCATGTCTTTGGACTGGGGGAGGAAACCGGAGTACCTGGAGGAAACCCCCGAGGCACGGGGAGAACATGCAAACTCCACACACACGGCGGAGGCGGGAATCGGCAAACATGCTAACCACTAAGCCACCGTGCCCCCCATTTCTAAGTTTAACCATCTTAAAATGTTTTATGTTTGTAAAATGTATTTAATGTTATCTAGGTGTGCTGTATTAACTGCAGTATCACTGTATGGCAAGTAAAGCCACAGCTGGCTGCATACTGTAATTCACATCATGATATGCAGCTGAACATATTTTTGCTGCAATTTCTTGCAGATATTTTAATGCCTCTAAGACACTTCACTGTGATAACGAAGCCAATTTGAAATACTTCTCATTATTTCTCAAATATTTTAAAGGCGATCTTGTACAAAAAATAAATTGCCGTGAGTAGCTTGGTGTGGTTGTAGTCTAAGTAAACTGCAGTGGTCATGTTTCGTGATTCATTTACAGTTATACAGATAATAGTATGTCACAAAGCACATGAACAAATTTCTTTGGAAGTAATCAAAGTCCTAATTTGAATCTTTCTTTGAATGGAAAAAGGCTTCTTTGAGTTACCGTAACCTTCATGTCAGCTTGAACCAGTCTGTCTGGTTTTCTAATACTTAGAAAAAGTTCTACCTGATATTATAAAAAAAACTGGTCTTGCTGATTTCCATATACAAACATTTAGATTTTTGGTAGGATCACAAACTCATTTTATTTATTTTAATAGGAACAACTCCAAAGACTGAGAGCTCATTTCTAAAACATTCTAAAAGAGGAATCTCTACTGCTATGCGTACAGCAACTGTAGTCTTTGTTTTGTGTAACATCTGTGTGATAGTTATAAAAAATCCTGGTAATCCTTTTAAAAATAATGGTCCAAAGGATTTGTCCATATCCCTGAAACACTTCCATACTCCCTACACGCTTAATAACAGAATAAAATTATTTCACCTGTTTGCTTCCAGTCTTAGTTTCAGACAAGCTCAACATATCCCAAGCTTCCTGTTTAAGCATTTTAATACATTTCATTATTTACATATTTAAGATGCATTTATCCAAAGCATTTTATGAATGTGAAAATATACAGTCCAAGAATAGAACGCATGAGCATAAACACAGCGGCTCGCTCTTATCAAGCTCTCAACAACAGAGTTTTGTTGAAATTAAAAAATAGTACATTCCACCTACTTTTCTTCTTTGTTTATCATTACCCTGTTCTTTGTGGCTTCTCTACAGATGTTTAGTAGTCTCATATGGATTTAGCATAAATGATACAGCTTGTAAATAATATCCAGGATGGTAGTTTGGCAAAATATTACTTCTTATTATTTTAATAAGAAAAATCTAAACCAGAGAATACTAGAAATAAATGTAAATTGTTCTCATTTCATTGTATCTTGTCTCCATGTGTTTTAACAGAGCTACAGATTAGTTTATTTTGGTAAGTGTTTCTATCCTATTCTCATTTGTGACCTGATATTTAAAAAGCCTGTTTGTGCTGTTTAATTGTGCCTATGCCTAATACTTTATAATGTTATTGACAGCTTGGAAACACCCAAGTTCAACCAAGGATGCATCTATTTAACCTGCAGTCATGAAAGCATTTCTATGCAATTTATAACTGTATTTAATCCATTGCACGTGTTTGTCCTTCAGATTCCAAAAATTTGTTCATAAAGGGGTGGAGAGGCATTTGCTGTCCCCCTGTTTCTGAGATTGCTTGTATTTCTTGCTTACGCTTTGTCGGAAACCCTGTCCTGCCATGAAGTAGAGGATGGGGTCGATACAGCTGTTTGCACTGGTTAGTGGCCTTGTGACCTTGTAAGCTATGCTAGAACCTTCCAACAGTGTACAGTTCACGTTGAAGTATCGGAAACTGTAATACAGACTCCGTGTGAGGTGGAAGGGCAGAAAGCAGAGTATGAAGACCAACAGCACTATGACAATCATCTTCACTGACTTTTGTTTGGAGCGCTGAGACGTGGCACCTCCTATGGTGGTGGGCTCTACAAGTTTTCGCACCATCAGCCCATTGCAGACTAACACTGTCGCAAAGGGTATCACAAACAAAATGACTGAAATGGCTGAGCTGTAGCCCACAAAGTAATTAAACAGGTCTTGGGATGTGGTATCATGGCAGACTTGATTGGTGGTTCGGGAAAAGTAGAGCATCGGTGCCTGGAAGATGAGAACAATTACCCAAACGAGGACCGAGACAGAGCGGGCACGACGGGTGTTAACCCACTGCATTGATCGCACCGGGTGGCAAATTCCAAGGAAGCGGTGGATGCTGATGCAGCTGAGAAAAAGGATGCTACCATACAGATTGGTATAGAAAAGAAAGCGTATAAGTTTGCAGAAACCTTCGGTGAAAGGCCAATCATTTTTGTCAGCATAGTAGTAGATCAGGAACGGTAGTGTGAGGATGTAGAGAGTGTCACACACGGTCAGGTTGATCATATAGATAGTGTTCGGACTCCAGTGTTTGATCCGGAACAAAATGCAATACAGCGCAATGGCATTGAGCACCAAGCCAACTATAAACACCAATCCATAGCTGACAGGAAGTAAGATGTACTTGAAGTCCTCATTGAACTTGCATTTGTACTGAGAACTGTTGTTGACGAAACTGGAAATGTGTAAGGCAGCCATCTTTCTTCATGAAAGTCTGACAAAATAATAAAAAATATTTATAGGATTTACAAGGTAACAAGCTTTGGGTTTGAGCAAATATTGATTTATTTCAGTGTGTTAAGCAATACATATTACAATACAATAAAATTAATGCCATAAAACATTCAGAAACTGGAGACTTTGACAAAAGAGATATGTGCTCATTTTACACGTACATAAATTTGTATTTGCTTTAATCCAGGTGTTTAGGATAAAAATACACAGCTCAGCTTTCCATTAATATCGAATGAATCTCTGAAACTACTGAATACTTTTCTCTGAAACACTCTGAATACTCTGAATACTTTTAAACAAATAAAATACACTAATTTTAAAAGGTAATGATCATTCTTTGGGAGACGGTGACGAATTCCTGCACGGCTAAAACTCTTGGGCCTGACTAGATGTTTTTTGTGATCGTGATGCTTTACGGAGCCTGAATTCTGGTTAAAAGTATGTGATGGGTTTTAAAGAAGTCTAAGCACATAGACACACAGGCAACACACACCTCCACGTACTTGCACATAAAATACAGATACATATAATCCTTTAATACATTTAAATGATACTAGTCAGTGCACACAATATTGTCATCAAGGATGTTATATTTGTTTTTCATTTGGGAGGAGGATATCAAAGTAAACAGCCATTTTGTATTTGTAAGACACCTTTCCCAATCAAGAGGCACTGTTAGGACAGGGTCTTTTAAGGTATCTTAGTTATATGGGGCAAATTTTAATGAGCATTCCATGTCTACCTCTATCTATCTACCATATCAAATGTAAACATATATGCAATTTACATGTCACATACCTGGAAAGCAAGGACTCCTTGTACAAAATTGTTCTATGGTTAATAAACAGTTTAGTTTTTACATTATTAGTTTTTCTCCATTTTATTAAAAAAATCAATCAAAAGGTTAAAGTTGTAACCTTGTAAAAAGCATATATAACAAAGAGTACTCACAGGTGTAATGAATAATCCAGAAGAAATAATCCTAGTGTGTTTTCTTTCTCTCAATTCCTCAGGTTGAACCTTCCACATGTGAAGGCGTGTTAACTCACTGGACAAGTCATAGCTTGCATGCTCTCTCTCTCTCTCTCTCTCTCTCTCTCTCTCTCTCTCTCTCTCTCTCTCTCTCTCTCTCTCTCTCTCTCTCTCTCTCTCTCTCTCTCTCTCTCATGGCAAGCAAGTGACTGAACCTCTTATTGCTTTGCGAAAAATGGCAAAATGAATGCTTTTATGGCAGGTGCTTATGCAGGCATCAAGGGAAAGAGAGATGGGAGCTTCTCTGGTTTTACAAATGACCTTACTATCAATTCACACAAACTGACTCTCTCTCTCTCTCTCTCTCTCTCTCTCTCTCTCTCACTCTCTCACTCATACACACACACACACACACACACACACACACAATTATGTTTTTGGGGAGGCAAACCGAATGATGTAAGGACATTACACACACACACACACACACACACAAAATTATGTTTTTGGGGAGGCAAACCGAATGATGTAAGGACATTACATAAACACACACACACACACACACACACACACACACACACACACAAACTGTGACTATTTTTAATTGTAAACTAACAGCAACGGTGAAGTATATCCCCACAAACATTGGTTTATATAATTGTCAGGTATGCAATTATTTCTTGTTTATGCAAAAAAGGGTTTAAACCGTTAAACCTGTTTGCTGCTTTTTTTCATTCTGAACCAGTGTCAAAAATAACAGCAGTTAAATAATGTGTTCATTGTCCTGGGTTTAGGTAATATAATATTCATTATTGTAGGCCTTTAATATTTTGACATTTCTGTCTAAAAACCTGGTAAATCATTTGTTTTCAAGTCTGAAAGCACGAAGCATTTCTATCTAAATTTTCTATATTGATTTACTATGTTGCTATCTAGTTACAAATTCGTAGTTGATTGTACATCACTGTACAACGGTTATGGTATACGTCAGCCCGGCTAGCTCAGTCGGTAGAGCATGAGACTCTTAATCTCAGGGTCGTGGGTTCGAGCCCCACGTTGGGCGGAGATCAATGTTTTTCACAAACAAAATAATCGTAAATGTTATATTATATTTATGCGGTTGCTGGCAATACAGTAACTAAAGGCAATACTAAAGCCATGCCACTAAAGCTGTAAATATTGTTGTGTATACTCTTATGTAGACCACAGGCTTCCTGGGATTGCACAGAGTTGAGAGAAAATTAATTCTCTTGTAAAATTGGTTATCTGGAGAAAGAAAAACATGCAAATATGGCATGTTGCATAAAAAGTTAAAAAAATGTTTTAAAATTGAAAAACGTTCACGTTACCAAGAACGGGCAAAAGAAGAAATAGCTGCAGATGACCACTAGGAGTCACTGTTGAGTGATTACTATTTCAGGCCCGGCTAGCTCAGTCGGTAGAGCATGAGACTCTTAATCTCAGGGTCGTGGGTTCGAGCCCCACGTTGGGCGCTAGTATTTTTTCACTTCTGTACCGTACCGCATTTGACATGGTGCGTTGATGCAGATGTCCACTAGGTGTCGCTGTGACCTGCCTCCTGTCTCCTGCACCACTCGATGAGCTCAGGGTTTCCTGTGTGTGTCGCTCTTGTGTCTCGTATTTAGCAGAAAGCCTGCAGCATTTTTCTCCATACTGTTCTCCTCTATTCTCTCTCACTGTGCTTGTGAAGAGTGGAGCTGATCTGTTCTTTCATGGCTGCACAAGCGCTGATCTGATCTCTGATCTGATTTTCCGGCTTCTCCACGATTTTTTTTTTCTCTCTCTGGTGGATTTCATTTCTTTTCCTTTCTCTCTTTGGACTTCACTATTTTGGACTTGCGCTTTCTTCATGTCCATGTTGAGCCATGCAGCCTCCGCCGAGAAAGGTAAGAAAGTGCCCTTCTCTCCATGTTAGGATGAAGTGAACAACTGCTGTTTGTTTGTTTGTTTGTTTGTTTGTTTGTTTGTTTGTTTGCTTGTTTGTTTGCTTGATTGCTGGCGTGTTTATTGGTTTGGGTGTTTTGTTGGCGCGCACCTGGTATTTTTGCACATTTCTGACTTTAGTTGATCATAATTCCGATGGTGCATCGATGGCACTACACTGATGGGATTTGTGTTACTGGAAAAGCATCTTGTTAGTCTTATGAAGGCATTTCCTGTTGAAGGGGTTGATCTTGAGAGGCCGTGACTGGATGTTGGTTCACCCTTTAGTCTAGGTTGTGACAGTGTTGCAGATGTTGTGTTGTTTTGGTCAGTACAGTGCAATTTCTGCTTTTTGGACCTGTGGCTGTGTTACAATATTGCAGCTCGATCAGATGTGCTGTACTGGGTTTCACCATATCTGTGCATCTGTAGGAAAGCTTTAAAGGGCTGTGAGTGTTTTATGGTTCTTTCACAAACCATGTGTAATGATCATCCTCCAGAAACGGATAGGGTGCATTGGATAGGTTCTGGTAGGCTGGGTTCAACTGAATGTTTTACAAAGGGATGGTGTTAGATTTCAGACATATTCCGGGTTGCTGCATCTTCAGAAATGAAGCCACATGCTGGTTTTGCATCAGTGTTTTCCAGCAACCAAAGACACCTTGAATTAAAATCCTGTAGCCGCTGAGCATCAGCTTGACAAGGTTATGTGTGACCGTATGTCAGTGTTCAGTCTCCGCGCACACAGGAAACAGGGAAGGTTGTGGTTTATAGTAAGAAACGAAAGGTAGACAGTTAGATTTGAGCAGTATAAGGAGGATGGGCACATGCGAACAAGACAAAGCTTCCTTTCATTTCATTATACAGTCACGATATAGTCTGAGGTTCATAGGTGGCTGGTGTTACTGTTATTTCTTTTACACGTGTAAATCAGGGTTGGTCTATTTCGGAAGCTTACTGCTCTGAGACATGACATTTTTGAGATGAAGTAATTGGGTAAAATCATGTCAGAGATGCAGTCATGTCCTTTGTGGCATGCAGTTAACACAGCTTTCCCCCCTGACCAGCTTCTGTCTGCCGTAGACGTATTATATTACCATTTCTATTGTTGTGATCACAGATCACAGAATCTTTTGTCAGAATTTACAATATTACCATCCTATATTATTTTTTTTTAATACCACACGTCCAAAACATTACTTCATTATTTCAAACTTTGATGAGACTCTCGTTTAGGACTGGACGCTCGTTGTGTATAACAGGGGACCTTAGATGACTCTTGTGCAGATTGAGACTCTATCACACGAGTTCAGCTGCTCCCCAAGTTCAACTCAGCCGCTTTCTGATTCCAGTCATAGCTTTATTGTTCTGTGTTGTTTATTGCATTTTTGGTTCTCTTTGTTGTTGGACTCGTGGCTTGTAACATTGTACCTACTAGTAATCTAATAATGTTCACAAGCTTTTTTTTTTGTTTCCCCGACAATCACCTGGACTAACCTTTCGGGACTAGTTTCTGAACCAATTAAGCTAAATCCTTTCCTACCGAGCAAAGCGTTGACTCTCTAATTAACAGTTCGTCCCCAGATATTAGCCGGCTTGCCCAGGCTCATCGGTGCAGTCCCACAGGGTGTCCTAGGACATCCACATCACACTCCCGGGCCTTGTACATCCCTCTCTTTATCTTGTTGACAGGTGTTCTACACGATACTTCAGGTGTTGCTGAGATCGCTTAAGCGTGATGCACAGTCATCAAACACTTCTTGTGTTGTCACAATTGTGTTCAGAGATTTAACCGCGAAAGAAGGCAGGGCATTTGTTTACAGGTTTTGCTGATCAGTACTGAATAATTCTGCTCTGTGTTGGGAATTCAGTGTTCCCTGGGAGAACCAGATCGTCGGCAAATTTTACTTATTAGTACCATTTATCCTTTGTTTACTCAGGTGCGACCCACTGAGATGAAAGGTTTCATATACAAGGTAGCCATAGACAAAATGTTCAACCTGCAGCAGATGGAATTGATAAATGTGCTTAACACAAGCACAGTGTATATGAAGTCTTCCCACATACTGAAGGGCTCCACCTTTCACATGTCTGACGCCCTTTAATCTAATTTGTAATGATGATGGAGTCAGCACCCACTCCTGGGGTACATTTGAGTCATCATTATTGTGTACTGCTTATATCAGATGTGTTCATTAGATTGTACCTGCAAGTGTATTGTGCTTGAAAGTGTAGATTTAATGCTTGGGGTGTGTTTCCTGTGATGTAAGGCCAGATTAGTCACTGCCTCCATACCTCAGGAAGACAGAACAACAGGACATATTTAGACAGACAGACAGGACTCGCAGATTTAGTACAATGCTCTGTGCCATTGATTCTCTAGATTGAGGCAGTCAATGGTGTAGCCATGAGTTAATGTCCTGAACATGAGGAAATCGCAGTATAACATGGTTATTTAATTAGTTAAGGCATCATCTACCATTGCCTAATAAAACTCTATTAAAACAATGCATTAAAATACCTTTATGGCAATTCATAAACATTATTATATTGCAATTACTGCACAAGCACCCATTACTGAAGTATTTACAATATGACTAGACATGTAGCCCTTTCTGATAGCATGCGTATGTTTGCAAGTAGGAGTGTAATTATGAAATGGAGGAAATGGGGCAATGGGGAAATTTAGGAATGCATCAAGTCCATGTTTCCAGGTTTGATTAGATACTGATATCATATTTAAGTATTAGCTGATCTCCAATATCGATCCTCTAGTTTTTTGTTTTGTGTTAAAATGTGTTGCTACATATCTGGATATTTTCTCAGCTTGTTTTCCGAAGATATTTTAATTCCAGGTCTGTTGTTCACAAAGCTTAGGCTTGGGATAAAAAAAATATTATTTTGACCAATATATTTAGTTTAAATAAGCCCACTGCACACTGACTGGGCTCCCCACAACTTCTATAGCATTTGCTCTGCAGGGCTGATTTCAGTGGATGATATCTGGTGGATACTACAGGAATCTTGATTCTGATTGGTCAGAATTTTGTTGATTTAATATTTGAATATAACAGCAACTCTAACAGGAGTACCAGCTGTTGTTAAAATAACAGGTTTGTATTATGTGCTTGTTTTAATATGTTTTTGTGTCAATGGTTATGACTTGCTCAAGACTCAAGAGAGGCTAGTTAGGGAATGACTGTTTATAGCTGTAATGCCGTAAGTGATAAGGTACTTTTTTTTCATAGACATTCCACAGCACTAAACATACACAGACCTGGCATAACATTTATGACCATCTGCCTAATATTGTGTTGGTCCCCCTTTTGCTGCCACAACAGTCCTGACCCGTCGTGCACTGTGTATTCTGACACCTTTCTATCAGAACCAGCATTAACTTCTTCAGCAATTTGAGCAACAGTAGCTCATCTGTTGGATCGGATCACACGGGCCAGCCTTCTCTCCCCACATGCATCAATGAGCCTTGGCCGCCCATGACCCTATCCCCAGTTCACCACTGTTCCTTCCTTGGACCACTTTTGATAGATACTGACCACTGCAGACCGGGAACACCCCACAAGAGCTGCAGTTTTGGAGATGTTCTGATCCAGTGGTCTAGCCATCACAATTTGACCCTTCATCAAACTCGCTCAAATACTTACTCTTGCCCATTTTTCCTGCTTCTAACACATCAACTTTGAGGACAAAATGTTCACTTGCTGCCTAATATATCCCACCCACTAACAGGTGCCATGATGAGGAGATCATCAGTGTTCTTCACTTCACCTCTCACTGCTCATAATGTTATGCCTGATCGGTGTATAGAAATAAATGTGGTTTTTGTCTTTTATAGTTTGTATTTGTTGGCAAATTGCTGTGGTGTAAGTGGAATTAATAACTTTGTGATGTGCTTCTTGGGATCTAGCACAATGTCATTTTATTACTTAAAAAAAAAAACACAGCTGATAAAACGTAAAAACATTTATACTGTTTTGAATCTTAAATATTGAATATTTAAAAATAGTAAAAACAACTAGATTTCTATTCCCTCTTTGTCAATGTTGTATGAACAATATAATTTTTTTTAATGCAGCAAAACTATTTTTTAAATTATTTTATCGAAAGTTTGCAGGCAAACTACAAATCACCCAAAAATACATATATTTCTTTCCAGAATAATTTCATAATAAAAATGCCAAGTGGACCAATCATCATACAAATGTTAAATTATTGAAAGCTCTGCCCCTTTCCGCCCCATTTCACTACAGTAATATTTCCGTTGTTCTTTTATCCACTGATTTCTCTGTGTAAAAATTCAATGTTCTTACTTTCTGTAAGATAAATGGAAATGATGAATGTTTTCAGTACATTAATAAAGTCTATCAATGTACTGTATCTTACACTTATCTCACATTAGATAAATGTAGAGCAACAGCAGCACTGAAAACCTTTCCCTTAAAATGTTCGGGGGGGAAAAAAAAGACCAGATTTAATATGCCTTCAAGGAGATGTCCAATCTAACACTTCACAATTAATTTTAATGGTGATGATAATTAGAAAGTCATTAAAGCTATTCCACACACACACACACACACACGCACAGAGGGCGGGACTATGCATTATTCCTCGTTGGGTTCCCATTTCTGCTGTGTTATAAGACTATTTTTATGTGGTTCTGTTTTATTTTAGTAGCCAGTTAATAATGGTCAATAAAACCTTTGGGTAGAAGGGATGACTTGGCCATTTTTTTACACACACATATGTGTATGCATGTATGCATGTACGTATGTATACGTTGCATGTTGATCAGATTGAGCAGCTTTTGGTTGGAGCAGTGTTGGGGGTTGAGAATGTGGCTGGTTCTCCAAGAACGTAGTGAATACATCTGCTATATCATACACTAGAACATTCTACAACAGTATACACATGCTGATATTTAATACAGGAACACTGGTGCGTTTCACACACAGTCTGAACATCTTACTACAGAAAGTCCAATTCTAACAGTAGATCTTTACACTGAAACCAGGAACTCTTTTCATCGTCAGATCAAAAATGAACAAAATATTTGGCCATATATTGTCTGAAATGTCAGTCTAAAATTTGTAGAACTCTTGTATAAAAGCAAGGTTCAGCCTAATAATCACAGCAATGCTGAAATTCACTACAGCAGCTTTCCAGCTCCTGCAATACACATAAATGTGTTCTCTGAGAAATGTCTTTAGGGATCATAATAAGATATTAACATATCTCCCACCCCATGACTCTCTGTACACTTCTGTTGCGATGCATAGTAGAAGGCGGATTGCACTCGATAAACAAATGCAAGGTCTTCTGTTGTGTTACTAAATGCTTTTAGAGCGTATGTTAAAAACGGGTCTAATCTAATTCGATATTGATCCAACATTTTAGGGCAACATACTGTAACTTGGCATCAGATCGGTGCATCGATACATCTTTTTGTTTTGGGTTTAAAGACACTCTCAGTTTGGCCTCAAACACCCATGTTAGAATTTTAAAAAAGGATTGTTCTTTGGAGAATTTACAGAAAGCGCATTAGTGTTAATGTAATATGGGTCATTTTGACAGTTTGATGTGGGCAAATTACATTCAGATAAAGATTCAGATAAGGTTAGAATGGTGTTGTAGGGTACCAAAAGTCAAATGTGCAACTGTAGATACAATGGGGATTACTCCCCTGATCTTTATGTAGCACACAGTTAGTCTGCTATATTCTTCTAGTGCCTTCACCCCATGTGACCTTTAGTCCTGTGGGAGCTTAAACATTATAGTTTTGGTTGTTTGGTGCTTTGTTGATTGTGTCATGTGTTGTGGGTTTTCTAGTATTGTGAAAAAAGTTATGCCAGTAAAACAGACTTCGAAGTGAAGTAAGTTGACCTCTGAGGGCAAAACATCAAGGTCTAGTCACATGTAACACGCCATGCATACTGTGTTTATTATCAGTGGGTCATGTTATTTCTCTTTGTTTTGTCCGGAAAGGTCACGTCCCCAGTAAAATTGTTGAGGATCAAAATTTATGATGGTTTTGTGTGTGTGTGTGTGTGTGTGTGTGGTGTTTGAATGAACAGTTAATGTTGCCACATTTTCGGTGAGTTGAATAATAAAGATCTTTTCTTCCTGGTTTGTGTGTTTGTATGTAGGTCAAAGTCACGCAGGAGCTGAAGACCACTCACACAGAGCAGCTCACCAGACTGCACTATAAACACCAGACAGAATGCGACTTACTGGAAGATATGAGGTAAGCTTTTAAACACCCCCTCCACGCAAACACACACTTTCATAATCTCTCGTGAACAAAGGATCGAAGAGGAAACTGGGGACTGACTGGGAGGCCGTGCAAGAGCAGAACTGGAGGAGACGAGGGCTGCTGTTATTTGGAAGAATATCCAGATCAGAGGACTCTGGGGCATGATGAAAGCATTTTCTTCGTACTTCCAGCTCAGAGGACAGACATTCCCACAGCTGAGCGTCACAACTGAAACTGGTGTTCTTTCTCATCTGTGTTTTATGTTCTTTCTTTGGGTTCGATTTGTTCTTTTCTCATCCTGTGACAGATCTAGTCGTGAACTGAGCGAGTCTGCTACAGCAAACAAAGTGTGTGTGTTCAGAATAATTTTGCAATGGAAGATAAACCAGCTCAGAAACTGTTATGTCCTCTGGTTATCATTCAAATTATGAACAAATAATTGTTCATAACAAATAGATTGGCGTAGTCATTGAAAAATGTACGGATCTACTTGATACTTACCCATTAGCTTGAAAGAGAGAGAGAGAGAGAGTGTGTGTGTGTGTGTGTGTGTGTGTGTGTGTGTGTGTGTGTGTGTGTGCATGTTTTTATATCTGCAAAGAAAGGAATATATGACAGATTTGGATTATGAGTGCTGGTACTGAAAAAACAGATAGTTACTGACCTTAAGATTTAGGTGTAAGCATTTATTTACTACATTAATATCAATAGAAGGCTATCACAAGGACAAAATGTAAAAGGTCCTCACAAAACAAGTCTGTGTGTGTGTGTGTGTGTGCGTGCGTGCAGGGACATAAACATTTAGTACAAGAGATGTATTTAACTGTGGGACACCCCCACAAGGGAACTGCAAAAAGAAATTGCTGTGCAATCAAAATGACTCTGGTGTATGTGTGTGTGTGTGTGTGTGTGTGTGTGTGTGTCTGGCTGTCTGTCTGGCTGTCTGTGAGTCTGTGACATTTGAGAATATGGGCTGTTGTCTGTCCATTCTTCGGTGAGCTTGGTAATTTTTAAACCATACACTCACACACACACACACACACACACACACACACACACACACACTACATGAACCTATGTTCCCAGCAGCAACTATTCTGTACAATGCCCAGTACAACACTTAGCTTATTTATCCCTAATCAGTCATCCATCCTCATTCGCTTATTAGAAATGAGGCAAACTGCAGCTCCAAGGGCCAGGACACATCTCTCTAAATAGAAAAGCATTAAGCACTTTTACTTATGAGTGCTAATTCTTTTCCTGTATAAAAGCCTTGTATTTGTCCATGACGTTACTCTTTCTCGGTAAAATTCCATTCCGTGTACCTCCTGATGACAAAAATATGATCATTATTATAGCCATGTAAGTGATGTAATAGGTTTTATTATTTCTGAAATTGCTTTGGCAACCCTGGCGGCTATCCATGGCTAATAATATAGCATCATTACTGTGTAGCACTCAGCTAATGCCACGCTTCGTTATCTTTACGGTCCACAGCATGAGACCTTCATAAGGGCCATTCTAACTGTTCCCCAGTAAAGATTCTGGGGGAAAAAATAGCACTAACATGAGGAGGTGGGTTGGGATAATTCATTGAGTCAGCTGAATGTCCAAAAAGCTGCCTGATCTGCAATTCTCATATTTCATTACTCCCTACTAGTGACATTTACACACTAAAATGCCATGTCTACTCCAGAGTCTTAGCAGAAAGACATGTTAGCAGAAAATTCTTAGAAATTAATTTTTAATTGAATTTTTTTAATTGACATTTTTGGGTTATATTGTGAGTTAAACAAATGACGATAAAATTCTTATTTATTCATTAACCGTATGGCTAATAATTAAGTCACCTCGTGGTAAACTAAACTTCTAACACCATAAATATATAATAATATAGATCATTTCACCAACCAGAGAAAGTCTACCTAAATGCAATTATTTAATCTTTATATTTCCAGAAAATTTGAAGTCGGAGAAAAATCAATTCTTAAAATGTACTTGGTTTTTTTTTTTTATCTATTCTTGGAAAATACTAAGAAAAGTTTTCCCAACAGCAACACCGCTGTTGAAAAATAGCATATAGTTGCATTATGTAAGAAATAAAATGATGTGTGATGTTAGGCAAATAATCAACACCATTGAGATTTGATGCATTATTATCCTAAAATAATTCTTTTTAGGTTTTATTCCTTTTACTCCACAGCAATTTGGCAGTGCTAACAATTTTTTTTGTTGTTAACAGCACATCATAGTTTTTTGAACCATGTATAGTTATATTTCATGTTGTGGAAATTTTGTTGTCATAAAGACTTTGTTGGAAAAGTTAAAGAACAGCTTTACCTCTGAAACTCTGGAGACTCCTTCCAAGAATGTAAAAATAAACACGTCCTAACAGCAAAAAAAAAAACAAAAAAAAAAAAACACCGTATTAGCAGTTACACACATTTTTTTAATCAGTTTATGTAGAAAGTTCTCTATACAAGTCTCTAAGTTACTACAGGAACAATAACCCATTAGAGTGAGAGGATTTATATGAACCTGTAATTTGCCTTTCAGTTGGAACTACTGTTATGGAGAATATTATGAGTAGTGTAGTGCTATAATGGTATATTAAGACTTTAAGTTTGCTGTCCTAGTGTAACACTTAACAGAGTCAATTAAAAGACTGAACTGCACAGACGTATATGTTTTTTAGGCCCGGTTCTTCATTGTGCAATAAGAATTTCTGATTGAGTTAATTATTTGGTTGCATCAGGTGTGTGGGAGTAGCAAGCACTAAACTTTACAATTCGGTGCCTCTCTGGGATTGAGCTTGAACATCCAAAAAGAATACTCAAGACCAAAGCAGTTGTTAGTGTTGTATTGCATAAAGCTGTGCAATAGAAGATAGCAGTGATGGAAGCTTAACTGCAAGGATCAAGGGAGAAATGGAGAAAATGAAGCATTCGTGGTTTTTACACATGACCTTCCCTCCAATTCATACACGTTATTGCAGGAAGAGTCTCACCGCTATGAGATGTGACCCTTGCTAACACACACATGCACACGGTTGCCTCACTATCCTTATGAGGAACATCTGTTGACATTATTATTAATGCAGTTAATTCGTATGGGATGTTATCAGCTAAATCTAACCCTAACCTTATATTTAGTAACCAAAAAACAATTTTTTACATAAATGTTCTTTGTGGGACCAATCCAAATGTCAGACATGTGATATATTGCTATCCTTGTTGGGACATTTGGTCCCATCGAAGAATTAAAAACTGGAATACGTCCACACAAACACACACTCCCCACAAACATACACAAACTCATACACCACACACGCACACACAAGGTGGTCTTGTTGTATAAATCAATCTCCTGGCAGGAAGTGTGGCTCTTCCTTCTGATCCTTATGAACACTGTTTGGCTGGCTGCTGCTGATGTCATCATCTGATTATGTCACATGACCAAAGCTGTTATTAGTCCTACACTGTAGCGTTCACATACATTTTAAAATGGACACACACTGACAACCACACCTAGGCTTTATTTGAGATCATTTTCTTTGCCATAAGCATAATAACAGGCATAACACACACTGTGTGTGTGTGTGTGTGTGTGTTTTTTTCTGTATCTGTATTCCTGTATTGTATCTGTACTGTATCTTTATTCCTCCAGTGTTTAGTTCTTTACCTTATGTCCTGTGGTACCTCTTACTAGTTAGCTGAATGAAGATGAGGATTCTCTCTGACTGATTGTCAGCAGGAAGAGCTGGGTGGGCGATGCAAGGCATTGTGGGAAATAGTTTAGTACTCCAGAGAGGCATTTATGCTTTCACATAGTTGAAAGGGAGTTTTGTGGTTTCAGAATCTGGTGGATCGAGGCAAAAATACAAAGCAGAAAGGACGAGAGAGAGAGAGTGTTGTTTTGAACGCGCCTCTTTGTGTTGTTTGTGTGTGCGTGTGGGGGATAATCAATTGCAGTTTATACTGGGAACCACATTTCACAATGTGTGTATGGGTGTTAAAGAGCTTCAATATCATCAGTAAAATGCTGGTGGTATTTAATTAGGTCTGTGTTAGCGTAAAGTGAAACTTGATCAAGCTAAGAGCTAAAATGAACTGTAATATGTTAAGCTTTCGATGAGAGACACATAAGCTGAGTTCACATTAAAACAAGGCAAAGGAGTTATGTCACCCTAGTTTGTGCACAAATGGGACAAATTCTGTTGTTATTTCTGGACATGCCATGTTCATTTGTTTCGAACATATGAGCTAAAAAGTTAAAGTATAATATGTGACAATCATCCTGTTACTCTGTTTGTAGTGTGTGTGTGTGTGTGTGTGTGTGTGTATGTGTATATATATATATATATATATATTATATATATATATATATATATATATATATATATATATATATATAAGTAAGTAAGTAAGTAAGTAAGTAAGTAAATATAACCAGTAAGTACTAGGCTTATTTACTCATAGTTATAAAAAAAATACTCCAATACCACATAATAGAATATGACATAAGCCTAGTGTACGCTGTTGCAACAGTTAAACTAGACACTCAGCTGTTCTCGAAAATTAAAGCCATTTATTACTGACTTTCCCCCGTGTGTGTGTGTGTGTGTGTGTGTGTGTGTGTGTGTGTGTGTGTGTGTGTGTGTGTGTGTGTGTGTGTGTGTGTGTTGTGGCTGAGATCATTTGAAAGTCAAGTTCACCCCAACCAAAATGGTAGGAAAGAAAGTGAGGAACTGGGTGTCAAACAATTTGAATCTAGTAAACTCCTCAAGTTCCTTCAAGTTCCTTCACTTCTTAGTTTTTAGAAATACTTTAAAAATATATATTATAGAAATAATAAAAGAAACTGCCTTTTTTAGTCATCAAAATCACCCATTTTCCTCCCCTAGAGTTTCACTTCTTCAAGATTTTCTTTTTATTTTTCAAACTATATTTTGGTTCCTGTTTTTCATTAGGAACCAGAAAATAGTTCCTGTTTCAGTATCTGTCAGTGTTCCTGTGAGCTAGAATGTTACTTCACTAAAAATCAGCATCTCAAATTCTTTAAAAAATTCTATTCTGGCTCAAGAGGAAGTCTAAAATGTACACACAGACAGACACTTTCTCTCTCTCTCTCTCTCTCTCTCTCTCTCTCTCTCTCTCTCTCTCTCTCTCTCTCTCAGCCATTGCATTTCTCACTAATGAAATAGACTCATCAGCCGCACTCACAAGAGACTTTGCTGAGTCAAATTTGATTGGTGTGGAACTCTGCGGAAACGCTTTTCATTTTGTTAGGAGCCTCAGTTTGATCGCCCTCTTCATTTAAACACTGCAGTAACTGCCTGTCTACCATCACAGGCTGTGAACAAGTACAACAAACAATCCGATATGTGTTTATATATAAAGTTGAACTGACACTTGGATTAAAACAAAACTATTTGAGTCCTTGAGAATCAGGATTAGTCCTGGATTAGGATTATTCACTAGAACTGGGCAATGTAACAATATAATACAGATGGCCCGATATATTGAAATCATGATCCATTTTCCTGAGTACTGCAGGTAGCATCAGGCATTGTTCATCACCATTAACTGGAACTAATAACCAATATTTTATCAACTGTTTAGTTTGTGTTCTTTTTACTGATTAAATGCTTTAATATTTTATTTAATACTGTTAGATTAAAAAAAGTAGGGCATTGGTGGCTCAGTGGTAGGTTTCTCGCCTATCATGCGGAAGGCCCAGGTTCGATTCCCAGCCAATGCCTCAACCCCAGCCACTGGATGCAGTGCCGGTCCCAAGCCCGGAAAAATGGGAGGGTTGCATCAGGAAGGGCATCCGGCGTAAAACATTTGCCAAGTTGTTGTGCGGACCAGTTGGTCCGCTGTGGCGACCCCGAACAGGGAGCAGCCGAAAGCAACTTTACTGTTGGATTTAAAAAAAGTATTCTGATCTTCTAAGTGTTCAGAAATATAATATTTATATATTATAATAATAATTATTATCGTTAAAACTTGTAAACATTTTAACACACAAAAATCTACTGAAGATAATTTTAAACTTAAATCTGTTTTATACACACCGCAAAATTATTTCTTGGCAAGAAAAAAACGTATATATTTCATATATATTTTTGCAATTACAATTTTTAAACACAAATCTAAGATTTATTATTATTATTATTATTATTATTATTATTATTATTATTATTTTATTATTTAAGGCTTGAAATGTTCCTGTTTTTTTCCCAGATAATTTTGTTTACTTAAGGTATTTATTAGAATAAGTAAAATAACAGTTTTTAGATTGACTTGAGTAAGTATTTGTTATACAAGAAATTTATGATGAGATATATATGAAATTACTTTCCTTTTATTCAGGATATCTTTGCTAAGATCATTGTTTGCAGTGAAAGTTTTGAGGCACATTTTATTCTTTAAAAAAAAATAAAATTCTAACCATAATCATCTTTTGAGTCACATTTGAGAACTAAAAGACCCCCAAAGCATTCATGAGGAAGTACAATCTCATCCCATCATTCTTTACTTCAAGTTAACCTGTTTAACACAGTTAAAGTCTTCTCCAGCTTCAAGACACACCCAAGACGCATAAAGTAACCAAGTGTAGATAGGATATTTGCCTTTTCTGGTGTGAAAATTCACACAACAGCAGCTAAATTTAGACCTGCCTCATGTTCTCTAGATAATGTAAATGAAGGTGTGTGTGTGTGTGTGTGTGAGAGAGAGAGAGAGAGAGACAGAGACAGAGAGAGAGAATAAGGTTTAATCAAATGTTTTTATCACTATTTACAATATTATCTGATTGGGTTTCTACAATATCAAATTCCCAAAAATGAACACATTGATTATTAGTGCTAAATTAGAATTTCTTGTATTTTTTTTTTTGTATTGTTTTTCTAATATTACAATAACAACAAATATATTTATAAAGCTTAAAATATACAGTAGCTACTCATGCGGCACTTAAAGGCGCAAAGAGCAGAGAGATATTTATACTTCATACTGTTAGAGGGCATCACTTCATTTATTTGTGGTTACAGTATTTTGTGTGTCTCTGTTAAACACATCAATATTTTATCCTGCTTCTGTTAAAACAGGCAACATACACTAAAAAAAAATGATTCATTTGTCATGCTAATTGTGAAGCAAATACTGTTTCAAAAGCTTCAAGATTCACTTCATGATTAAAGCAGTTAATCTGCGAGTGGAGTCTGAACACTTTTTCATAACTGGCTAATCATCCGAATCGAAGCAGAGATATTAAAAAATACAGACTATTTTATTTACAGTAACCCTCTCTGGGACTGTAATGGAGTGTGCTGCTTCATCCACACACAGTCTCTCACTCGACTCCTGGAAATAAAAAATAATAAAATGTACCACTTAAAATATGAATCGTTATTTCTTCTTGATTTGCATTGTTTATTTCAATTGTAATTTAACATAAAATTAATATTTACATTATAATTATTTGTGTTACTGTTTCTGTACTTACTTATCACTCATTTTTGTGCATTTAAATTCTGTATTAAATCACGGTCTTTCAGTTTAATTAAAATTCATTAAACTTTTGAGGTTCAATTTAGTTGCTGGACTGATCCAAATTCAGCCAAAACCAAATTTTGTTTTGGATTTAGTATTATAGCAATATTAGAGCACCCAAACCAAATTTCAACAAATCCCTCTGCAATTTTATTGCAACAAGTTTAGCATAATGCCCGCAAACCAAAATTATGTAGACCTCTTTCTGTGGTGTTTGTTAACAAAAATAAATGCATTCACAAACCTGGCTGTAAAAAAAACCCAACAAGCCTAGTAACCTGACAGCACTTTACTGATCTAATTGAAGAAACAGGGCTGATATTAGTTGAAATAAATTATAATTATTATATAATTAGAATGAGGGGGGCACGGTGGCTTAGTGGTTAGCACGTTTGCCTCACACCTCCAGGGTTGGGGGTTCGATTCCCGCCTCCGCCATGTGTGTGTGGAGTTTGCATGTTCTCCCCGTGCCTCGGGGGTTTCCTCCGGGTACTCCGGTTTCCTCCCCCAGTCCAAAGACATGCATGGTAGGTTGATTGGCATCTCTAAATTGTCCGTAGTGTGTGATTGCGTGAGTGAATGAGAGTGTGTGTGTACCCTGCGATGGGTTGGCACTCCGTCCAGGGTGTATCCTGCCTTGATGCCCAATGACGCCTGAGATAGGCACAGGCTCCCCGTGACCCGAGTGTAGTTCGGATAAGCGGCAGACAATGAATGAATATAATTAGAATGAGAAAAGCATTAATAATAATTCCGCTTATGTGTTATTATTATGGATTAGCACTATAAGACAGGGAGTGCTATTTAGATAAACAGGATTCAGATCAACTTTCAAATGGTGTAACTCCGTCAAGGTTGTGGAGGATTCGCAGCTTATCCCGGGAACGCTACGTGCAAGGCGGGATAATTAACCCCCCATATGGAACGTCAGTCCATCACAGAGCTCAAGCAAAAACCACATGGCTCCTCACAAATCATTTGAGCTCTGTTCAGTCTTATGCAGCTGAAAGTGCAAACAGGGTGCCATTCTATATCACAGGCAACATGAAATATCAAATGAAATCATCATTATCAGTCACATTCTGCTGGTTGAGAAAATGTTACCATATTAAATCGCTTTATTCCATTGAGCAGATACTGCCGCAGCACACACTGTGGCTCTGGTTAAAATCTCAACCTCAGGGGTTCTCACAGATACAGAGCAGTTCAATTAATTAACAAGCTTTATATGATTAGACACATCTAATACATTTACTAATCATTTAATCTTTGCACATGATACATTTACAAAACCAGTGCAAGAAAGCTTTCTTGGGTGATGCTCTTTGTCTTGTTATCCTGACTCTGAGCTTCATTTATGTCACGTCACACACATAATTTTATTGATATTGAGTAAATATTGTATTGGGAATGTGTTTTTGTTTTTTTATATATAATAAGACAATGTTCTTGGGTGGTTATCAGTATCTCTGGGCTCAAGTATCGCCTACGTGTAGAAAAAATGTTAGCTCTTACTGAAGAGTAAAAACAGCTAAGCCATAATAGACAGAGCAAAACTAACACAATGTCAGCAAGTTTTAAATCCATGGGTTTTTTTTTTTGTTTTTTTTTAGCTAGCACTGAGGTACAGGGCATGTTGTGCATTCAGTAATTACAAACCAGCCAAGCAGTTCAGTACATAGCAGTTCAGTAGAATAGTCCATGGTACAGTTTTATGAGCACTTGTGGTTTTTCATCATTTTTTAGAAGTTAACTTTTGATCGTTTTTGATATTCTAAAGCGAACAAACTCCAAGTGTAATTCATGTTTAGGTGTTATTAGGAAAGGAGGATGTTTTACCATACTTCATCGTTTTCATTAGTTTATGCTTCACCTCTTTCATTAGTTCATGTTGTTGCTCATTTGCCTCCACCCACTCTCAACTCACTTCAGTTAGCCAACAATTATAAACATCAGAACAACGTTTCCTCATCAGTTATGTCTGCCACGTGTTAATATCGTCTACAGTATTGTGTTGATATTGTGTCTGTGTCGCATTCAACACAGTGTGACGCTTACAAATTATTGAACACTTCACACGGCTCAGTTTATTTGAAGTCTTGAAGGGACGAGAAGTTTACATGTCTGAAATTTAAATATATGCAGCCACAATATCTTCCATCGGCAGAATTCACCCAAATTTTTTCATGGTGTCTAGTTAACAGCATATTAGATTTCGTTACATTATTAAATTGATTATTGTCTCATTTCTAGTGTGATTTTGGGGATTGTCATTCTACACAATTGCAATACAAACACAAACAGGCGTGTTGAGTGTTTTTTGCTCGGAATTCAGAATTCTTGTCCAATGCCAGGATTTTTGTGTACAATCATAACAGGGCAAATCCATACATTTTGTGACATGAGTGAGTGATGAGATTACACATAGCTTCACTCCATCTCGCACTTTAACTGTCTCTAATTGGAAAAGCTTCAGTGGTTAAGCACAAGGCCGTGATATCGCTAACCCTGGCCTCATCTCATTCCACTTGTGATTAGATTGAAATCGCTTCCCTTAATCCTTGCTTCTTTGTTTATTGTCACTATTATCTCCTCTGTTCTTTAGCAAAATGTTTACTCACTTTCTCTCACTCTGGTTTCCTGTCTTCACCTGTCCACCATCATTCACATCATTCTCCCCATGCATTCCCCCTAAACTGTATACACACACACACACACACACACACACACACACACACGGTTAAACCACCTTTTTCAGATCTGTTCACTGTCACAAACACATGCTGTACATTTCTCTTTCAAAGATGAATGTTAAAGCCATAATAGAGCCTCTTTATTGCCATTATCTCATTTTTATGTAACACAATGGCTGAACATTATTGCCAAAACCAGCAGGTTTTATTCTTCAATCATTGTGACTATTGGGATTTTTTTTTTTTTTGTTATGTTTTGAATTGAATTGACCTCAAATTGTTTAACATACCAATGAATGTGGAATTTGCTTGTTGTGTTTTGTGGCTTCGAAGCAGATTCCACAGTTTATAGCTTGACTGTGGACCTTTAAATTCCACAGAAGGGGGGGGGGGGTGTACTGAACATATTGTTTGAAGGAAAGAAAGCTAGCTTTGATAGCTGTGCCTGATCTAAAGCTTATGAAAGTTCTTGACCTTTTTTATTTATTTCCGGAATAAACACATTATGAATATGAACAAATCTAGGCAAGACTAGACAAGTTTAGCTTTGCTGGACTGTGGTGTCTGGACATTCAAACACCTTTTATGTGGCCACTGCAACCATAATCTACAGTGAAACCAATAACACATTAGGCATACATTTACTCTTGACAAGGCATTTTTGATGATTTTTTCACTGCTTACTGGTCAGAAAGTGTGCATAAAACTGCTAGCCATTCACAGCACAGAGATGGAATTTATTATTAGCGCAAAAGGGGGCCTTTCGCAAAATAACAGTAACCTCACTGCTTCGGTGATGATTTCATCTATAGTATTTAATTTTGCCTTGTCAACTCAATGGCACTGTATTCAAGAATAACTCGAGTAGAGGTTAGAATTTCCAAAGTTCAGCAGGTTTTTTTTTTTTTGGGGGTTTTTTTTTCAGCGCTTGAGTCAGACATGCTAACAGTCATGGGATCCTAAAAGTAACAGTAGCATGATCGTTAGCTCCTTTGTACAGCTTTATAATTAGGTGTTCTAGAGCCGGGTGTAATTATTGACTTAAAGTGTTGTCTTCCCCTTTTAGACGACTTCCTGGAAAATGTCTCCAGACCTGTTGTCTCAATCATTCCACATTGTGTTCTTTAACCATGGACTTTTGTTATGCTTCCACAAACACATTACCACCACGTATGTGGTATGGTAATATGATGTTAGTTTTTCTAGATGTCTCTGTTTGGTAGCCTATGTTGTCTTACATTGTTCAGTTCAGAGATACACAAAGATGATCTGAGGTGGATTTACCCACTGGCCAGTTGACCTTTGACCTGCGTTTGTAGTGTCTCCTTCACAGAAGTTCATGTTAGGAAAGACAACATCTGGAAGCCACATGGTCTCCTCAGTGCAAGTTCTTGTTTTGAAGCAAGCAACACTTCAGTTGCATTACATGCCAAGGAAAAGCACATAAACACACACATGCACACACATTAGTTTTATAGTGCTCTACTTTTGTTGTTTTACATGCCTTTCCTAGTTTACTATTAAGGAATTCCCTGTTTCTTTCTCATGGGCTATTCTACTTTATGCACTTAAGTGAATCATGTCTGCCTGAAGGATCAGCCATCATCATATTAGATTTTTTAAGCAATATATATCCAAGAAATAATGAATGAAATTGTTTTTAAGTGTATATGGGAGATAAAATTAGTTAGTGTTCCACTTTTTTTTTTTTTTGAAGGCAAGGTCATTTCTTTTGTTCTTTAATTAAAAGGCTTTCATTGAGCTTTCTTTTCAACATCAGAGCAGTTCACTGTTGGGAATTAAGAGATGATTCGTTTTGAGGACTCTTCACTGAGATATACTGTATGCAGAGTCGATCAGTTACAATTATTAAAATACATTTTATAAAATGCTATACAGTCACTATCATTAATCTGCTAGCTTTGCTATCTTCCCTGTCTGGACAGTTACCGTGTCCAGAAAAAAAGGCTTTTAAGAAATCATGGTAGTAAGCCAAATAGTCCATTTTGCATTTTCGGGAAAAGGGTTGAGAATTTTGGCTCTTATCAGTTAGCTGAGCCAAATTATCTGAGGAAATTGAATGGAAACACAGGGCTAGAGTCCCATTTCAACACCTGATGATGTCTATCCGTAGATGTAGTTGCATTACGTGGTTTGGCTCTGTTTCCTCTCTTAGACTGTGATGTTCCTACACGCTTCAACACACTACTGCGGGCTCCATGTCCTCCGCTTCTTCTACTCGTGACTGATCAAGCAGGCTTTTCACTTCTCGACTCATTTACATTTTTGTCAGAGGCTGCTGTTGCTCATTTCTGAGTTGTTCTGATTGGGCAACAGGCAGAGCAGTGTTTTGTCCAGTGTTTTTTCTAATGTACTGATATGAAGCAGAGGTCCATGAGACCATTGGGTTAGTGTAAAGTGTAAAAATCCCTTTGTCCTGACTTTACAGTTGAATTTTACAGTCTTTTTTTGTCTATGCTATATAGTTTCTCCTTAAATAGTACATTGTCAGAAGCCAGTATCACTTTTTATATGTTGAAGTGGCTTCTGTCACACATTTCATGTTCCTCAAAAGCCACTTTTCTGTGTGACTTAAATGGTATTTGGACATGAGGGGGTTTAGCACGAATATTTTAAAAATAAATGAATAAATGAGGATAAATTAATTCATTCATTCATCTTCATTAATCACTTCATCCTGGTCAGGCAAAGGCAGATCCTAAAACAGTGGGCAGTCCATGCACCATTTTTGGGAGAACACCAAAGAAACAGGAGGAAACTGATATAAACACGAGGAGAACAACTCCACACAAACTTTAAGCTCTTGAGAACTTGAGTTCATGACTGGATTGAAGCATTGACCCTGACTCTTAACAGCAATTCTACATACTGTACCACTGTGTTGCCAATCTCTAGTGGATCTAGTGGATATGTGATGCAAATCCCTCATACTCTACTAGCTCTCATGCCTGTAAATTACAATTTATTTCCCATGGTTTCTGTATGAAAGCTTTATTTGATCAGAAAAGACTTTGATGAATAAAATTAAGATTAGATTACTTACCATTGATTGACTGTATGGGAACTTTAGAAGCTGGTAGTAGTAACTCAGTGGTTAAAATGTTGGACTAATGATCAGAAATTCCTGAGTACAAATCCCAGCACTACTAAACCGCTGTTGCTGGGCCCTTGAGCAAGGCCCTTAGACCTCATCTGCTCTGCTGTATAAATGTTAGGGACATCTGCTAAATATTCAAATATCATGATCTACAAATTTGGGATATAAAGTTCAACATGACTGTCCTTATTATTAACCTTCTCTTTCTTAATAAAGTCTGTTGGCTTCATTCATCATTCATCTTCAGAACTGCTTTAGCCTAATCAGAGTCACAGTGGATTCAGAGCCAGTACTGGGAAAACTTAGTGAGGTGGGAATACACCCTGGATGTGCATCAACAGGAAGTCTGTTGCCTTCCTTCAATGAATGTTGTCCATTCAGAACTGTGGATCTTAAAGGAAAATGATTGGCATCTTGCTTCAGTCTGCTTCATTAAATTTCTAAATATATCCATCAATAATGTTTTCTCTATAACTCATTAGATAAGTATGTTTTTAAATTTCAAGTGAAAGACAATGTATTTATTATTATATGGTGGGGGTGGATTAGGATGGAAACAAATGTAGACAGTAATGGAGTGGAAGAAACTGATGCCTAAGTTTCACTTTGAACAGGTAGGCGCTCTGACACGAGACTGTTGTTCACACCTTTGTGTGTGCTTGCAACGATCCACTCACGCATAGGAACCATCCGTATTCACTTTAATCTTCTGTGCCTCTTCTGTAGAAACATCTTGAGTTATAAGTGGAATTTCCAGCCAGCTGGGTTTATACAAATTATATTTAAAAATAGAAAAATCTAGATGGAATTTTTGATGCTTGACTGAAAACTGAAAGTTGGGCTGTGGTAAAAGAGTTGATGTAATAACAGAGGAAACCGAGTTTTGGATGTAGTGATAAGTGGGTCTGTCTTCCTGTGTGTAAATTTTTTTATTTCAGATTTTTGATTTTGCCATCTAGTGCTTCTTGGGAAATTTTCAGTCAGATAGTTGATTGTAATATGTCACATGACATCAATCTAGTTTCATACAGAAGAATGGTTCAAAGACGTAAGCATGGTTCTAAAAGGGTTAATGGTGTTTTAGGGGGTTATGTAATCCCAAAATTCTCAGCCATTCTCTGAAGCAGACAGAGAGAGACGGATTTTGGAGTTGAGCTCCCTAGATTAAGATAAGGAATGCTGCAGTGGTGATAACGGCTGTTCGGGATGTGAAATAGAAGAGAGATAAAGGTTTGGACAAGAGATAAACACATTAGACCCAGTGTTAAATGAGGCTGTGTGTGTGTGTGTGTGCTTGCAGTATGCCTAAACATACCCTACACATCTACTTGCAGCCCCATCAAACCATGTAAGCCCAAAGCCATGTTTTGGATTCAGTCCAGTGCTCATTCAGTTGATAAAGGGGTTCACTGGGGTTTCAAACAGGAGTCACTGCGGAAATTCCTGTCTTGTGTAGGAGCCAATTTAACCAAGTCCTCACACACAAATGCACAGTATTGCTTTGAACACACAAATACTTCCCGTGATAAGGAGGTACCAGGCTTAAATACAAGCTAATGGGATTTTATTTAACTGAAAAAAACTTGATGTTTAATGCTTAAAATATATAACATTAAAATTAAGTAGCTACCAGATCACTTTCCTAGCTAGCTAACTGACCACTTACTAAACTTCTAGATTTCTCTATGGCCCTGCTTACATCTGGTATTAACATGCATCTTGGGTAATCAGGCCACATGTGGTCTGTGGTCTCTATAAGCCACATTGCCGTTTTGTCACTGGTGTTGCCAGGAGGTAAGGTTAACATAGTAATTAATGTATGTTCTTACTATTCTAAACATGAGAACATTGCATAAAGGACAGTACAGACTATCAGCCCAACAGGTCCAACTCTTCTCCTGTGCATGAGAGTTAAGATACTTGACAGTAACTAGTTTCCTATACATTTAAAACTCTAGCTAAAATTTATTATTATTAACAAAAGAAGTGGAAGAAAAGTGAAAACATCAGCATGCTTTGAGCAGATGTGATCGGAAAGGGCAATTCAAACCTACATGGCCATGCTCACGTCTTCTGATCCTGTAACTCAAGATGCATGTTAATAACTGGAGTAAACAGGGCAGATTTCTGTACGGAAACCATCTTTGTTTAATGTTTTCATAATAAAAACATTGTCCTAAATAAAGAAGTATTATACACCGATCAGGCATAACATTATGACCACCTGGGAACCCCTGACTGGGGACAGCCCCATACACAACAAACTGCGATGCACTGTGGATATACTGTATATCCTTTCTATCAGAACCAGCATTAACTTTTTCAGCAATTTGAGCACTAGTAGTTTGTCTGTTAGATCAGATCACACGGGCCAGCCTTCACTCCCCACGTGCATCAGTGAGCCTCGGCCACCCATGACCCTGTCGCCGGTTCACCACTGTTCCTTCCTTGCACCACTTTTGATAGATACTGACCACTGCAGACCGGGAACACCCCACAAGAGCTGCAGTTTTGGAGATGCTCTGATCCAGTGGTCTAGCCATCACAATTTGGCCCTTTCAAACTCACTCAAATCCTTACGCTTGCCCATTTTTCCTGCTTCTAACACATCAACTTTGAGGACAAAATGTTCACTTGCTGCCTAATATATCCCACCCACTAACAGGTGCCATGATGAGGAGATCATCAGTCTTATTCACCTCACCTCTCACTGCTCATAATGTTATGCCTGATCGGTGTACTTAGCAATGCATATTAAAAAGCTTAAGGTCTCTTCCCCCAAGATACATCTTACACATTAGACTCATGTTTAAAAAATGTGCAAACCTATTACAGTTGGTCGTGTTTTCTTTATTTTTTTTAACAAACTCCATATGTTTTGATGGTCCAGAATACTTTTTCAGACTAACTGGGGGTCCCAACACCTCATTAACACAGCTGTTTTATTTATTTATTTATTTTTTACTACCTCCTGCCTTCTGGCTAGTCGGCAAACCAGCCAAGTGCCAAACACTAATAAAACACTCATCTTAATGTTTCCTCCGTTGCTCTTCAGGCTGGAGTGTAAGGTTGCTGTCACTTGACGGAGTGAGACCAAATGAATGAAACAAATAGCTCTGGGTTTTGGAGGGCAGGGAATAAGTGTAGTAAAAATCTGAGGAAGCGAACATAATGCTGGTCTACAGGGGTACTGGCGACATTATTTTTAGTTTAATAAGAATCTTTTGTTTTTTCTAACAGGACATACAGTCAGAAGAAGGCCACACTGGAGAGGGAGTATGCACAGGTAAGATGTTTGTGTTGATATGCTGTTGTTTCCTCTCAGCTGCTACTTCACCAAATTTAGAGCTTTTCTGTATATATGGGTATGACAGAAAGGGGCATTGGTGGTAGGTTTCTCACCTATCATGCGGAAGGCCCGGGTTCGATTCCCAGCCAATGCCTCAACCCCAGCCACTGGATGCAGTGCCGGTCCCAAGCCCGGAAAAATGGGAGGGTTGTGTCAGGAAGGGCATCCGGTGTAAAACATTTGCTAAGTTGTTGTGCAGACCAGTTGGTCCGCTGTGGCGACCCCGAACAGGGAGCAGCCGAAAGCAGATTCTTCATGGGTATGACAGAATTAAAGTGGTTAATATGAGAGCATTTTGTTCAACTGTATGAAGTAATGTGGCAATTGTGAGTGCTTTAATTAAATCTGTGAGGTAAAATAGTGAATTTGAGAGTGTTTATTTAAGTGTATGAGGCAAGTGGTGAATGTGAGTGTTTTTTTGTAAACGTGTGATGAATGTGGTTAACATGAAATATGTGAGAGGTATACTGGTGAATTTCGTAGTTTATTTAAATTTGAGATAGAATGATGAAAATGGAAGTATGTCATGTAAATTTATGAGGTAAACTGGTGACCTGTAAATTAAAGTAGTAAATGCGAGAGTATTTTATGTGAATATGAGAGGATTTGAATTGGATCGTGAGAAAATTCCATGTGAATATTGAGATCATTGTGTGTGTATATGAAGGTAGTTTGCCTAATAACTTTATATGTGCTTTCTTTTTGCTGTATTATTTTGTCTGGATTGCAGTATGTGACAGAGTGACCTAGATTTCTGTATGAGAAAGTCATATCAATTTTCCAAATGGAAATATGGAAATTACATTGATTTGACCCCTGCCGTGGCTATTTCACCTGACCAAGGCACTTTGCAGGAGACTGTATCGATTTTCTACAATGGCTTTCTTTACAAGGATCATGTTTGTGAGCATGTTTCAACATGGTCACTTGAAATCTTTTATTCACATGTGACTTAATCATAGCGATCTTTTTTTGATACGAATAGTTCAAGAATTACAGTAAAAAGATTCTACAAATGTTTTTTTTATGACGGACCACTAATTAAAATCTATCTGAAGTAAGATTCATCAATTCTACCTAATTTACCATACCACCAGATCAGTGTTTTTCATTTTCAGAGTCCAGCCTGTATGATGGCATGACGTGTAACAGGACGCCTGTTCAAGTTAAAACTGCCACGTTCTTGTCTTGTTTTTTTAATGCAGATGTCCTCTCTGAGGTGAATCATGAGGTATCAGGTTGTATTGTGCACCAGCGTATGAGCTGATTTCTGGTTTGTTAGCATTAACCGGCAATAGCGTCCACTGTAGAAGCCCACTGATGTCTTTACAGCTGCCATGTAGGTATTTATGACTTAGTGTGTGCCAAAAACTCATTTAAATGATGTCTTGGAATCCCAGGGAAAACTGAGTAGATGTTAAGATGACTTTGAAGCTGTTTCCTGTTACAGAGTGTGAACTCTGATTTGGGTAGGTCACAAATTAGCATGGGTTTAATCGTCTCTGGATTAGATTAAATTGATTGACTAAGTAAGAAAATGGCTTTGAAATGCAAAATCAGAGGCCCAGAAGGCATCAGAGGCCATTTATCATTCAAAAATATATGCAAACGATATATCCCTGTGATTAATGAATCCCTCTGAATCATGACCGGATGCATTGTATATCCTGGATTTGGTTCAGGATAGGGAGACCGTGATCATTTTCCTGTTGTCATGCTCCTCATGTAAGGTCTGTCACATTCATTAGGAAACTGCAATGACTGTCTTATAGTATTATTCCGTCTAGAAGTGATTGCTCAGAGTTGGCAAGGTTTATTCCTTCATGCAGTGAATAATTTAAGGAAAAAAACACATGCTGTTATAGGAAAATAATGCATGCTGAGGATTATTTTCTTATAGCAGCATGTTCCAAAGCGTTGAAAAAAATGTTGATTCCAGTTATCACTTACTTTATGGCAGTTAGAAACAGTCACTCCCTCACCAGCCTCTCTTCTCTCTCTCTCTCTCTCTCTCTCTCTCTCTCTCTCTCTTTCATGACATTAATAGGCCAAAAGTTCAAAAGGCACAATGAGCTCTGTCGTGATGACTTTCATATGAAGGAAAACCTACTGACAGTTAACAGTGTTGATAGATCTTAAATATACATTTTGTAGCAGAAATTAACGTTTGTTTTCTTCGTTAAATGTGTATATTATTAGCCTTTATTGAGGCGTCTGCTATACAAGTTGTAAACGTAGATTCTGAAAATGTCAGACAAATCTAATCCGTAGATGTTGATTTTAAATAGTGTTTCAGTGAGCAGCTACAAGTGGGACTACACACAAAATTAGCATGGGCTATTTTATTATGGCGTATGTATATTATTTTGATCTGCACTTCATGAAACTCCGACAGTAGGAATACAGCAGTTCTGATGGTGCCTTTCGATTTGTACAGACTTTATCTGGGGAGCACATTATTGCTGTCTGTCTAGCCACCCTTATCCTTAATGGCATGCAGGAGGGCTGCCAATTTTTTTTGAAAAGTGAAGCAGAAAATGATCTTCTATTTGTTGTACATTTGTGATACATTCTATAATCGATTCCCAGGATGTACTTTTATGCAAAGCAATTCACAGCGTCTACAATAAATGCTGCCATGGAGATTATATTCCCTCGGATTACTACCCCAGAAGATTATATTCACGCGTGTTCTCTTATGTGTATTCGAATGCCGTGTGTGTGTGTGTGTGTGTGTGTGTGTGTGTGTGTTCCCAGTAATGACAGTGGGCTGATCTTGGCTCTGGTTCAGATCTCTAACCAGCACCTGGCACCACCACAATAGAGAAATACTACCATGCATTTGTACACACACACACACACACACACACACACACACACACACACACACAATAGCTCACAGTCATAAACGTAACTGCCATGAGGGCTCGCAAATCAGAACACACACAGAAATGTCAGATGGAGGGCCAGCTGAAGCCATGTGCAGATGACAGTTTGGTGGATTTGAGGTGTAATTAAACGCAGCCTGTTTATAACTCTTCTCATTAAAGAGCACTGTTAGCTGCTGCAGATGCTCAAAATAAAGGAGCCGTTATTATTTATTCGGAAAAGGGGTTATAAACTTCCTTTCAGAGCTCTGGAGAGCTCAGCCTTTGACCCTGAACATGTCTTCATGTCTGGAGGATGTAGACAAAGGTTTCTCTCTTTGTGTTTGTATTTGTTTTCACTTAATATTCCAACATTAAAGTATGTAACTATCCAGATTTTGAGAATGATTGGAAAGAGAGTCATAATTCATTACAGGAACTTTTACATTTCTTTGACGTTCACCAGACAGTTCATTGAAGGTTGTTTCTAAAAAACAAAACAAAAAAACATAGTGAAAGATTTATAATGGGCATTTGTTCATTTGGTACACATTATATATGATGTACTGGACCTTACTTTTGTCAAGAGCAGGCTGCAGTTACTCGAGTTACCTAGCTAGCAACAAATACCTTTGCTAGCATTTTCAGTCACTTTAAACACTTATTTTAGTCACTAACGCTTTACACTAACTTTGTACATGAGACCCGAGTAATTAAGCTGTTCAGTAGTTTCTCATTTGGTACGAATTATTTGAAATTTCTTGCGAAACTTAATAGCGCACTCTAGCTGGCTATGTGCTACCTACAGTTAGCTAAGCTAGCATTATCAGTAAACTTGGCTGTGTCATGCTGTATGACCCTGAAAACATGAATCTCATCATGAGTACTTCAAAACATTCCCGCAATGTCTGTTCTTCACATTCTTAGTACTGACACAGAGCCTAGGATTAGTCACATTCTATATTTTTACCTTGTTCTGGAGTCCTTTGTGACATAGATCTGAATCAGATTAAAAGTATTAGCCTTTATTCGTTGTCCAGAACACATGACTAGTGTATCTGTTTTGCTGTAATAGTGTGGTTTTCATTGCGCTAAACACACTTAACCACTGTCTTGTGTTAAAGAATGAGGAGATATCAAGCAACT
>JAUCMX010000004.1:22947214-23132214 GCA_033459395.1 Hemibagrus guttatus
ACCAAGCCACCGTGCCCCCCCCTCAGTCAGATACAGACTAGGATCATTTAAAGTACTCAAAGTCTAAAACAAGCAACAACAGGAAGTATACCGAAAACAGGATTTGGAAACCAAGGCACGGAACATAATGATACAAAAATCCATCAGTGAGATAAAGAGACAGCAGGGCATAAATAGACAGAGTAATTAATTAAGAGATAAACACAGAGCAGGTGCACACATTAGGGGAACAAACCAATGACCGAACAGAGGTGGAAACAGGAATAGACAAAACAAAGGCATGTGACGAAGCAAACAAAAAGCACATGGAGCCTGGCACCAGGAATTTGTGACACACTTCCGTTAGCTTGGGGTTAACATAACATTAAAACCTTTTAGCCATGCAGAAATTAGCATTGCACTTGTAGGTGTAATGATCAGATCAGACGTTGTGCATAAGTTAATTACAAGTAAGGATCTTGGTAAGGATAAACATAAAACGGATCATTTGCAGGCTAGACAGAGGGATTAAGTGTAGGACTGTAGCACAGTGCTTATACAACAACAGTTTGAATTAGGGGCAAGTACAGACAGGCTAGATTAATCCAGAATTTATAGACGTTTTCCTCTAGGGAATGCATCTAGTACTCCGGAGCGATCTACTGTCTAAAAATATAGTAATACAATGCATTCTTTTAGACATATTTGTTTAAGGTGAGAGATAAACAGAAAAATGGACACCAGGAAATGATACACAACATGACTGCCATATGTGCATCAAGCCGATACCCAGTTGGTGTTTTTAAACACATGTCTCATAAACACACACATCTAATAAACATGTGGTCCTATAAACACACAGGTCTCATAAACACACAGTCGCACGCTTCCCAGTGTCCGAAAACCTTTCAGACATTCTTAATTATTGGTGTCTTGACTCTCCCTCCTCTCGTCTTTGAATATTGACTACTTTTTAGTTTGTGATATACAAGAATGTGTCTTTTAGAAATGCTCTTAGGCGTTGTGGCCTTTTACTTTTTCCAGCAACATATTTAAGACTTGGCTATGTATGTAGAATTTGTATTTTGGCCTTTTTCATTCATTCATTCATTGTCTACCGCTTATCCGATCTATACTCGGGTCACAGGGAGCCTGTGCCTATCTCAGGCGTCATTGGGCATCAAGGCAGGATACACCCTGGACGGAGTGCCAACCCATCGCAGGGCACACACACACTCTCTCATTCACACACTACGGACAATTTAGAGATGCCAATCAACCTACAATGCATGTCTTTGGACTGGGGGAGGAAACCCCCGTGGCACGGGGAGAACATGCAAACTCCACACACACATGGCGGAGGCGGGAATCGAACCCCCAACCCTGGAGGTGTGAGGCTAACGTGCTAACCACTAAGCCACCGTGCCCCCCTTATTTTGGCCTTTTTTGTGTTTGTAAAAACATTTTTGCTTAGGACATGTCTTAATATGCAGACAGATGCTTTTCAGCCATGAGTTCTTGAAGGTTCTAGATAGAACTTTATTCTCTAGTCATGCAAAGGTCATCTTATGTAGGATTTTTGCAGTGTAGGTGGAAAGCTGCATAGCATCCTACTCCGAAGATATATTTTGCCGAGTCATACTCTAAACTAGCTGTGGAGATTAGTTGAGCCAGAAGAGTGATGATAAACTGAATAATAATAATAATATTAATAATTCCGTAAATGTAGTCAGTCATTTCAGTATGGAAGTACGGGAAACCCAGAAACATACAACATGTACATATTTTGCGATTCCCAACATACGTGTGTAACATTATCGACGTTCATACCACAGTGCTGTTGAATTCTCGATTCTGACCGTTCTGACTGTGTCGATCTATTTTCTATAACAGCGGCTCGGTGAGTAGTTCATACTTAAAGGCAAGTCACAGGTTTATATTAATCTGCTTGTTATACTAGGTTATGGTTTCTATAGCAACAGCAAACTCACAGTGCTTTGTATGGCAGTTTCTGAGTAGCAGGACAAGCTGCAGCGGACTTATTGTTAAGCGGTCTTAAATGTTGTGATGTAAAATGAATAAAACACGGCAGGAATATATTTTAGAAAAATAATCAATGATGTTACTACATTCCTATTTTCCTATAACTGCATACTCCATTGTGTTTTGCTCCTTGTTTCACTTGTGCAGAAAGTTGTGTCTTTATGTAAAACATTTTCATTTGAAAAAAATCCAATTTGATAGAAAGGAAGTGTTATTGTTGTATCATGCCTATGTTATATGTCATATTTCGGCATGTTTAGCCGTAGTTTCTCTGTTAACAGGGTGTTGACCCACAGTATTAAGACGTCACAGTAATCCACATCTTTGTAAACCTAGCAAAGCTTTTATTTTCATTGCAGTGTCTCTATCAATGTGAAGAATATATCACCGCAATGCTCCGCATATGCCTCTGCCTGTCCGACTCTCCCTGTCTGTCTCACTTTTTGTCTCCTCTCTGTGTTTCTGTTCAACCCACAGCCAAGTTTATTGTACGGTAATTAAATCTCTTTTTAGGATGACGCCACTTTGACCTCGGTATTTAGAGTGTTGCGACACCCAGACGAACCTCCGCAGTTGGAAAGTCGATCGTAAAAAGGGTGATTTGAGGGCAGCATGGGCAGACGGTGTACATCCACAGGACACAATCACGTGATCAAGAATTCACTATTAAGATCTGATTTGTTCAATCAGATATCAAAAGCTAGATACGTATGTAATTCATTCAGGTGTTCAATAGTGTCAGTTAAAAGCCTGATGAGGTGTTTTAAATGCTATAGAAATTCTGATTTCAGGTTGTTTTATGGTTTATACGATAATACATGCACGCTTCTAGCTAGAATGTGACAATATGGCATTTTTATTTCATTACTTCCAAACCCATTATCGCAGTTTATGATCTTGTAATGTAATGTTTCTCCCGCTAATCCCTGTTAAGAGTTGTATTTCATTATATTAATGTAATTATACATCAGTCAGGATTGGTCTGGTGAACAGTATTATGGGATTGCCCTCTCTGATAAAGAATTTGTATTTTAGTTTATTGAAAACTAGAATATGCTATTGTGATGTCTTCTGTATGTAATACACTACCTCAATGTTGCTGCAAAGATTGTTAATAAGCAGATGTATATTGCTAATTACTGAAGCTTTAGAGTCCAGCTTCTTAAATTAAGAAATAATGCTACATTTTGTTTAGAGGCATTAGGGTTACATGGTTCAGAGTTTGTGTGTGTGTGTGTGTGTGTGTCTGTGTGTGTGACTCACTCTTGGAGTATTCACTTCGAACTTTTCCTACCGGTCCGATTTCACGAGCTGAGGCTGTAGTCTATCGTTGAAAACATTGTAGTTACCCAAATTGCTTACACGAAGGCCAAATTTGTATTGTGGCGAGATTGGGATGCCAGTGTGAACAAGAAATCATAACACATAGCTGAAGGTGGGAGGAAACAGAGGCAAAACATGACAATATTAGCTATTAATTGTTTTTACCCAGCAAGGGTCATTGAATAAACCTTCGAAGAGATGTCCAGATCTATGAGTAGCCTAGCAACCTGATGTGATTTGGATATAGTCTGACTGGATTTTATTAAGGAATTGGATTGACCATAGCTAAAATGTTTTCCACTTTTTTAAATGGTGTAATTCTAGATCTGTATGGCTCGGCATCCTGTCCTAAGTGGTGGTCTAGCCTGCAATGATCAGACACATATAAATATCTCATTGAGCATTTGTACTAGAAAGAAATTAAAGGTATACAAGTCTATGTTTTCATACAGTTATGTTATTTGTAGACATCTTCAGGTGCGATGTTTTATGATTGTAACATTAAGTGTGCTTTGGCACTGAAGGCTCTTGTGCTACCCATCCAGAAGCCTTAATCTCATTTGTTAGCTCACTAAAGAAACCTACTATAATGGGCATGTTTAGCTAGCTAAACTTTTAATTAGGTATGTTTCACCTAACAACACAAATTGGGCATTTTAGCTAACTAGCAAGCTAAGCCTGCTAAATTCTTAGTTAGCAAGCCAACTTGACTTATATGATAGTTAGCTACTTAACAGCATGTTAGAAAACAAATTCCAGCTAAAGGTTTTTGCAACCAGGAGGTGCGGCAGACGTTGGAGTGACATGTATCACTTGGAAGTCTGTTTAAAATGAACAATTAAAACTATTTGGAATTGCAAAAAACTTTTGCAAAAACTCAAAGCTTGCAAAACACACAGCTAAATTCAATTCTGTTGTCTATCGCTAACTGAGGGAAGCTAAGTGTTGCTAGTTAAAAATCTACTTTACACTACACTCTGGGTCATTACTATATTATTATTTCATTGTATAACAAGGTTATTATGCTCAAAAATATCGAGAATGTGTGATACATATTATTATAACATGACACAGTTAAACTGGGGCTTCTAGAAATTTCTGAGCATTGAATAGCTAGTAACTGAGTCAGTACCAGGGATAGTAAGAAATAATTCAATATAATATATTCATTCATTCGTTCATTGTCTACCGCTTATCCGATCTATTCTCGGGTCACGGGGAGCCTGTGCCTGTCTCAGGCATCATTGGGCATCAAGGCAGGATACACCCTGGACGGAGTGCCAACCCATCACAGGGCACACACGCATTCTCATTCACTCACGTAATCACACTACAGACAATTTAGAGACGCCAATCAACCTACAATGCATGTCTTTGGACCGGGGGAGGAAACCCCTGAGGCACGGGGAGAACATCCAACTCCACACACACATGGCGGAGGCGGGAATCGAACCCCCAACACTGGAGGTGTGAGGCAAACGTGCAAGCCACCGTGCCCCCCAATATAATATATTTACCATCAGAATTGACAGCTTTTAGACAAATTTTAAATGCCAAAAATCAAAACATAGACAGCTAAATGGACTTGTCAGAGAAGTGCAGCTCTAATAATTTGTTATACAGGTTATGCTTGTGTAGCTTAGTATTGATCAGGCTTGTGCAAATATAATGATAATGGAAAGTGTTTACGCTAATGGTGAAAGCATTCAGTTTGCATTAAAAATGTGTATTTGTGTAGGATCAAAGTCTGGCTTCTAAATGAGGTACTTGGCCATAAAAACAAGTCACTTTCTTCTAGTTTTGTATTCCTTGTTTTTTTCTTTCGTACAGAAACGTGTTACAGTATAGCAGATCCACAGCAATAGACAGCTCTTGCATGGTGTGGCACAATTGTCTCGACATCCGCACTGCTGCTGCAGCCCCCAGTACATGTACATACACACACACACACACACTTTTCACCCTCTCCTCCTCCCCTTCCTGGGAAAGTCTGAGTGAAAGCTCTTCTATTTGCATAATCGTCTTTAGGGCCTTTGTGGGCGGGCTTTTTAGGCCACTGGTCGTCTCGGCCACCTGTCCAGAACAAATCAGACTGGCTTTCACATCCTCACGCTAATGAATAAATTGATTAGATATGATTTAGATGGAGAGAGATGTCTTTCAGCTTCACTAATAATGGCGGTTGTGATATTTTAGCCTTCACTGTGATGAACTTGGTAACATAGTGTTTTAGTGGATCTGTCCATAACGGCATTATTATTGAATTCTCTTATGAACTCTAGGTATGTGCGTGTCTCTCTGTGCATGTGTGTTTACAGGAATGTGACACTCTGGGTAGCGGTTTACTCTTAAGTCTGGTCTTTGTGTGTTGATGGCACTCATGAATATGTAGCCACAGTGGGACTCTGAGACAGAGAGAGCAGCACAGTCTGGCTCAGAGACAAACACATGCTGGAAATCAGAGCGAATTAAAAAATATATCCATCTCCGTGAGCATGCAAAGGCAAGGCCCAGCCCCACCTGCTGAGACCATATAGAGAATGCAGAAGCAAAGCATACTTGGAATGAAGACTCAAACTCTTAATAAAGCAAAAGTTGCATGGCTAATCCTTTGGATCTAATTAGAGTTCAAAACAGGGGGAGGAATTCCTGAGAGGAATCCCCTCGCTCCCTGAACATTAGAGTGAATGGGAAATGACTTTAGATTGGGTTTCACTATACCAGTCAGACTGCATCAGTATCAGTTTTTATACAGCTGCACTGCCACTGTGTTTTAAGCAGAATATGGAAAACAATAGCAAATAAATTTGTAAAGTCCCAGTACTATTTTGTAGTACTGTTTCTCTTTCTGGGATTCTCAATGCATATCAGTACCCCTGAAGGAGGTATGGTCGCTTCCCCTTCGTTTTCTCCCAAGTCTGGTCTTGCCAGTTCCCACTGACTAGATAACTCTCCCTTGTCACACTGTATCTACCAACCGGGGTGGTTGAAGGCTAACACGTGTTTCCTTTGACACACACGTGAAGCCAAACTCTGTTGGGCATGCAGTGTCACAGGGCAGAATAAGAGTAACAGTTTTCAGGGTTCAACCTTGCAATCTCTTGACAATGTTTGCGTCACTTGGGAGCTCAGTCAGATACTACCGTAATGCATTGTATCGCATCAAAACAGCTCATAAATCAATATGATTATAAATCACAGACTGCTTTAATGATATCTTTTATACATCGGAGTGTTGATGGATGCACACTGTCATATTTGGATGCACGTGTCAGTGTAGATTCTTTTACATTTGTTCAGTGGAAAACTTGATACTTGTCACCTAGAAGTAGTAAGTGAAGGTGACTGGACTTGTGAAGACGCTTCTTCATGTATTTAATTATATTTGGAGCTCCATTTACTAACCACACCTAGACGTGTCTAAAGTCTGTGGATCAGAAAACATTGACACAGATACCGATGTTTATTAAAATCCAATCCATATATGTTTAACCCAAATTCCTCTCTGTCTGCTGTGTATGTGTATAATTGTTTGTGATGGTTATCAGGGTGGACGCATGCCTGACTCTAGTACGAACGAGAACACAGTGACTCACCAGTGTGTAATGGGATGATGTCAATACTGGGTTGAAGTTTGTGCCTTTTATTGTGGCTCAGAATGTGTCTACTTACGGTGAGGTCATGAATTGACACTTAATCGTCTTCGAGGGTTGGAGCAGAGATATGAAAATTGAATGTGGAGTGAAAAGGCAGTGAGAGAGCTGAAAGTATATGGAAACAGAAGAACAGAGGAAAGGATCGAGTGTTTCATCTATTGTGTAATATTCTGAAAAGAAACAGCAAGATGACGTCAAGCATATGTAGTCATAGAATGACTGGAATATGCTTTTGCTGCATCATAAGCAGGATCACCCAGTATGCTGGATCAGTATTAAATCAGAATCACTTTATTGTATCAAAATCATATTATTGAATCAGAATCACATTATTGGTCAAGTATATTTGCATGTACTATCCATCCATTTTCTATACCTGCTTATCCTACTACTGGGTCACAGGGAGCCTGGAGCCTATCCCAGGAGACTATGGGCACAAGGCAGGGTACACCCTGGACAGGATGCCAGTCTATCACACACTTGCACGCTACGGACAATTTAGAGATGCCAATCAACCTACAATGGAGAACATGCAAAATCCACACACACATAGCAGAGGCGGGAATCGAACCCCCAACCCTGGAGGCGTGAGGCAAAATGTGCTAACCACCAAGCCACCTTACCCCACTGCATGTAGAATCGGTGTTTAATTGTGCAAATGCAAAAAGTTTAATAATACACCAATGTCAATACAGCAAGACAAATAATATAGTAATCGAATAATAAAATAAAATGGATAAAATAATAGTATAAAATAATAGAAGGAATATGAAGTAAAGGTAAAGACAATGCAAATATGTATGTAAATGTAAATACCTTGAACAAACTAAAACTACAAGGTATAACAGCTACCTCTGCACTGTATTTTGTGGAATTATTCAAAATTATTTTGAACGTTCACATTGCAATTATACAGGTGTGACTAAGGAGTCTATTCAGAGCTGTTAATGAGAGCTAGTGCCTGTAGGATGAAGCTTTTTGTGTGTCATGCTGCTTTTGTTTGAACTGCTCTGCAATACTTTCCAGACCTTACTCACTCAAATCGGTACTGGCCCGGATGTGGAGGGGTCTGTAATGATCTTCCATGCATGCTTCTTTATTCAGGACTCCAGCAGGTCTTGGTTGGAAAGCAGGCTGTATCCAATAATATTTCGAAAGAACAATTGATGAGCTGTGGTTTGTTTTTGGCCTGAGAGCCAAACTGGACAATTATGGAGGAGATCAGGATGAAGTAGATGATTGCTGTGTAGAACTGCACCAAGACTATTTTTCAATTGAGTTTACATGGCATGATCCTAGGTCCTAGGTATCTGAATCAGCTCAACTTTTTTTTCTTTTTTTCTTTTTTTTTTTTTTAGAATATTGGAGTTGCTATTTTCTAAAAATTGCTGATCATATACAGTTATGGGCTCTGGAGGAGATTGTGACAGACAGTTGTTCCACTTCCAGTCTTATGGATTGGCATTGTTGGAAATTGTGGTGTCATTGATAGACAGTGAAGTCATTGGGTGTGTAGAGAGAAGAGAAGTAGGAGATCCCTTGGGTGCTTGGGTCCTGAGAGTTACAGAGTTTTGCCAAATTGCATATTCTGCTGTCTGTCTCTCAGGAAGTCTGTGATCCTTTGGCAGATGGAGTTTAGCAGAATGTACTGATTTAGTTTCTCATCCAGCATCCCAGGAATGATCATGTTAAATGCTGAGCTGAAGTCAACAAGATTCTCAGGTATGTGCCAGCGGTGTCGAGATGCTATGAATTGTAGGCCTATATTTAATACAGGGTTTATTTGGATATAGGTGGACTTCAGGGGGATATAGGAAGTCTTTGGTTGTATTTGTGAGGTAGAGTAGCTGAAAATCTTCAGAAATACGGAGTGTTTGGTGTGTAGTCATTCCTCCACATGATAATGGAGGTCTTGAAAGCGATAGGACGAATGTACAGTCCAAGAGATTGATTTAATGTGAGCACTCTAGCTATTTGGTCTATGCATTGCTTCAGTGTGGGAGGGCAAATCGGCTGTTTTCCAGACATTGTGATTCTTAAGCTACGTCTGTGCCAAATGATTTTTCTGCTTGCTGATTTGAAAGCGGACCAAAATGTTCTGGCAGTGTCAGAAATGCTTGACAAAAATCTGAATATGAGCAACAACCCTTTTCCGAAAGCCACCAATAGGAGGATGGCATAGGATTATTATGTGAAGCTCATAGACAAAATATATATAAAACATGCTGATGAATAGAAAACGATCCTTATTACATCGGGATCACTTTGAAGATCGTTTTTGTCTGTGGTGCCCCCTTTTCAGCACAAGTCCAGATCACATCGATTGAAACAGAACATAGCAATTTACTTTAATCGCAGGGCGATCATTAGAGGATCTTCACTGTATCATCTGGACATGGAGAACTTATCACATAGCATGTTAAAGAACTCAAACGAGATATTTGAATAATAATGGGATCATTTTGTACAGTGTGACAAAATAATAATGTTCAAATAATAACCCACTAAAATCACACCATGTAAAACCTGCTTTCATTTTCAAAACTCTTTTGTAGTGATGGATGCCAGCAGCATGATGGCAAACCTTCATACCACTAACAAGCAGACCTTTTTAAGTGGTTTTTTGTTATTTTATATTAACAGCATGGTTTTTCAAGAATTAATTTTGCACAACTTGCTTCCAAGTTGCTTCTTCCACTTGAAGAATTGAGAAGAGAATGGAGTGCACCTCATGAAGCTGATAAATAGCCGTTATTGCTAGGTCCTTAACCATTGTGTGTGTGTGTGTGTGTGTGTGTGTGTGTGTGTGTTTTGCGCGTGCGTGCATGTATGTGTGTGTAAGTGGGTGCCAGACCTTATAATGACCCTTTAAAGACCACAAAATGCATTATATCTAAACACATTGGAGCCAGCTGCATAAGCCAGACGCTTTCCCATGTAGGCAGGAGAAAAATGTATCCCAGCATTCCTCAATCAGATTTCAGGAACTAGGCAGGAAATAGGCAGTTGCAATACCATGCTCCTAACAGACTGCAGTACCCAAATAAGTATCTTTGAAAAAATCTGCAGTGTTCACAAGTCACAATTTGAAACATGACTTTATTTCCTGTGGTGTCATTCCTATGCTGTGGGTTGTCTGATGTCACAGTTCTCTAATAATCTGTATCAGCAAAAAATGTACCCTTTTTCTAATGCAGAGAAATGCAACTGAGCATCTGTTGTCCTATGAATTTCTTGTATCTAGCTAAGTATGATTTTAAAAATGCACTTGCTTGGCTTGGTACTGTTTATGTAAACTGTTCAAGAGGAGCCATTTTTAAAAGAGACTCTTCTTGAAATTAATTTTTAAACAACCCCCACATGCCAATCCGGTGGTGACAAAAGCAGAACTACCTTGGGAAAGAGGCTATTGCATCAGAAACAGCTGACACAGGGGCTTGTTAAAGGGTGATGCATGAAGGCAAGAAGGGGATGCGTCTTTTCGGAAGGTCATCTTAAGGCCATACGTGTCACTTCCCTGATCAGTAAAGTTCACATTTGCTTTGCTTTAGTTTTGCCTCCATAGAAAGTACTTAAAGAAAACCAGGCTTTCTGTTTTGGATTTATAAGAGATAGCGTGTAAAAGTGCTACTAGAGATATTCTGCACTCTGTCATGAGCGAACCTGACACTATCTTTTCTTTAACAGTGCACCACAGCTGTGTTAAACTCTTCTACCGTAGTCACCTCAGCTTTGTAGATGAATCATTACATGCAAGAGATGTTGGCAGAACTTGCCAGAGGCTCTATGTAGTGTATCAGATCATCAACGATGGAGGTTACAAGTTGTAACTGCTTTTAGAAGGTCTAAGAGGGAGAGAACAAAGTGATCGTACTTGCCAAAAACATAATGAAAACCTGATATCTATTACACTGCTGTGAACTTTTCTCTCTGTGAATCTGGCAATGGACTAAAGTTGAGTGTCTGCCTACAATATGTGAAGGATTTGCTCCTTGACCTGAGCTATGTTCTCCTTATCTGTCTCCATTGTATCTGCTTGACCCTCTCAGTGGGGTTAATATAAAATGCAGGTCAAAAGGTCGCAGGTTAAGGGGTGAAAGTTGAAAATAAGGCTTTGGTCACTTTCACCCTGTGTCCAGACCTATTCTGCCCTAAAATGGAAACCAAAGCGAGGAAAAGAAGAGATGAATATGTGGTCAGCCCAACCTAGAACCCGCCCCGTTCCCATCCTTAATACACACCCCTGAGTCACACTGACACTAAAAACAGCCTCATTTCACTTGCGTCTTATGTTAGCCAAGAAAAACCATTAGTCCACAAACCAAAAAGTCCCAAAGTCAATAGAGCTCAATTTATTTGTTCTCTGTGTTTTCCCTCAAAACCTTAATCTTTATTCTTGAAGATGTTTCGTCATTTATGAATTTACACGATTGATATAATGTCCATGGTATTTTACCACTGTGTGTCATTCACACCTATGATGTCATGAGACAGATGTTAATTGGCTTCCAGAGGTGTGAATTGATGTGAAAGAGTTGTGGTAAGCATGAAAATAGCATGGAGGGTTCACTATACAGCCAAAAGTATGTGGGCTTTCCCCAAACTTTTGAACGGACACAATTGTCTTGAATGTCTTTCTACGCTGCAACATTAAGATTTGACTTCACTAGAACTAAGGGGCCCAAACATGTTCTAACATGATGACAATGCCCCTGTGCAAAAGTGAGGTCCAAGAAGACATGCTTTACCAAAACCAAAACTGGAAGAACTTGAGCAACCTACACCATAGATAACCTCCTTTAGGGGATGGCATGGTGGTGCAGTAGGTAGTACTTCTACCTTACAGCTCCAGGATCCCCAATTCAAACCTCAGCTCTGGTTAATGTCTGTGTGAAGTTGCTGTACATGTTTGCCGTACACGTCTGTGTGAGTTTCCTCTGGGTTCTCCAGTTTCCTCCATCCTGCAATAGGTGGATAGGATATATTGAATTGCACCTAGGTGTGAATAGTGTTTGAATGTATGATGGACTGGCATCCCATCCAGGTGGTATTCATCTCCAGCTTCACTTTAGTCCTGTTTTGAACTAATCGTGTTTGTAGTTCAGCATGTGTACAGACTTGTTCCTTGAGAAGTACACTACCACTCAAAAGTTTGGTATCACTTGCATATTTCAGCTACGGAGGAAGACTCCATCAGCCAATCCATCTTATGGGAGATGCTCCAGGAAGCATGGGGTGAAATCTCATCAGATTATCTTGAAAAATTGACAGCTAGAATGCCCAAGCTTTAATTGCTACAAAAGGTGTTTGTTTTGTTTTTTTGTTGACAAAGTCAAAGTTTGAAGAAAACATTCATAATTTCCATCAAAATCATTATTTCTAATTCTGACATGTCAGCATGTCCTGTTCTTTAGCTATATTTTCTATTCAGACTAATTTCATGTGTGTTTCCTTGGAAAACAATAACATTTTTGAGTGATCCCAAACTTTTTAGCTTTCAGTAGGTACACTGATCAGATGTCTATTAAAAGTTGTTTGTCAGTGTATTGCTTACCGCACTGTCAGTTCTGTTGCACTGCTTGTCTTTTGGCATCTGGTCTTTTGTGTGGTCGAGATTCTATCTTACTGTGTTGCTGTACTAAGTCTGAAATATACAGATCTACCACATCACATAAAGCATAACAATGTTTTGTTTATCCTGTTTTTGCTTCTTCTGATGTTTATCTGTTGTTCCTTTTTATACCCTATCACTGTTTTGGGGCCCATTCTGGCTAATGTTTCAGGCCTTCTTTGGTGATTATTTCTTATATTTTTATGCTTCTGCTAAAGGACTGATTCACACAGCAAGGTTAATTGTCTGAAACAGCTTTTCTTTAATAGCTTCCTTTCTTCCTTTGAAGTATATTTTCAGAGAATTTCATGCATACAGATGTAAAACAAGAAGGACCAGGCATGGAGGTGGAGGAATCCCCATTGATACCAGTGGTGTCAAGTTCTACTTAGTGGAGTAATATCGGAGTTGTTCTATGGTTTTCTTTAACTTTCCCTGCAAAAAAAAAAAAAAAAAAAAAGCAGTACTTCTCTCAGATGCCAAAAACAACCCCCCCCCCCCAAAAAAAAAACAAAAACATCAACAACACTACTGCATCTATTCAGTTTCTGGCAGTGTTAAGCAATGCGTGTAGAATTAACAGCTCACTCGATTTATTTAATGTTGGATTATTCCATGCTACAAAGTAGTAGAACCATTTTCACCCAAAATCTATTTACCATCACCGGAATGACACTTGGACACTTAGTAGTGAAGACAAACCAAGCTCTGCGACCATCTCTTTCATCATGAATATAAGAGAAACAGTCTTTCTATCCACTTTCACGAAAGGAACATTCAGCATATGGCAGCTATGGAGCCTGGGGGCTCAACTGACCCTCTTGGTCTGAGCATTTCCCTTTCAAGAGCTACAAAAACCATGGATAATGCATGAGAAGATGCTATTGGATACAAAGACACTCATCAGAACCACATTGTAACTGGATCTTCACCAGAGTGGCCTAAACCCCCATCAACACCAGACACATGGTACCCATATGGCTTAGTGGAGAGCTTCAGCTCTCTTTTTCTCTCTTTCTTTTACTCTCACTCTCTCACTCTCACTCACTCTCGCTCTCTTATAGTGTCTTTAACACAGGCATGCTAACCTAATCCAGATCTCCTCTGCCTTGGGCACGGCATGCCATGTTGTCATCTTTTTCCATGTTGTCTGCACTCTTAAACCTAAGACCCTAAGGCAGATGGAGCAGGAAGGAGTATTTGCTGTGTTAATGGTGAGCAAAGTCTTTAGACCATAGAAGATGTATTGTTCGTCTCTCAGCGCTAGCCCTGGATTTTTTGGTAAGAAAGTATGAGCAAAATGGGCTTGTTATTGCCATGACACCTTCATTATATTCCAGATCTTTTCAGATGCATTTAGTGTACTGGTTTGTTTTTCAGGTCCTTAGTGTAGACACTTTCACTCTCAGTGAGACAGCAGTGCATGGGACACCATGTTGGTCACCATACAATACAGAGTGGCCTATACTTGGTGGAGTATTGTTCAAAAGGTCACGGCAAGAATAGTAGGTATTGTAGTACAAAGAAACATCTGAATCGACCACTTTCTGAACTAATTGTTCTTCTAAACTCCCAAAAGTCAGTAGACCAATAAAAGAAAAAAGTTTCAAGAGATACCAGTTGAATTCAGTCCATCTGAAATTGGAGTGCACATGCAGGGGTCTCCTCACCATTTTAGTTTCACTCCATCAAACTTTGCACACTACATAAATCATCTCTTTCAGCGGCTGCCCTCCATTTTTGCACTTTCCACCCCTTGGCCGAATGCTGCTGTGGGTGAGATGAATAGCTTTGGGGCCAAAACCACTGAAGGTTCCTCCACCTCTTCATCTAGCTCCATGGCCATGTGTCACTCTCTTTCACTAAAATAAGAGCTCCCACTGGACTAAATGAGCACAGCTACAGGCCTGGGTGCTGCCGGACCTGCCTTCTGGAAGCTTTGTTATAGCTCAGTGCCAAGTCGGTGCCCATTCAATGCCCTTATTGTGCCCAGCAATGGGCTGGTCTCGGGTGGTTCTGGAAACCGACCCACTCAGTGAGAGAGAGCGGAGCACAAAGGGGAGTCTGTGTAGGAGGGAACAGAGTAAATTTACACAAACAATGTGTTCTGACGGTCTGGGCTGTGCTTTAATAGCGAAAACTGTTCCAGTGTATCCATCCAAATGAGAGATAGCTAAAGGGTATTGACTTTTTTTGAGGTGGTTTAATTTTACAGAGATAATTCTTAATTTAGGCGTGATTCTGCATTTGTTATCCACTATGCTGTCGTGTTAAAAAAAAAAAAAGTAAGTTCATCGTATTATGAACATAAAATCTACACATAGGAACGGAGAAAGGAACTCGATCAAGAATTGTACGTGCTGTCCATCTTGTTGGGTCAACCGTCCACTTTTGTGTCTTTGTCTTTATTTTTACTTCTCTTGACCCCCCCACCATTATTTCTTTTGTTCCTAAGCTTTCTTTGTCCTGTTCCCTTGTTCTTTTCTCACTCACCATTTTTTCAGTGTGTTCAGTGTCACATTAATGAGACATCCAGCATAGCAGGAGTAGAGACAGCAAATGCTAAACTCAAAGTTCCAGGATGCTGAGCAGCTGTACGAAAGAGTAGCATTGTTATGGCTGAGACTCTGCTCAGCTTGTTAGGCATGTTCAAGATGTCAAGCATGACGGTGTTGACACAGCATTGGCATGATAGTTGAAGCTTGAGTTAGTTGAGATGGTTGAGCCTGAATGTTTGAGCAGTGTGTGCAGATGAGGAGGGAAGGGAGCGGAAATGTCCATGGGTATAGAGTACTTCATTGTCAATTTCTAAATGTATAGATGAAGCGGCACTACTATTATCAATAGATAAACAGCCTTGTGGGTAATACAGAAAACTTTAATACAAAAATGTTTTATAATTTAGTTCTTTTTTTTTTTTAGTGAAAATAGACTAACATTGGCAAAATTGTCAAAAAAGACAATTCAGAATTTATTTACAAAATAAATCTTGTGTGAAGATTAAAATTTAAGTCATCCATTTTTTTCCTTTATAATACACAATGTTGTTTCAATGGGAGCCCCAAAATACACTATATTGTGACCTCACAAATGCGCTTCTAGAGGAATGGTCAAAAATTCCCATAAACACACTCCTAAACCTTGTGTAAAGCCTTCCCAGAAGAGTTGAAGCTGTTATAGCTGCAAAGGGCGGGCCAACTCCATATTACATTCATGTGCATGTAACGGCAGACATCCCAAAACTTTTGGCAATTTAGTGTAGTTATATTTATTATGGAATTAATGAGGATATGAAGCTAGTGGGTGCAAGTGTTGAGGATGCAGAAGATAGGGATAGGTGGAGAGAGATGATTCGCTGTGGCGACCCCTGAAGGGAGAAGCCGAAAGAAGAAGAAGAAGAAGAAGAGTGTAGTTATATTTATGATGAAGCTATTTATTTAGGTGTCAGTTTTGGGTCCCAATTTTTTTTAAAAATCATCTAAATGAATGACTGATTTACTGACTGGCTGTCTATTGTTACAGTGCATGTGGGCAGTTTTTTCAGGGTTTCAGGGATGTTATGCAGTGCAGGCAGTAGCATGACATCCCCTTTAGAGTAACTGACTAGCTAGCTAGGTCTATTTATAGGTCTATCTATAGGTAAACATTTACTGCTAGCTAGGATTGTGTGTTTTGAAATAAATGTGAGCTGTTTTCTGCTCTATATTTTGCCTGAAAGAACAGATTCTACTTTACATTTGTGAAATTTTTGTGTTTAAAGGTTTTCTCACAGACAAAGTTTTCCACAAGCTACATTCACTGTTAATTAAATCTAGTCTCAAAACGTCTTAAGTGCTGTGCGCGGAGTGTTTTTAAACTGGATATCGTTCTTAACTTTTAATTTGTTTCTATGGTCAGTCCTCTTTTTACACATATGGCCATGCCAGACCATCAAAGGGTTAAACTCTGTAGCTCACACACACATTTGTGTTTATTGGATATAAGTGGGTCTCTGTCCATTAGCCTGTACAGGAAGTCCTGACATCCTATTGTTTCTATCTTGTCTAGGTTATTGCTGAAAAAGCACGAACTGTCTGGTGCTCTGTCTCTCGCTCTTTCATGCCTGCCTCAGGTCAGCTGAGCCAGCATAATCCCAGGGCCAAAGTCAATACGCATTTCTACCACACGTACACTCTTTATGATCAGCTATCTATTTAAATGCTCTTTTTCTCTGAAGATCTCTGAAGCTGGACTTTATAGCTGGATTGATGTTTTGTGAGTGAGCAGGTCTGGTGTAGGGACAGAATCTGAGAGATGTGGCTTTTGAGAGTAGATAACGAGTATTGGAAAATGTGACTGCCTTTTGCCGCTTTATGTACACAAACTTTGGCATTTACTATTTAAAGGGTAATTGCATTAAGCCTTCGTGATGAATCCATAATCAATTTTTAAAAATGAAAGATGGAGTATTTGAGAAAGGCTTGAAATACTTTACAACAGAGGCTCCTGGAGTATCACCTGTGTTTAAAGGCAAGGAAAACACTAAAATGTGTAGGACATTCAGTACTCCAGAACCAGGGTTGGGAACAGTATGGTTGTATATATGTTTGACTATGTGACTAAGATGTTTTTGGGACGCGTGAATGTCATAGCTGCCAAATAAAATCGCAAGAAGTTCTCTGGAAGGGTGTGTGAGGATGTGAAAGTAGGTGTAGATTAGGTTCTGCAATTTTATGTTTGATTTGATTATTTTGTTATGGTGTTCGGTCAGGAATATGTTGATGTGATGTACTTTACATTTCTACACTGTCCATAAACACATAAGGCTGAGGTGATCAAGAGAGCTGACCATCTGGGTATCCCAAGGAAGTAGTCTCCTTGACTACTCAGTCCTAAATCCTTTAACCCAGTCATTTTGAAATGAGTTAAACTTTATACTTATGATTGTATTTAGTCCTTGAATGCACTTATAGATATCAGGGGATGAAGCAGGAAGCAGATGGCGAAACACAATGTGATTTATATATAGTATTTATTATAGTGTGTGAGAGAGCCTATGGAAGAAATTCTTCAGCTCCATCAAAAATAATCTTTCATTCATCACTGTATCCTTGACAAAAGAAGAAGCCTTTATTATCATCACATATACATTACAGCACAGTGGAATCCTTTTCTTCGCATTTCTCAGCTGAGGAAGCAGGGGTCATGGCATAGGGGCAGCTATGATGCAGTGCCCCTAGAGCAGAGAGGGTAAAGGCCCTTGCTCAATTGCCCAACAGTGGCAGCTTAGCATTGCAGAGGCTTGAACCCCAATCAACGACCCAGAGCCTTAACCACTTGTGCCACCACTGCCAGGTTAAATTTGTATCGAGAGTCTATCCCAGAAAGGCTAAAATCCACTTTGACATCAGTCCATCAAATCACACCATGCAGTAGAATGTTGTATAGACTGGAAGCATCCATTAAATCTGCTGTAACCAAATGATGACAGGAACTTGCATTGTGGACGCTCCATGACATTAGATGTCATGTTAACTATAAACAGTTAAAACACAGCATTCATTCATTGTCTACCGCTTATCCGATCTATTCTCGGGTCACGGGGAGCCTGTGCCTATCTCAGGCCTCATTGGGCATCAAGGCAGGATACACCCTGGACGTAGTGCCAACCCATCGCAGGGCTCACACACACTCTCATTCACTCACGCAATCGCACACTACAGACAATTTAGAGATGCCAATCAACCTACAATGCATGTCTTTGGACCGGGGGAGGAAACCGGAGTACCCGGAGGAAACCCCCGAGGCACGGGGAGAACATGCAAACTCCACACACACAGCAGAGGCGGGAATCGAACCTCCAACCCTAGAGGTGTGAGGCAAACGTGCTAACCACCAAGCCACCGTGCCCCCTACAACACAACATGTGTAGCAAAATTGTAAGTTATATCCAATTGATTGCTCGTAAAATAGTCACATGCTGTTAACGATCAAATAATAATCAAATTCAGGGTGTTAAACGATTACAATACTCTCGCACAGACTGCCTATAAAAGCACACCCTTTTATGTTTTATTCCCTACATAGTCCTACTTAAGCTGAGATGTTAAAGGATAAACTGTGACATTTTTGGCAAATAACATTCAATTGTTTGCAGCAGTTATGATTGAATGCCTAAGTAAAGCAAAGGAACGTCATGTCAGTCAAAAAAAGGAGGAATTTAACTCTTGGATTCTTGTGCAAGACTTTTTACCTTCCGGTTTCAGCTCTTTGACTGGATGATATTCTGCATGGATTAGTCTGAATGTAAAAACGAATGTACGAACACACACAGCAGCCTGTCATTCTACAAAAAGCATATATAATGCAGCTGAGTATACAAGATTCTCCAACCTATTAAGCATTCAATTATGACTTCCCCTTGTTTCCTCTTTACTGTTGCTTTATAGATGTTACCCTAGCTGAGCTAAGTTTAGTTTTTCTCATTTGTGCTCACTAAAGCCAAAAACCCCAAGATCAAAGCAGACCTAACATAGCACTGATTGAAGTTTATTTTGTTGCGTGTTAAAACCAGATGCATGTATTGCTGTTCTGAAGATTTAATTATTTTCTCAAGGAATGTGCATGCAGTTAGATATCTGTAAACAGACAAAGGATGAGTATGTAGTTGTGGTTTATATGTGAGAGACTTGAGAGAAATGTTGTGGGTGCACTTGAGAGCATGTTTCCCACTCACCGCTCCAGTTTTGACTTCTCATTGCATTCTGTCACTCATCGGAAGCGGATTTCCTGCCAACTTCTTTCTCACAAACACACTTACTGAGTCTGCAGTATACTATAGTGGGGTGTGTTAAGGTGCAATTTCCTGTTGCATCTCAGTATATGAGCAATAAGGATACTCCTTAATAAAAACGTCTGGCCTTTTCCGGCATAGCACTACGATTAATCATTTTTATAAATAACTGCACATGCTTTGTTTTTGTTTTTTTGTCCAAGTCTGTAGTATATTAAAGTAGGAATTATAACACGACTGCTGGACAACCATCAGAAAAGGCAAAAATGCAGTCAGATCCTAGTGAGACCAGATTATAAAACTGCTTGAGGACCGAGGTCCTTGATGAAAATGATGTGCGCTCACATGCTGTGTGTGTCTAGACCCTAAACAATGCACTACCAGTTCATAAGAATATTTGCACAACCAGATAGCATTATTGTTATACAGTCTTTTTGTACAATAGTGTACTTTTGAGAACACCCTTTAAGAACTCTCTGTACTGTGTCCCCTGTTATTTTTACTGTACACAATTAATCATGCTCTTATCAAGTGTGCGCACCTGTGATGAACACACAGCGAAGGGCCGTGATAAACAACTGGCTTAAAAGTTGGAAATAATAGCTCAGATCTGTTACACAAACAGCAGAGGGACTACTGTGTGTGTGTATGTGTGTGTGTGCACCCAAATATGGTCAGTAAACAATTTGGTTCTAAACTAGATTGTTTTGCATTGCATAAGTGCAAAAAGTCGCTGCATTTTTACCCTTGCGTGATTAAATATGTAAACACACATGTATTTTTTCTGTTCTTGCATAAGTAGTAAGAAGTCATTTGGGACCCTAATTGTGTGCTCACAAGGTATAATAAAAGATGCTCTTTTTTGTGGTGATGGTGTTAGCAAGGAGATTGGCCAGCACAAGCCTTCAGAACAGCTTGGCATCAATTCTACAATCTCTGGATCTGTACTGGAGAAATGAGCACTATGTGCTCACATTATATCTGGAATCTCTGAAGGCCATAACATATGATTTTATATTATTTTCTCACTCATTAAATAATTTTGTAAGCCTGTATGGTGTGTGATTGCGGGCATGGTTATTTTAGAAGAGACCACTCCCATTAGAACAGAAATGTTTTATTACGGGATAAAGGTGATCAGTCAGCAGTAGGTTGGATTGATTTACAGTCGCTGAGGTCACTCAAATGGAACCCAAACCTTGCCTGGAAAAATGCTTTCCACAGCATAAACAACATCCAGTCCTATATCTGCAGGGCTTGAAATTGTCTATAGCGGATCTATCTGAGTTGTCATGGTTCTTACTTCAGTGATGACTTGCACCGCTGGCTGTGCAAGTCATTTCCCTGTGACTAGTGACCTGCTCAGTGACCCTGAGTTTGCCAGTTTTTAAAAAAATCATTATTATTGTATATAGTACATGCATAATAAGCTATAAGCATAAATGCATATAAGCTAGTCCTCTGACCGCTTGAATCCATTCTGTCTAACAGGGTTTGTGCTATTTCTGTGATTACAGTATGCAATATGAAGGATGGATATTTAATTAATTAATTACCAGAATTTATCCTTTTTTAGTATAAAGCAGGTTAAATTTGAGTCTAGCAAAATAGATTATATATCAGCTAATTTTGGGGGGTTTTAATTAATAATTAAAATATTTTTGCTTGGTTTTCAATATAACACCCATGTTTGATATTCTATTTCTTAGACTTGTTGCATACTAATTGCACTAAAAGTGAACAAAAAGTATGTACTTCTGAGTGTGTAGCAAAAAATGTATTTACACATCATTTAGCAAAGAGAATGTTGTTGCCTAGTTACACATCAACTTTCCTTCATTCATTATCCTTATGTAATTTATACTGTAAATTGTACAGTGTAAAGTGAATTTACTATTCCCCTGATTTATTTTCCCGCATTTCATTTACATGTCTCTAGGGCTCAGAATGGTTAAGGCTCTAGGTTGTTGATAGGAAGTTCGGGGCTCAAGCTTGCCACTATTGAGTCCTATTGGATGTTCCTGTGCTCCAGGGTGCTGGATCATGGCTCACCCTTGACTCTGATCCCAAGTTCCTAAGCTGGGATATGCGGATAAAAGAATGTCTCAGTGCTATAATGTATATGTGACAAAAATAAAGGCTTCTTCTTCTTAAAATGTGGTAAAGCAAACCATCACAAAACTCCTCCCTCACACAAGGATTTATGGCCAAAATTAGCTGGAAAAGTGTTTATAGATCTACAATTTTAAAATCTTTTAGAAATAGTAGACCATCTGGTTATTTTTAGTATACTCATTTCAATGCACTACAACTATTTTGTTCTCAGATACTATTTAGGAAGAACAGTAGGTGAATTATGATGCATAAACAGTTATGCTGGACTTCTTGGATGGATGGATGGATGGATGGATGGATGGATGGATGGATGGATGGATGGATGGATAGGTAGGTGGATGGGTTTGGGTGGATGGATAGGTAGGTAGGTAGGTAGGTAGGTGGATGGGTTTGGGTGGATGGATAGGTAGGTAGGTAGGTAGGTGGATGGGTTTGGGTGGATGGATAGGTAGGTAGGTAGGTGGATGGGTTTGGGTGGATGGGTTTGGGTGGATTTTTTGTGAAGCCATCAACATGATTGATCATTTTCCAATAACAGTATGTTTCATCCTTTACTTATTCTCTGGTTTAGATCATAGGTTGTCTGTGGCAGAGAAGGAAGCGACCCATCAAAGGGAGATTGAAGAGTGGAAATCTGTGATTAGAGTGAAAATAAATAATATTAGAAAGTAACACCTCTTGCCTTTATAGAGAAGGAGGTTATTGAATAGAAGAATATACAGATGTGCTGAATTAATGGTTCTGCCATAAAACTACAGTGTTTGCATCGTAAGATTGGGTTTTTATTATAAAAATAGTTTTTATTGTGCATAATGTCAGTCACAAAGGTACTCATAAACAGTGTAAAGTGGCAGATACACAGCAGGAAACCCACTTAGTGTTTCAGTTTTTTCTGGACCACACAGGAAGTGGAAGCTGGCTCCGAGTTTCTATAGCAACCCACCCCCACCCCCTTTAAGACAGGTGTTTATTGAGCCATGGCTTCTCTCTCTGTCTCTCTCTGTGTAAATAGCCAGGCTCTCCTGCTCCAGACTTCAGTAGGGCTTAACATAAAACATATTTTTTACCGCTCTAGAAGGTTCCATCTTTCCAGCGTAAACAGTGATAGACTTGATTATGACATATAATACATAAACAAGGTACTTCGAAAAAGATCTGGTTTGCACCAGGTTGTTTTGTGTGTCCTGAGTATACATATATGTATATATATATGTCAGGTTTTGGGCTGTTTTGTTTTTGGACGCTAGAGATCCTCGGGAAGCCCCTGCGCCTGTGCAATTAGTGTATTGCTTTCACATGTGTCTCGTTCGGGTGTGGGTATTTAAGTCTCTTTGTTTCTCGGTTTCGGGGCTGGGATCTTTAATTGTCGTTAGTCGGCGTTAGAGGTTATGTGGCCGGCTTTTCGGGTGGGCTTTTGGTGCTGTCTCTGTTTTGTGCTCGGGCTTCGGGATCTGCCTTCTTCTCCTCGGGAGTCTCTCCTTCTCTTTGTTTTTGTTTCGAGTCCCAAGTTTCCCTCCCGAGTTTCCCTTTCGAGTTCCGAGTTTCCCTTTCGAGCTTCCCTTTATGTTTGTCCTTTTCATTGTATTTTCATCCCTCCGATGATGATCTGGATCTGAGGAGCCCTATAAAGAGCACTGAAAGAGCACTAGATACCAAAAAGCCTGACAATATATAGGTTTCCAAGTACCTTGTTCATAATGCATTTAAAACAGATTTAAAGCTGAACGCTTAATCTACTTCTGAAACAAATTTAGGCCAGATCTACATACTTACAGAGGCACAGCACAACATGTGATTGATGCACCAAGCATTAACATTCAATATCTGTAGCTAGAAGAAAACTCTACCTATTAAATATGCTCTGGATGAGGCTTGTATTGCGACTTAATAGTTGCTGTGAAATGGTGGAAATGGTCACACAGAGAGCTGTTAAGAAGCTGCAGTCTCTTTATATGCACATTCGAGGACAAGTAAATTAGGTTTAAAGTGTTAATATGACAGATATTTGATATTGAGTCAATTGATTAAAAGACGTGTTTAGAATTCACATCATGTAATAAAAAAAATAATTGTTCAGTTTTTATAGCTGAGTGTGGTCGCTAGAGTGATGAAAATGTCCCAGTGGACAAGGACATTTTGGACAATGACCTCAACCCGACAGAACATCTTTGGGATGAATTAGAGCGGAGACTGTGAGCCAGGCCTTCTCGTCCAACACCAGTGCCTGACCTCACAAATGCACTTCTACTGGAATGCTCAAAAATTCCAATAAACGCGCTCCTAAACCTTGTGGAAAGCCTTCCCAGAACAGTTGAAGTTGCAAAGGACGGGCCAACTCCATATTAAATTCATGTGCATTTAAAGGCAGGCACCCCAAAACTTTTGGCAATATAGTGTATTTCTTTTATCAAGGTCCCAATATTTATGAGAATGACTAAAACGGTTAATTTACCCAAGTACATTCCTATATGAATGTACAGAGCTAAAGATATACTACGATACCAAGGACTTGAGTTGCACATATGACAACAGACCAGTATGTAGTGACCTGCATGGTCATTAATGCATTATTTATTATATAAGGAATAAAACAGCCAAAAACCATCCTAAAGTGTTTGCCAGTATTTTATTAAAAACTTATTGGTTACAGTTTGTATATATTCTTTCTGTCATTAGAGAGCAGCTGCAGTCAAATTAACAGTCAGTTTGTTTTTCTGCTTTAAAATAATGTTACACAACCTATACACATGCCACTCAGTTACACCCAGTATTGTTTATAGATTGCTACAGGAATTAGGTATTTTTATAGGCCAACCTGTAAGTTAGCATCACCTCGGTTCCCTTGACTAAATGCCAATAGGATTTTTTCAATAGGAAGTACTAATATACTAAATCATTTCCGGGTTTTAGGATTCGTTCCTGCAGCACTTGATTGACCCAGACGTTATTAGAGATCTTTACAGATTTCCTTTTCTTTCTATTTTTCACTTTGGACAGATGCCACGTTTGCAACTCCTAGGTAAAATACGAACAGGAAAGAACATGACTGCTGTGCCTGTCAGGTCTGTTGTGAATCCGAAGTTGAAGGACAGTTGTTATCATCATCATCATCATCATCACATGATCTCGTGATGGTGTCAAGCAAGTGATTAAAACCTTCTGAAATATGAATGCAGATAATGAATTCTTGCCTCAGCATGTTGACCAAAGACTTAAATGAGTCCAGTGTGAAGTGAGTGAAAGCTCAAAAAAGAAGACATTTGCTGATCGTCCAGCTTTCTTTCTGTAATCTTTATTGTATCTCTCTCTCTCTCTCTCTCTCTCTCTCTCTCTCTCTCTCTCTCTCTCTGGTGTGATCCTGTTAAAGGGGTGTGTGTAAAGAGCCTTGTCTAGTCTATGCTTATTTTAGGCTGCACAGAGAGGAAGAAAAATAAAAGACGTAAGCTCAGCTGACAAGAAAGTCTGAAAAGGGCACACTCTGTCCTTCTCTCCATCCGAGTACACCTCCACCCATCCTAGCCTGCACACACCTTGGAATCACATTCAGTCAGAGGAGAAAGCCTTCTTTCTTTTGGTTAAAGGGAGGAGGGAAGGACAGTGCGAGAAAAAGTGAGTGTGTGTGTGATTTCTATGTATGTTCAAGCAGGAAGTTGTGACACATACCACATATATGATGTGTCGTAGCTATGGAAGCTCCAGATGGAGATGAAGAGCCTAACAGTACACGCTGAATGAAAGGCAACTGAGGCGTTTAAAGTGCCCCAGACATTAACAATTGGTCATTCAGAACTATTTATGTTTTGGACACCAAACGATACTATATCCATCCATTCCATTTTTTTTTCTACTCAGTGTTGCAGGGAATCCAAAGCGACCTCCTTTCCCAGGCCATTTGAATGACCAAAAGGAGTTTTTAATTGCCATTAACAATTTTCAATGACTTTTAAAAGATGTTGGAATGAACCTGTTTAATCCAGTGATTATCTATCTTTAAGAAGCTCATTGAGTGGCAGGGTTTAGGTGTTTGTTCTTCTTGTAAACCAATCAACGGGGGTGCTTATACACAGAAATACAGATAGCTAATCTGGTTGTGATCTTTAAGATTCTTTAAGATTAAGCTTGTGGCCAGAAAGTGTACAAGAGATCAGACACCTCATAGTTCACAGCTCATGGCGCATGAAAGCGCGACATTAATAGAAATCCAATGTTCAATATTGTCATTTGCATATTACATTTTAATTGCTCATGGTGAGAGCGTATAGAAATGTGTTCTCGGCCCTTGTACACGAGGCTTGAAAGTCAAGCTCAGTGTGAGTTGGAATGGAAGGACTGCACTGGGGATTATATATGTGTTTCTAGAAGGATTTACGTTGTGATGTTTGGCTCTTGACTTTAATCGATGTAAAATATGTTTGATGTTCTAAACGAACTAAGCATCAATTCATATATTTATTGTGTTGTCGTGATTTATCATTGCTATCATTCGAGAGAGAGAGAGAGAGAGAGAGATGTACTGCTCTAATAGTGCTGTTGTTTTCAGAGCTAGGAATGTGTCAGGTGGGTATGACATAACTGTGTCATGTTTGTCCAGTGTGACTGTGAGTACTGTTTACTCCATACCGTCTCTCTGGCCGGGAAACTCTACTGAATATTTTGACGCAGAAATCCTCACGTGTTTGGCCATATGTCAGATACATAAAAGGGGTTCTTCACTGTAATTGTGCCTCTCACTTTCCCATATGGAAACGCACATACACACCCCCTCACTACTGCAAGCGTATGTCACAGAATTCCAAAGGAACTGGCACAGTATGCTGTGGTGTGTGTGTCTAATGATGTAACTCTTCTGACATCGCTATTGTTTAGTAATGTCCCTGCTCTTTGGTGTTTGATAGCTCTTTGATTCGTGATAAATGGTGTTTAATGACAGGGTCATGAGAACACGCATATGGCCCCTCAGCCACACTGCGTTTCCTCTTGCCAAGCATGGGATTCATGCTGAGAGTCTGAATAGAGGAGTGGATCAGCCAATTAACGGTGCTTTTATTGTTGTCATTTGTGTTTGGTGTCATTGCAGGCTTTGCAGAAGCTGGCCAATCAGTATTTGAAGAGGGACTGGCCTGGCATCAAACCAGATGACCAAAGAAACGACTACAGGTGAATCACTACACACAAGATCCTCATTCTCCCAAACCTACTGTGATGATAAAGAGAATAAAATTGAAATGCACAAAATTTCCTTCCTCACCCCAGAAACAGATGTCCATCAGCTAAGATGTTTTTTAATTTTTTCACTGGCATTATGAGATTAATATTTACATTTACATTTCTGACATTTGGCAGATGCTCTTATGCAGAGCGACATACAAGAGTGCTTTGAAGTCTCTTTCGATGAATACGTTAACACTGGCTGTAAGTTGGATGCTTGTAGCCTTTAGTTTAGTCATCATGAGAAAGCTCGTCTAAACCTCTGTATCACTTCTGACCATGCTTTACATCTAGGTTAATATTTATGCTTCACCATACTTACATACACCATACATTATCCTTACTATTGTTCAGCTAAAACAAAATACATCAGTGTTGCCATTAAGCTAATATCTTTAGTTATGGAGACTTTCTATCTTTAGTTATGGAGAAACAATGCGCATGATGCAAAGTGTGCAAGTGCATCATGGGAATGTGCGATTCAAATCTTAGAATATATTAACTGCTATTAATTATGAATTTAATGCTGTTGTACTGTGAACGTCAGAGGTGCCACACAATGTAGCCCACAAAGTTAAAACATATAGAGAGCATGTTGGTCACATGATCACATCCTTTCATTGAGATCCTGTGCCATCAGTAGCTTTCAAATGACACCATCCACATGACGCTGCGATTAACAGTGCCCGAGAAAGAGCCCACGGAAATGTTTCAGTCGATCATTTTCATCATCAGTTTTTCAATTTTTCATCATCAGGTATCAGTCATCAATTTTTCTTGAGAATTTATACATTTATTTATTAATTTTCAAGATATTGTAAATCTGCAGTCTGTTTGTTTACAATATTAAACCTCTGTTGCTAGACATTTTTGTTTATTTATTTACTTTTATGCAGACAAAAATGCAGATTGTTTCGCATTTTTATGAGTCCTTTCAGTCATAAATGAAAATTTCATTCAAACTGAGAATTTAATTACATTTAATTGTGAAGCCAGTATTATGAACAGACCTATAGGCTCCAGTACATAGATTTATTATTATTATTATTATTATTATTATTATTATTATTATTATTATTATTAATAAACTTATGTATTTATGTTTTATTAGAGGCATTGGTGGCTCAGTGGTAGGTTTCTCGCCTATCATGCGGAAGGCCCGGGTTCGATTCCCAGCCAATGCCTCAACCCCAGCCACTGGATGCAGTGCCGGTCCCAAGCCCGGAAAAATGGGAGGGTTGCGTCAGGAAGGGCATCCGGCGTAAAACATGTGCCAAGTTGATGTGCGGACCAGTTGGTCCGCTGTGGCGACCCCGAGCAGGGAGCAGCCGAAAGCAACTTCTTCTATTTATATTTTATTATAGAAACTCTTATTTAGGGGGGCACGGTGGCTTGGTGGTTAGCACGTTTGCCTCACACCTCTAGGGTTGGGGGTTCGATTCCCGCCTCCGCCGTGTGTGTGTGTGGAGTTTGCATGTTCTCCCCGTGTCTTGGGGGTTTCCTCCGGGTACTCCGGTTTCCTCCCCCGGTCCAAAGACATGCATTGTAGGTTGATTGGCGTCTCTAAATTGCCCGTAGTGTGTGATTGTGTGAGTGAATGAGAGTGTGTGTGTGTGCCCTGCGATGGGTTGGCACTCCGTCCAGGGTGTATCCTGCCTTGATGCCCAATGACGCCTGAGATAGGCACAGGCAATGTATGATAATACATTACATTACTAATGTATGATATTAATGATACATTAATATAAATGTATGATAATACAGTAGACAATGAATGAATGAAACTCTTATTTATTTATGTATTCTTTTGATTATTTATTTATTTGTAATTTTTTTTTTAAGCATTTTTCATTTTTTTGACCCATAAGTATTGCTAACATTACACATACCCAGTGACTCCAAAGATAGAACCCTAAAAAACAGATGTAATGGAGGATGTGTACTGTGTGTGTACTGCATGTGTGTGTATATTCCACTTGGTACTAGTGACCCAAGTTCACTGTACCTATTATGTAACATTATGTTCCTCTAATAACCTGACATGTCTTGTTACGTGGGGCTTGTTGCCCACATGCAGCCTCGTTAGAGAATGTGGGAAAGCTTTGACACTTCCTCTGCTGCAGGAATGTGTACGGGGTGTGGAGGGCATATCTGGAGGGCACAGTGGAGGTGAACCAGACTCGACTCTACATTTGCGACAACTACAAGAACGAGATCTCGGACCCTGCCAAAACCGTACGCCTTTACAAAGAGCAGCAGCTCAAGAAGGTACTGCTCTCACTCACATTGATTTCTTCTACACTTAATGTGGTGTGTGTGCAATGATGTATGCCTTTGAGTTTATATCTGAAGTTATGCCTCTAGAGGAATTTAGTTAAGACCATGAACATTAATTACATTTCATTCAAATTTAAAACGGCCTTATGTCTTGTTTAACATGTGAAATTAATTACCATGTTGTCAGTTAATTTGGCTACAAGAAGGATAAAGAGAACCACGAGAAAAATCCCAAAGGACTCAGTAAAGTATTCAGTAAAATAAAATAATGTTTTAAGGAATAAAACACAACCTCAAACTGACTGTGTAGCCTGTACATACAGAGTCATTGTTCACCTTCCTGTCCTGTTACACTTGAATACTTGATACACACAGATATTTACCTAAGTACTTCTGCAATCCATATGTAAAAAGAGTGTGTAAAAATATCTGAAAAGGTTAGATCATTTTGTTGAGTCTGCACAATATGTACGTACTGAAAACAACACTATTTGTTATAATAGTTACATATTTGTCCTATGAGTGGCATCTAACTGCCCCTTTGCTCTGCCCCTTTGTGTTGGTGCCCTTCACGGGTCTTTGCGCTACAGTGCATTGAGCAGTTGGGCCGGATCCAGGCTGAACTCCAAGACTCTGTGAAGGACCTGGCAAAATCCAAGAAGAAGTACTTTGAGCTGGAGCAGATGGCCCAGGCCGTCCGGGAAAAAGCAGACATCGAGGCCAAGTAGGTACTCTCCATGCAGTGGGGTCTAGGCCCTAAAGCTAATGGCTCCAGAACTGTCCTGTTTATACTTTGATCATAAAGACGAAGCTCTGAAAACCGCTCAGGAGCCATCCTGTTTATTGGCGATTTGAAACTAGCAGGTGATTCAACTCAAACCTTTGAGTCTTCCTCCTCGATTATTTTTGCCTACTCAAAGATTATATGAAATCAAGTGTGCCCCTGTGTGTTTGGCAGAAAACGCTATACAGTCATTTTCTCAGCATGTCCGTGACTAAAAACCTTCAGGACATTTTTCTTTTTTATTAGCTAGATACAAAATTTTTTAGTGACAGTTCAGTTATTGAGGCCAGGCCCTCATCTTTAAAAGCCAGATGTAAGTAGATAAGAGGGAGAGTGAGAAAGTGAACGAGAGTTGCTCAGCTGCATAGCATCTGCAACCGGCTAGTAAAGTTAGTATTGATTTGGGCACAGGTCTGGCACCACATTTTGTTCCTGGCAATAACGTGAAATGAAGGGTTTGCACTTGTCTGTTGTGTTCAGCTGAGGAATTGAAAGTGGGGGCCATTAGTCTTTCACCTTTCCGCCTTAATATATTGTGATCAGACCTCCACCAAGCTTTTCTCAATCGTGATAAGCTGCTTTGTCCAGATATATTCAACTGAATTGACAGCCTCACCCCAAAAACAAATGATTCAGTCCCTCATAGCAGCTGCTCCAATATATAACGGTCACTGCATACTGCATTATTACTTTTTCCTTCCGTCTGAACTGGGTTTGACATGGAGCCTACAAATTCTTGTTACTTCCTGTTCAGGGTCTGTGAGGCTGTTAATCTGCTTTCTCTTTGTCACGCAGGTCCGAGCGTAGGCTGATTAAGGCTCCTTTTTCCTGCCTTTCACAACTCGAGAACAATCTAGTCCTTGTGTTTTTTCATAACCACTGTAAAGTTGCAAAGTTTTCTTCAATGGTGGGACAGGTTCCACTGTGAATGCTTTCAAACCCACAGGAAGATGGTCTTTATGCTGTGGTGTCTGAAGCTGGGTTTGATTTACAGTGTCTGAATGCTGAGCTGATTAAAGTCTGCTGTGTGTTCCTAGGTCAAAGCTGGGCCTGTTTCAGTCCAGGATTAGTTTACAGAAGGCCAGCGTCAAGGTGAGCAAAACAGCCTCAATCGAAACGGACATCACTTTCTATGATTCTTTTAACTTATATGTTTGGTAGGGTTGTACAGTTTGATTAAAGATACTGGGCATTTCCTAGATTTGTACTAGATTTCTTTGTAAGTAATGACACTGCCGTACCTGATGCATTCGTAGCTGCACCACACGCCTTTGTCACTTGCATGTACAGCTTGTTAAGTAGCTGGGGTTACAACACCGACTCAGCTATGATACAGCAGTCAGCAGGTTAAAGGCCTTGCTCAAAGTCCAACAGTAGCCAGAGCAGGAATTTGAAATCACAAACTTCTGATCATTAGGCCAGATGCTTAACCCTTAAACGCCCAATGTTAGCATCATCAAACTATATACATTCAAGACATGTTACCCACCGCTGAAATAAAGCTGTTTAGTTGTATAAATACAATTTGTTTGTGTTGATTTTTAAAAACGTCTTATTTGTGTATTAGCTCAAAGCCAAGAGAAGTGATTGCAACTCCAAAGCCACCCACGCCAGAAATGAATACCTTCTTACACTTGCAGCAGCCAACGCACATCAGGACCGCTACTACCAGACCGACCTGGCCAACTGTATCAAGGTGAGAGCTTTTTGGTCTATAGAGTAAGTTGTGCATGTGTTGTGTATGTGAATTAACCAAATTCCTGTTTTTTTTATTTAGACATGTTAGCATGTGAAAAGAAACACAGTTTTGTGTATTAAAAGTTTTTAAAGAAGACCTAGTTACGATTCCAAATAGTCTTAGCTAAGCATGCTTTCAAGATAATGGCTGCATTAAAAGATTGATAGCTAGCTAAATGGAAAGTTAATGTTAGCTAGCTCTGAGTCAACTAAACAGTTATAAACTTGTATTATCCTGAAATGATCACATTTACCTAGCAATAACCAGGAATTATTGAAGAGATGTATAGTAACAAGTCATTGGGGGACCATTAGATGGCTATAGGCTCCCTCTATGCTAACAAAAACACTCAGCTAGCTGCTTTCTCCTCAGCCTGAATACATATAGGAATGCATAAATTCAACTGATTAAGAATAAAACAATGACTGATAACACACTAGTTTGAATTTTGCACTAGTTTTGTTGTATATTTTTTGTAGTATTCAGTCATTCAGCAACTGATTTTCTTTGAAATATGTGCCAAGGACCAAGTTTAATACATTTCCTTCTTCCCATGATCAAACAGTCATAACCATTTCTGCTTTGAGATAACAATTTGTATAACTGAAACTTTAGTGTGCTCCTGATACTGTCCTGTTTGTCTCATTGATCTCATTCTCACGCTCAGCTGTGCTTCATACAGTTTGTGCAACTTGGATGCTTTCTTTTTTGTCAAATTGAGGTCATGATCAGAAATACAGTCACTCACAACAACCGGTTCATGTTCTCTAAGCGAGCTATGTAATCTGCATCTGTCCACTTTCCAGCTATGTCCTTATGTACCTTGTCATGATGAGTCATTCTCACTTTGCCCACTGTGATGCAGCCTTGAACCAGTTCAGAAAGAACAGGTTTCTTTTTTCCTCTTTAAGTTTCTGTTTTGAGCTGTCCAGTGTCAAGACAGGTCAAGACTGACAGGCTCAGAAGCCACGCCTCGTTCACTGGGACTGACAGGCACAGAAGCCATGCCTCCTTCATTGGGACTGACAGAGACAGAAGCCATGTCTCCTTCACTGGGACTGAGAGGCACAGAAGCCACGCCTCCTTAACTGGGACTGAAAGGCACATAAGCCATGCCTCCTTTATTGGGACTGACAGGCACAGAAGCCACGCCTCCTTAACTGGGACTGAAAGGCACAGAAGCCACGCCTTCTTCACTGGGACTTAAAAGGCATAAAAGCCACACCTCCTTTATGGGACTGTGATGCACCTGAAGCACTTTGTTCCCTGGAACTAGCAAGCACACAAGCTATACTTTTTTTGAGACAGACACAAATGCCACACCTTCTTCACTGGGACTGACAGAGAAACCACACCTCCTTCACTGGTACTGACAGGCAGAATTATGCCTAATTTTGCCATTCTCTGAATCTACAATTTATTCTGTCTCAGAACTGAGGTTAAGTTGGACCTCGGCACTTGATAAAGTTGTGGTTCAGTGCGCATGCCTGTGTGTATGTGTTAGAGAAGCATGTCTGGTATGTGCTATGTTCTTCCCCACCCTCTCAGGGTCACTTCCCAGCACCTCGTGTCTCCAGGGACCCATCGTAACCACGAGAACAAGCTTCTCACTTTTACCCGTCAGCTGTAACGAGCCTGTATACACAGCTGTGCCACCGAGCTATCTGCCTCTTGGCCCACTTAGCTCAGCAAAATAATATACTGTCCACTTACTCGGTGTGAATGATCTAGCATTTTTTTTTCTTCTCTTCAAAAACAAATGGCTTTTCATACCATTGTGCAGGTCAGAACAGTGTTTGCCAGTATACACACAGCTCTGGTAGATCTGAGTGAACTGACAGCAGCAGAACATGTCCTTATTTAGAGATGCAATCCCATAAACCTGCTCACGTTCCTTTTTTTGGGAATTCCGGCAACATGTCTTGAAATTAAACTCTTCAGATTGAGCCATTTTTCCAAATATTTTAAATACTTGCTCAGAGACCGTGATGTGTCCATGTCAAAAAGGAAAGAAATGTTTTTTATTAAAAATGCTTACTTGTCAGTCATTTAGAGGACTAGCTTAGCCAAAAACACATTATTTCTAGGCAACATTAGCCTTATATTTTCAGAGCAGAGCTATGAGAAGCAAGCTACAAACACCAAACATGTCTGGGATGATTGAATAGATGTGTTTTGAATAGAAAACTGTATATTTAATTTTATTTGCTTTGAAGCACAGTGAAACTTCAGAAATTCTAGAGTAACATTAGATCTCATATTAATAGCAAATGAAACTGCTTGTCCATATAAAGAATATAAGAAATGCCAACACTCTTAGCAGTCATTCCTTTATTTTAATGATCCTGAGCCAGTATCACATATTTGAGGTGAATTTTTTATTCTAATGTTCTGGCTCCTCATCCTCATGAAACTTTCAGGCTAGGCAGTACATGAAGACATGGTCTAATTGTGGGTTCCCTGGACTAGAAAATACTACTTAAAATATTGCTTAAAGAGTATTTAAAAAAAATACTCTTTCACCTGCCTGTTTTCTAGTGGTTGATGTTAGCTGGGATTCGTTCTGAAACATCGCACATGTGTGTGCATGTGTGATTATGGGTGAGCATCATGGGAAATGCAGATTTTAAAGACACAGCATAACAGTGGAAGGGATTAGTGCCAGATGTGCCTGAAGCGTTGTTATAAGCCTTTACACATAGTATGTACACTAGACAAGATGAAAATCTGATAATCGTAAGTATATGCACATTCTGAAATTTGCCTGTAACACTTTCCAAAAAGTTGGGACAGGTGTAAGTTCGAAGACATCTTAAACAGGTGATACAGTCATGCTTTGGGTATAAAAGGAGCCTTGAAGTAAGGCTTTGTCCTATATGATCAAGTATAGGTTCATTGTATCATTGAATAGCCCAATCGCCAATGGGCGATTCTCGGACTATGTGACCATATGAACTTGGTAATACTTTGACAAACACTGTTCATTGATGTATTCAGTGAAAACATGTATAGTGGTCAAGCTTAATAATGGACATTGTGTTCTCTGGGCTAAAGACCAGATTCATCCAGATTCATCTAGCTACCAGTTTAAAGTGCAAAAGCTAGGATCTGTCATGGTATTGGGTTGTGTTAGTGTCCATGGCAACGGTAACTTGCACATCTGTAAAGTCATCATTAAAGCTGAAAGATATATAAATATTTTAGAGCAATATACACCATATGGACAAATGTTTATGAACCCCTGTGCACAAAGATGTCTTTGTATTCCGTAGCATTACGGTTTCCCTTCACTGGAACTAAGAGACTAAAACTATGTACAAATCAAGGTCCATGAAGACATGGTTGGCCAAGGTTGGTGTAGAAGAACTCTAATGTTCTGCACAGAGCCCTGACCTCAGCCCCACGGAACTCTGTGGGATGAACTGTAATGCAGACTGCACCCCCAGACCGCCTCACCCGATCATCAGTGCCTGACCTCACTAATGCTCTAGTGGCTGAATGAAGATCTAGTGGAAAGTCTTCCCAGACGATTGGAGGTTATTAGAACAGCAGATCTACAATGGGATGTTCAAATGAGTGCTATGGTCAGAGGTTCACAAACTTTTGAGCATATAGTGTATACTGGATTCTAGACAATGTCTTTTTCAGGGACATCCATGCTTGTTCATCAAGCCACAATCTCTAGGTTAGAACAACATGGTAATAAAGACTTACATAATGGAAAAATGGCAAAAGTATTCAGCCTTATAAAACTAATCATATGGTGTTTTTATTCCCAAATGCTTATTAAGTGTTTAAAGGAAAGTTGATGCAACACAGTGGTAAACATGCTCCTGTTGCAACTTTTTTATTTTGGGGATGTGTTGCAGGTATCAAATTTGCATTTACAGTGTATTTACAGCAAATTAATTTTATAAAGTGAAAGATTTTGGGCTGTTTTTAATGTAATGCAGGTCATTTCATTTTTATTGCCATTCACATACTGTTCCAAGTTTTTTAGAATTGAGATTTTATAAGAATACAGTCATTGCTTCTGCATTACACTGAGATAAGTAACATATTTTGGCTAAAATTTGATTCCTCCCTAAATAAAGGGTTTGGAAGAATGCCTAAGGCTGGGGCTAAAGCTGACACATGACAGTGCAGACACAAGCTAGTCATCTCTGCAGAACCAGAAATCCAGTTTGTGGACTTGGACCTGATCCAACTACAAGAATGCTAACCCTAACCCATGGAAGGCTCTACAGCACAGAAGAACAAACTTATATAGCTTGAAACCTGGACCATTGATTAGACTCCACCCAAGTAGGCGGGGTTTGTTTGGATCAAGTCCAACTCCACCCCCGTACCTTTGGTTCTGCAGTGAGAGGTAGACGGCAGTCACAGAATGTGTGTAAGTACCACTGTATCTCTAACTAGAGGACAGTCAGAGCTGAGACGTAACCTGACCAGCGCCAGAATACCTTATTTGTCCGATTTTGCGCAACAATTTAAATACTGAACATGGTGGGAGTTGAGGAGGCTATGATAATATATGTGTTGTGAAAATGCCAGAAACCGCGTCATCAGTGCCAAGATGAGGCATCTCTCTATTTTTCTTTTTCTTTTTTTTTGTAGATGTAGGCAATGTTGTTACTCTGGCAATGTCATTTATCCAAAATGCTTCCATGGAAACCTCTTTTCAACATGGGAGCTGTTTGTTAGTATGAATGGTGAGATGTGTTTGAGTTTCAGCTCTGCTACACTGCTGCCTGTTGAAGATGTACTCCATGTAGTCAAGTGTATGAGGAGAGGAGATCTTTTATCAGGAAATAGATCTTCTTAATGAAGCACAAACACAGCAGGCCTGGTAACATTAATGCAGGAATTCTTGCACGTTTCAAATGCCTTGCTGAATGAACGATTATTTTGTTATTTAGAAGATGTACTGTCGTTATGCAAAGACAAACAAACACTGGTCAAAATATTAGAAACTGTTCCTTTTGATAGCAAGACCCAAGACAGATGACTTGTTAGCAAGCTGAGCCAAATGATCCGAGTCACTGAAAAAAAGCCAAAATCTCCTGCACTAATATCGAGCCATTAATCCAATCTTGTTGCAGTAGCAGAGAGTGTATTTTATCAGAATCAGTTTTATTGGCTAAATATTTCGTACATACAAGGGAATTTGGTGTTGGTGATCTTTAGATACATCCTACAGATATAAATAGTGACACTAAACATTTAATTACACCATACATTAATGTGTCATTATTTGTTTTTAAACCTCTTAATGATCTAGCCTCTCTTAATATTGTTGAGTTATCATCACAGTCAATTGGGTAAAGATCCTTAGAGTCTTCTTCTCACAAATTCTGACTGCTCGAAGGTCACGATTAAAACCCATGTGGGTGGACTGCTTACTAACAGCTATTAGACGAGCCCTTTTCATTTCCGAATTCAAATCTTGTCTTCAAACCTACTTGGACATGACCCATTTGCTTCAGATTTTTTTCTGTTGCTATTTTACTTTTTATAATTTGTAAGCTATGGTATTTCTTGTACTAGCTTATTCGATGCACAGCACTTTCGTCGATGCAGATTTTAAATGTGCTCTTTAAACAAATCCATGTGCATTGTTCACATACTGCACCCCATTGTTTATGTAGGTAATCCAACTCACACAGTCGATGAGCCAAATGAATGTAAAATCTATAGCCATCTCACACACACACACACACACACACACATACAAGTGTAAGCAAATATAACCCTGGCCTGAGACCAAAACTGAAGGCGAAGGGTAGATTATATCATTCTCGATGAAGCCGGCTTTATAATTCAGTTCTTCAGATATTTCTGTTCGGTCTAGAAGCGTCTATCTTTCCTGAGTCACATGCTCAGTTCACTAGAAATGATGACGGATGATTTATGAGGTATATAAGGAACGCAACATGAGCATGCTTGTTATGGGAAAGTGATCAACAGTGACGTGTGTTGGCTTCTTAAAGTTGATTTTCCTTTAATAGGATGTCCCAAAGTGCTTTTTTAAATCAGTTACAAGAATGACGTTTTTTAAAGAATGATGTCATACCTTTTTGTTTTTTCAATCAGTTTATAGTTAATCTAATGCTGTGACACATTCAGGAAACATGTTCCTGTAGTTTTTGTTATGACTTAACAGTATTGTATCAGCACAAAAACAATGCATCATGTCATGTTAGTAAGAAACCATCGAAAGTACAATGGACAAATTTAGGATGAAGGTGACTGGAGTGAAAGAGAGTTTAAAAGCATTAGCGAGTTCATATGTGGTGCTGTCCGCTCCGTTCTCTCTGTATGGCTGAAGTGCTACATGATCTCTCTTCTGCACCGCTTCCTAACAAGGGTTTGACCTCGGGCTGTGCATGTGCGATCCAAGTGCTAGGAGCACATAGTGAATTATTGATATCTGAACAGTCAGGGCTTCAGGGCTGCCAGCTGGCGAATCACATGCAGGCTTACTGCCCACCTTCCTCATTTCTCATTGGTTCAGTTGGTTCGATACGGCTGTTCTGTCACTAAGGAGACATCATCTTTTCTGCCTGCTGTCTTTTATTGTCACTTTCATTCTGCATTCAAAAGCATGTACTGGGAATAAGAGCATATGTTGCAAATAGCTTAGTTCTAGAATTGTTGGGTTTTTTTTTGTTTGTTGTTGTTCTCGCAGTGTATCCTCTTTTTCTGTATTGCTGTATTGCTCTCTTTTGTTCTGTTATTTTTGCTACACCTCTCACGCACTGTCAAGGAAGTGTATTGGCAGCCTGGGCTACAATATCAAGAGCTCCCTCTGTTGTCTGACTGCAGAACTGCTTAACAGTGCTGCTGTTTGTGTGTGTGTATGTGTGTGTGTGTGTGTGTGTGTGTGTTTCTTTGTTGAGTTTTTATTGATTGGTCAGCTTAATAGTAAGGTAGGTATATATGATGCACCTCTTCCATGTTTCAGTGCTCTTCTCACATCCTGTTAACGTGAAAAAAAGAAAATCCAACTTCTCCTTCTCACACCAGCTGACTGAAAGCGTTCGTGTTTCATATAAAGGTAGAAAGTATCAGTTCACTTTGAGGGAAAAACCGAATGCCTGAGAAATCTTGGTCAGTGTTTAATTCTAATTTCTGTTCTGTCTCTAAAACTATTAAAGCTACCAAATATATGAAAATATATATATGTATATTCATACATTTGTATTTATATATAAATTAACATCATAAATGACTGGCATTTCATTCCTAATTACAATATCGTTTTTTTAAATAGACAACTTTAAGCCTTTTTTTTTTTTAAAAACCTATTTCTGGACTTTTTTAAAACTCTTTTTAAAAAGTTTGCATTTACATGAATATCATTTTAAAGACTTTTATCTAAAGCTTTTACTTAAAAAGGCTAAACATTACCAGTTTCAGCAGTCAGTGCCGATGCATAAGTACATTATGAGAACATTAGAGTCTTTCTTTTTGTTGAGCACACACTTAGTGGGCATTTATGGGTTTGTTGAAGAAATGAATTGATTTCTTGCTTGTGCTGGAAGACAGAAATGGACTCAGGTGTTTGAACAGTTGGAGAAAGGTTAGCGCATTATCTGTGCACCGCTACAAAGGAAAATCATCACGCTTGTCTGCCTGTTGCTGATTAGACAGAAGCTCTGGCTGCAATGTTTACATTAGTCTGCTTATTCTATTACACAGGGACTTGTATGATGGATGCTGCATATAAACAGATTCATCTTATGGTATGGTGATGTTTTCTGTATGGAGACGTTTATTTCGGATTTTTTTGGAAGGAGTCTCCAGTGTCAGTGTTTTGTCGTAGTCAGAGGTGACACATTTTTCCTTAAGCTTTCTGACACGAGAAGCTGTAAATGTTAACTCCAAGAGAGGAAAAAAGAGATATCTAGGGACCTGACAGCTGATATATGAAAGTAATAATATTCTTATTACATAGCCTTTCATCTGGAAAATGGAAATAAATTCATTATTAGATAGAGTGGGATTCTCTCCTGAGAAAGCTTTGATAAAGAAATCTTCATTTTAACAGTATCTAATATTTCTGAACTCTTGCTTTTGTCATGATGAAAGAAAGTGGTGTGGCATTTTATTAGAAGTGAAAAGAATCATAATGAAAGCTCTATAAATCACATATTCAGGATCTGAAAGATTCGTGAGGAATTTTTAAATATGTAACCGTATTTTAATGACAAGATGAGAAATTCCCACTTGAATATTTTGGCACTGGTTTTAGGTAAAGCATTTTGTGGTTTATTCATTGTCCAGTTTTGGGCTCATGTTTTTCCTTAAATGGTCGTGTGCAGACAGGAAGTGCAAGCCAGAGAAGGAGAACAGCTCATATGCTAAAAGTACCCTGACTGCTGGGATTTCCCTTATTTGTCACCGCATTGTGTGTGTGCGCTGCTGCCCCTCAGGACTGACCGTCACTCACACCTCTGTCAGGAATGACTTTGGTGTGCAAGTGGTTTATCCGTAACCAGAATGAGTCGTGGCCCAAATGCTGGCACATACTTACCACACTTAATTTGGACCAGAACTTACAGTCATGTGGCTACATTTGTCCTAAACCTAAAAAGGCTGAAACAAGCTTTCGATATGATCAGCTGCATTTGGACCAAATTCTGTGAAAACCTTAAACAGCTTTTCAAACTGTACACTGACCATTAACATAATTGACCCTTATATCCCTAAATTCAACCATATTTGGCTTGTAATCCTTTGCTACCTGGGATGAATCATTCATTGCGTGCGTGCGTGCGTGCGTGTGTGTGTGTGTGTGCTCACATCTTGACAAAACCTGGAAGTTGAAGTTTTCCCACTGCTTTGAGAGCAAAGGTAGCAAATCATTGCATAATCTATGAGCCAGGAACACACACACACTAACACACGGAGTCATAACAAAATAGATGATTAAGAGTTGGAGAACCCCAACCACCCCACTATCAGAAGGAAGCATACAACACCCACACACACACACACACACACACACACACTTCACAAAGCCCAGTTTTCCCATTTTATATGTACATAGCTCAGGCTAAGTTAGTTAATAGCTATTTGTTCAGTTCATTCACTGAGGGTGTGAAAAAAAAAGGCAGCACCCAAAGGCGACCAAATCGAACCTCAAATTTGAGATAAATCTACTAGTCACTAAACTGTGAGGAAGAACATTACTGGAAGAGTAAAACTGTAACTTAAAAATAATGCAGATTAAATGCAGTGAGACATTAAAAAAAAATAAATAAATAAAAACTCAAAATAATATATGAGCCTTAAATAAACCACGAGTGTGCATTCTGTTTATGTCGACTCTACCCACACACTGATTGGGTCACTAAACACACAGCTCAAGCTTCTCCATCTGTGCAACTCTTTATTATCTTGACTAAACTTCCAGGCACTGCCTCTGTACGAAAAGATTTTCCTCTTTACCCTCCTCCTTCCCAGCACCACCAGTATAGATTTGCTACAGGGCTATAGAGGTGGTGGGAGGGACTTCCTGCTTCCAGCAGCAGGTTTCCATATCTGAGCAGGTTAAACTGAGCTAAGTCTTCATACTCGCCCAACAGCAGTGTAGCAGATCCAAGACTAAACCTACTTACACTTCCTTCCCATCAATAAATGCTCGTTAAATTCATTCTGAGAGTTGTCATGACTGAAATGTGCTTGTACAGTATATGGTATAAGTGAATGAAAACCTTTTCATAAGGTTCATTCATTGTCTACCGCTTATCCGAACTATTCTCGGGTCACGGGGAGCCTGTGCCTATCTCAGGCGTCATTGGGCATCAAGGCAGGATACACCCTGGACGGAGTGCCAACCCATCACAGGGCACACACACATTCACTCACGCAATCGCACACTACGGACAATTTAGAGATGCCAATCAACCTACCATGCATGTCTTTGGACTGGGGGAGGAAACCGGAGTACCCGGAGGAAACCCCCGAGGCACGGGGAGAACATGCAAACTCCACACACACGGCGGAGGCGGGAATCAAACCCCCAACCCTGGAGGTGTGAGGCAAAAGTGCTAACCACTAAGCCACCGTGCCCCCATAAGGTTCATACGTGTATAAATGCTGTTGGACATGAAAAAAATGTGGTGAATGTTTTCACCTGAATTCACCGATCAGCCCTAAGATTAAAACCAGTGACAGGTGAAATGAATCATTTTGATTATCTTATTACAGTGGCACCTGCCAGGGGGTGGGATAAATTAAGTAGCAAGTGAACAGCCAGATCTTGAAGTTGATGTATTGGATGCAGGAAAGATGAGCAAGTCTAAGGATCTGAGCAACAAGGGCTAAATTATGTTGGCTAGATGACTGGGTCAGAGCATCTCTAAAAGGACAAAAATGATCAGGAATGGTTTGAGGCACATGACCACAGATTCCCCAGATCTCAGTCTGATCTAGCATCTAATTGGATGTGTTTCATGGAGGCCACACCTCTCAACTTACAGGACTTAAAGGATCTGCTGCGACGTCTGGGTTCTAAATACCACTGCACACCTCCAAAGGTTTTGTGAAGCCCATGCTTTGAGGGGTCTGAGCTGTTTTGGTGGTACAACTGAAGTCTACACAATATTAGATAGCTGGTTTTAATCTTATGGCTGATCGGTGTATAGTCATATGTTCATATCTTCTGTGCTCTTATTAAGTCATGGAGTTGTATTTGCCATAATTTCTATACATGTTCTCATTATTTTCTCTCTCTCTTTCTCAAAATTAATACATGCCCTTCAACTTATAATCCATGAAATGACATAGTACGCTTAGTAAATCTGTAGCCAGTGGCACTGGTCACCCAGGATATGACAGAAAATCTATTATGATATGACCGTTCATGATCTTGATAGTTAGTGATATCATCCAAGCTTCATAAAAAATGATTAAAGCCAGGTCTAAGAAGAAGTTCAAGATTAAGAGAGACAGAAAAAGTAGAAATAGGAGGAGAGAGACATGGCTTGAGATTTGATTGGATTCCGTCAACGATTCTGTAAGATTTGACGCCTCATACCAGGAATGTTCAGGTATGGACAGAATGTTCTCAGGTTCTGGTCTGGTGGTGTTCGGAAGCACGGTATATGGGTTCTGCCTCACTCCTTGACTCTGTAATAAAATAAATAAATAAATAAAACTATCCAGCCAGTCAGGACAAGTAGGCAACAAACAAAATGAAGATGAGAAGGTGATTAGCAAATAGTAGTTTTAGACTGATTTCTATGGATCTTTATATAGGATTGTAAGAACGTTTGTATTTTTGCACCGCTGCCTTATTGACATCTCTTCATCATTCACGATAAAGGTTCTTTTGTGTTGTTCTTTTGTTTTCTGGTTTGTTTGAGTTCTTCCTGACTTAGAGAAAAAAAAAAAAAACATTTCGGTGGTCCTGTTTAATCACTTTACCAAGCATTATCAAACATCTCAAATTCTGATTTGAATTTTATTTCAACTCTCTCTATGTAAATTAATTTGAGAGAGTTTTTAAAATAGAATTAAAAAATATCACATAAGATACAAAAAATAGAATAATAAGGAAATAAATAAAGTGTAGATCTACAGTACAATAAAGTGGGAGGCTGTACAAGGTGAAAAATAAATAAATAAATGAAATATGGGGGGGGGGGATGTTCATCATAGTTATTCATCAATATACAATTCAATCATTCTTCAATATACATCTATTATTATACATGTTTATGCTGTTGCTTTTCAAGATATTGTGATGTCACAAAATGCTTCATTTTGCGATAAGACTAAGCACAAATGTACAGCATCGTAGGATAAAATACATCGATTGAATCATGCAAGTTTTTTTTTTTTTTCCGTAGCATTGCGCAGCTTTGAAACATCTGGATTAGATGTATTTGAGTGTATTACACTGTATTGTTGTGTGCAGGTCCTGAGAGAACATCACATTTGGAGGTTGTGTAACGTTTATTAAGCCTCAGATATATTTGGGTGTTATTTGAAGGCATTGATTTGAAGTGAAGTTGAAATTTGACTGACGCTGCCAGGTGGTACTGATCAGGTCAGACTCAGGTTGGGATGAATCTTATTCAGTTTGAGATTCAGTCCCAGTGCAATGGATCAGATGGGGTTCAGACTTAATGTTCTCAAATTGCAGTCAGGATGTATTCAGAATCCCTGGACAGATTAAAGCTGTAGTTCGGAGAAGAGAGGGAGGTTTTCACTTTTGTTTTTGCGCGTCAAGGCCGTGGAATCTGAACTGGCTGACTTTTCCCAGCAGCTGCTGCTCCGCTCTGATCCAAAGATTACACAACACTGAGAAACACATGGCCAGTACATTTCTTCTGAACTGTGTCGGGACGGAGGAACCACAAACTCGCCATTCACTTCCTCGCTTTTTCCTTGTAAACCACCTTCAAAATATTAACGCTGTATGACTCTCTCTCCCTCTCTCAGGCTCTGGATGGTAGTGTGTATGAACACGTGAAGGATTATCTGATGTCTTTTTGCCGGACAGAGTTGGAAGCATTCCAGGCCGTTCACAACACGTTCCAATTCCTGCTGGACAAGTCCAGTCGAGTGAGTCTCTCTCTCTCTTTCTCTCTCTCTCTCTCTCTCTCTCTCTCTCTCTCTCTCTCTCTCTCTCTCTCTCTCTCTCTCTCTCTGTCTCTCACACACACACGAACACACCACCTCTTATTTCAGTATCAGCACCCAATCAGTCTCTGTGTTTCCCTATTCTGTGCTCCTTTCATTCCCAGAAAAAGCTATATTTTGCCAGAGTCCCATTAACTGATCTATGAAGCAATACCCTTTGCTGCATGCATACATACACACACACACACACACACACACTCACACACTCACACATACTCACCATATGCATAAATCCACAAGATCTCTCCGCTGCACTCAGAAACATATCTGCAGGCTAACCTGCTGTCCCTAGGGCTCCTTATATTACATGCTGTAGCTTTGTGTGTGTGTGTGTGTGTGTGTGTGTGTGTGTGTGTGTGTCCACCAATTGCAAGTACTTCAAGGTATCTATGTATGGACTGTAGTGAATTTCATCTTGTTACTGCATGATTCAATTCAATAAGAATCACAGTTATGTTGGCTTAGACCTTTTTTTTTTTTAAAGGAACAGTGCAGTATACAGGTGCATCTCAATAAATTAGAATTGGAATGTCGTGGAAAAGTTCATTTATTTCAGTAATTCAACTCAAATTGTGAAACTCGTGTATTAAATAAATTCATTGCACACAGACTGAAGTAGTTTAAGTCTTTGGTTCTTTTAATTGTGATGATTTTGGCTCACATTTAACAAAAACCCACCAATTCACTCTCTCAACAAATTAGAATATGGTGACATGCCAATCAGATAATCAACTCAAAACCCCTGCAAAGATTTCCTGAGCCTTCAAAATGGTCTCTCAGTTTGGGTCACTAGGCTACACAATCATGGGGAAGACTGCTGATCTGACAGTTGTACAGAAGACAATCATTGACACTCTTCACAAGGAGGGTAAGCCACAAACATTCATTCCAAAGAAGCTGGCTGTTCACAGAGTGCTGTATCCAAGCATGTTAACAGGAAGTTGAGTGGAAGGAAAAAGTGTGGAAGAAAAAGATGCACAACCAACCGAGAGAACCGCAGCCTTATGAGGATTGTCAAGCAAAATCCATTCAAGAATTTGAGTGAACTTCACAAGGAATGGACTGAGGCTGGGGTCAAGGCATCAAGAGCCACCACACACAGACGTGTCAAGGAATTTGGCTACAGTTGTCATATTCCTCTTGTTAAGCTAAGGAGAAGAAGAACTGGACTGTTGTCCAGTGGTCCAAAGTCCTCTTTTCAGATGAGAGCAAGTTTTGTATTTCATTTGGAAACCAAGGTCCTAGAGTCTGGAGGAAGGGTGGAGAAGCTCATAGCCCAAGTTGCTTGAAGTCCAGTGTTAAGTTTCCACAGTCTGTGATGATTTGGGGTGCAATGTCATCTGCTGGTGTTGGTCCATTGTGTTTTTTGAAAACCAAAGTCACTGCACCCGTTTACCAAGAAATTTTGGAGCACTTCATGCTTCCTTCTGCTGACCAGCTTTTTGAAGATGCTGATTTCATTTTCCAGCAGGATTTGGCACTGCCCACACTACCAAAAGGTGGTTAAATGACCATGGTGTTGGTGTGCTTGACTGGCCAGACCTGAACCCCATAGAGAATCTATGGGGTATTGTCAAGAGGAAAAGACCAAAAAATGCAGATGAGCTGAAGGCCACTGTCAAAGAAACCTGGGCTACCATACCACCTCAGCAGTGCCACAAACTGATCACCTCCATGCCACGCCGAATTGAGGCAGTAATTAAAGCAAAAGGAGCCCCTACTAAGTATTGAGTACATGTACAGTAAATGAACATACTTTCCAGAAGGCCAACAATTCACTTATGAAGTATTCTAATTTGTTGAGATTTTGAGGGTTTTTGTTAAACGTGAGCCAAAATCATCACAATTAAAAGAACCAAAGACTTAAACTACTTCAGTCTGTGTGCATTGAATTTATTTAATACACGAGTTTCACAATTTGAGTTGAATTACTGAAATAAATGAACTTTTCCACGACATTCTAATTTATTGAGCTGCACCTATATTTGCCCTCAGGTCCAACAGACACCTGCAACTGGCTAACATTACTGTTAATGACCAGAGAGAATGTATACCACCCCTCCCACCCTCCGAGCACCACCAGTTTTGCTCTTGAATCCTGGCCATGAATGACTGGCGTCATTGGGATTCAGACTCCTGACACTGATATCCTGACAGTAGTGCTTAATGCTACGTTCACACACACAGCGAGTCGCAGCGACAAAGCGTCCAGAGATCGTTCATTTCCAATGACTTCAGATGACATGAGCAACCCTGACTGTTGGAGACTAGATGTTTTTTCGTCCAGAGACACACTAAACTTAAGAAAAGTTTTACTTTATGAAAATATGGAGCAACTCTGTACCAATGAGCGTGAAGACAGTAGAGCGCACGTGTCACGTGGCAGAGACCATACACTACTTCTCCTTCATGTCATATGATATGATGCTTATATATACCTCTGAATTTTAGTGTATACATATATACAACTAGCATTTGAGTGAAATGCTAGTTGCACCACCCAATGATAAACATTGTTACTATGGCAGCCAGTACCGGGAACACCTCCTGGTGACTTTATAGTACAGCAATATATTTGCCGCATGTGTGAACGTAGCATTACATCTATTTACTTCATTTAGATTATTAATTGCTTCTCATTAGTTATGTGTGCTCTCTACATAGGGTATAATGGCATTGTAGAGCCTAAATAGTGCATTATATTCCAGGACGTTGTTTTTTTTTTTTTTGGTTTTTTTTATCCATAAATATTCTGTTCAAAAGAATTTAATTTAAATAGTTGAAATTGCTCTGATAACGTAATGCACGCACGCTAACTAACTAACTGTATATCTCTAATCCAGGTCGGGCAGGACTTCAATCAGCAGCTGTTCCTGCAGGAGAATCCCGTTTTCCACAAAGCACAGGACTTTCAGTTCCAACCGTGTGACAGTGACGCAGTAAGACACATGCACACACACACACACACACAATACTGTACCATATGATCTAGCTTGCTTTCATTTTGCATTTGTAAAAGACCAGCTCTGGGATTTTTTTTCTCTCTTGCTTTCTCTAGAAACAGCACTATGGTCCCTTTCCTTTGATGGACAGTGCTGACATATTGGGCAGTGACTAATTACAACTATAGAAAAAAGACAAAAAGGTTCAAAATAATGGTGGATTTGACATTCATTCATTCATCTGTAGTAACTTCATTATCCTGGACAGGGTTGTGGGGGATCTAGAACTTGTTCCAAAAGCAGTGGATGTAACTGGAACACCAGTCTATCAACAGGGCACCATGCGCACACACACACACACACACACACTTTTCACACAACCTTTCATAACTGAGGTAATTTAGTGTCAGCATGTTTTTTGGATATGACAGAAAGCCAGAAAACCCTTGCAGGTCTGGAAAGAACATCCAGAACTTCACAAAGACAGTGTAGGATTGAACTTGGATCCCGTGAGAGAGTAACAAAAGAAAGAAGACACGAGACATCAGTGTCTGTGACGGTTGGCAGAAAATGAAAACCTGCAATTTTTTGCTTTTTTTCTGAAAATAGACACATCTTTGCACAGCATCTTATTTTATCTCTTTATCACCCATGAGTATCACACCTATACACCTCAGCATCGTGCCACACCTTGGGCAGAAAAAAATCTCTCTCTCTCTCTCCTCTCTCTCTCTCTCTCCCCTCTCTCTCTCTCTCCCCTCCTCTCTCTCACTCACTCACCTCACTCACTCACTCACTCACTCACTCACTCAACCCCCACACACACACACACACACACACACACACTCACAAGTGCACTCCGTCAGCAGTCTTATCCTCACTCTCTATATTTACCCAATGCAGCAGACACCTCCGGATATGTCGGAAACACTCGCGTGACTAAACATTGACAGCTCTGATTAAACCCTCTCTTTCTCTCTCTGTCTCTCTCTCTCTCTCTCTCTCTCTCTCTCTCTCTCAAAATAAAGCTTGCTCATCCGCACCCTCTTTTCCCTAAGAATAAACTCTTCCACATGGTATTAAACTTGATATTTTGTCCTTTCTCACATCTAAAAGCAGCTCTTTATATACATCGACTCGCCCTTGTTTCTTTGCCTTTGCTTTAACTCTTCATTATTCTCTCCATCTTTTTTTCCCTGTGCCTCACATCCTTTCTGTAGCCACTTTTTTCTCACTCAAATCCCTTTTAGAGGCGATCCATCTCTTTTCCTTTTTCTTATTCATTCATTTTCTTTTCAGCTCGATCTCCCTGGCTCACTACTTCTTCCACTCTCCCTTTTTAATTTCTTTAACATTTCCTCCTCATCTCGCTCTCTTATCTTTCTCTCTATAAATTCCTAAATTCCTTTCTCACTTTTTTCTTTCTCCATCTGCTGAATGTCTTAATCCATTTATTTCTCATGTATATCCCCCTCTCATTCTATTTCTCTCTCATTTTCCCTTTTCTCTTTTTATCTCTCACACAATTGCTTTTCTATTTATTACATTTTCTATCTATATCTCTTACTCTTACTTTATTCTCTGTTTTTCCGTTCTACATCTCACTCTTTCCCTCTTACTCATTACTCTCTCTCTCTCTCTCTCTCTCTCTCTCTCTCTCTCTCACTCATTCGTTTCTTTTCTTCAGTCTTTTATTCTAGCGCCAATTAAGTGTTCCACTCTACAGTTCTTTCTGTCTGTTTCGTGGTTTGTCCCTCAATTTCTCGATCAACCTTTCATTTTCTCTTGCTTTCCGGCTATCACCCTCTGCAGCGCTGTCAGCTTATTAACTCTGACATTCACATCTTTTCTGATCTTTAGTTCTTTGCACTAAAGGTGGACTGTTTTCTGCTTTTAGAATTTAATGGTACTGAATTTTTCTGTCTGATAACTTGATCAATTTTAACATTTTAACAACTTCCTGCCACTAACCTCTCTTTTCCTCCTTTCTGCTTCTATCTTTGTTTCCCTATGCTACCTGTGTGGGTGTGTGTGTGTGTGTGTGTGTGTGTGTGCGTGTGTGTGTGTGTGTGTGTGTGTGTGTGTGTGTGTGTGTGGACTCCTGGCTCAGACTCTGAGCTCCGTGCAGCAGTTGGTGGATATTGAGCCATCGGCAGTCAGTGTGATGAGAATGACCTTGGCCCAGGTAGAGCGACACACAGCTAACAAACTCCCATCATCCTTCAGTGCACGTAGTCTATACTACAAGAAAATGCACTCATTTCCATTGCATGTCATAGATAAAAAAAAAAATGTCTGATGTCAGAACGAGAGGAAAGCAGCTTTATTCTATGTGTGTGTCTGTGATAGAATATAAACTACTGAGCAAAACCCCATCACGGTTTTAAGCACATGGGATGTAGTAGCTTAGTGGTTAAATTGTTGGACTATTGTTTGGAAGGTTGTGACTTTGAATCCCAGCTCCACCAAGCTGCCCCTGCTGGGCCCTTGAGCAAGGCCCTTAACCCTCAATTGCTTAATTGTAAAAAATGAGATAAAATGCAAGTCACTCTGGATAAGGATGTCTGCCAAATGCCAGGAATGTAAATGTCTACATACACACACGCCCTGATTTACTGAAGGTTTACCTGTTTAAAGCAACAAATCTTGTCCAGTTTTGAGTCTTTGCCTTAATGAATATGTGATTTGGGAAGGTTTTACTTGAAATACAAAGTGGTGTCTATGCAAATAGATTGAATTAGCACTTTCAGTGTGAACTTTATCAAGATTATGCCTTAGTATCTTCAAATGAACTCCTACAATTATGACTTAATATTCCAGCAGCAAAGTTAGTTTAATTGTAGATATTTATCACGCATTCGCAGCTCTGATGCTGACAGCATTTAAATAGATCCGGTGACCAGGTGTTTATTTACAGATATGCCCTGAACCGGTCGTACATTGTTGTTTTGCATTCATATAATTTTTGACACATTTCACAACCTATAACTGCCGTTAAACTGGAAACGCAATACCAAATGTGTGACTCAGTTGGACTCCAGCAGGAGTCTCTTTAAAATCTGAACAAATCTAGTGCACAAATGTAGATTGTGATGTAATTCGCACAATTACTCTTTGTAAATCACCCTCAGCATGCTTGCTTTTTCCATGCACTCTCAAACCCATTAAATAATTTAGCAGTCAGTTGCTCATTGGTGCTGTTCTTTCATCTTTTCTCTGAGAAGTTGGTGATTGTGTACACTGCTGATGTCACAGGGGGACATTGTTATTGCTAGCACAATTACAATAGCGTTCAATGTCATAGTAATGAGAACTCCAACATAGCCGTAGTGGAGACTTCAATCCACGGACCTCCGGAATGGAAAGTACCAGAATGCAGTGCAGTTAACAATCTACCAGATGACCGCATGTTTGCGTCGATGGCTGTGGAAGATGATCTTTTTGAGCAGAATGTACAGATGAGGAAGTGATAGAGCTGGATATATGAAATGGTTAAAGTGCTGCTGCAGTGCTCGCTTTAGATTGAGATGAATCAAGGTGTAAATCCTACTACACCACAATCAGCAGGTAGAGTTGAATGGCATTATGGCGTAATGTTAACCAGTGTGAAAGCAGAACAAAAAGTCAACCTTTTAAAATAAAATATCAATACTTTAAATGCCACTGAAGAACACTGAACATCTTGATTAATATGTCATGGTTTATTTAAAGTGCCAGGCAGTGACAGATTTGTACAATTGTTTTCATTTCACAGCAATAATACAGCATGTTGTTGTTGTTGTTGTTGTTCTTTCAGCTGCTCCCTGTTTTGGGGTCGTCACAGCGGATCATTTGGTCCGCATGTTTCAGTTCGGCACAGGTTTTGCGCCAGATGCCGTTCCTGACGCAACCCTGCCATTTAATCCGGGCTTGGGACCGGCACTGAGAGTTAACTCTTCAGTGGCTGGGTTAGCGCCCTGCCTTGGAATCGAACCCGGGCCGCGGCAATGAGAGCACGGGATCCTGCCGCTGGACCGCCAGGAGGCAGCAATAATACAGCATGTAGTTTGTTTAAATTAATTTATTCAAGTGAACACTTCAAGATCGAGAACAATTGACAGATTAACAGCTCATTAAACAGCCACTGGTTGTTTCAGGTTCGGGCAGTTTCTTCATTTAAGGATATGGGTTTAGGTTTCGTCTGTATTCATCCTGTTTCAATGAAAGCAGAAGTCTTTTTTTTTTTTATGAAAATACTCATAGTTGGTATTCAGCATTTGGTATTTTACCTGGATTTCTTCCATTGCCAGTCAGTTTCACTCTAGCTACACTGATCAGGCATAACATTATGAGCAGTGAGAGGTGAGGTGAATAACACTGATGATCTCCTCATCATGGCACCTGTTAGTGGGTGGGATATATTAGGCAGCAAGTGAACATTTTGTCCTCAAAGTTGATGTGTTAGAAGCAGGAAAAATGGGCAAGCGTAAGGATTTGAGTGAGTTTGACAAGGACCAAATTGTGAAGGCTAGACCACTGGATCAGAGCTTCTCCTGATCTTGGTGCCAGATACCACAGCACACTGTCAGGGATCTAGTGGAGTCCATGCCTTGACGGTTCAGGCCTTTTTTTTTTCAGCAAAAAGGGGGACCAACACAATATTAGGCAGGTGGTCATAATGTTATGCCTGAGCAGTGTATGTATACACCCCTACCACAACATAAATTTTCGTCTTGCACCCTCATTTTTATACACATTTTATCTTAATTGGTTATTTTAAATAAAATTAAAAAAAAATTCCAAACATTACTTTTCAAACCAAACTTTCAGAAAAAGTTTATACACTTTCTGAAAATATTATTACACAGTAGACGACTTATCACACCATATATGAGTGCTAGCTCTCAAGTTTTATTTAAGGAAATAGAAGCAACTGTGACGGTCTCCTGAGGAACTGTGGCATTTTCCTCAAGATTCTTAGAAAAACTGACCAGCCAATTTCCTATAAACTGTACCGTTTATCAGAGACTACTAGTGTATTTTTACACCACCACACTTACTGGTGTAAGGCAAAGGCTTGTCACACCCAGTAATGCCTTTGTTTAATTTAGTACAGTCTGATTCTCTTTATAGTAGATTATTAAATGTAGAAAATGGTTCATTTATTGATTTCTGAAGGCAGAATTACTTTATAGTATTTTATTTACATGTGCTCTGTACAGTACTGAATACAATAAGCACTGGGAACAGTACCACACTAACACACACTGTCAGTCGAAAGCTTTTGGGCATGTTTTTGAACACAATTAAACCAGAAAACTTCTAAAATCCTAATGAGATCCTAAAGAGCCTGAGAGCTTTAGATAAAAGACTCCAAGATAGAGCTATGCTGCGAAAAAAATATGTATCTTAGCACATGATAATATCTTGAATTTAGTGAAATCTTTATTTATGAATTATTTCTTATTATAAGATACAATAAACCTATTATTGAACCTTAAATAATTAAAATAGATTAATAAACCTATTTTATTAGACATCCTTTTAATCTTACAGATTTGTGCATAAAATTAGCAAATGTAAAGATAAAAAAAATGTAATATGTCTAGAAATAGGTTTAATAGTCTTAGATTTGGTTTGGATCTTTTTAATAGGAAATAATAGACCATTTTGTGTATGTTTAAGATATTTTAACTTGCTAAGATGTAATTTCCTGAGATCTGGTATTATTTATATTTATATATATATATATATATATATATATATATATATATATATATATATATATATATATATATATATATATATATATATATAATTTTTTATTTATTTTATTTTTTTATAATTATTATATAAATATATGTTGTGCTACAGTGGTCATTATTGCAGGTTTTTTTGATTGCTCTAGATTATTAAATTTAATAAAATAGAAATTTCTCACGTTTTTTAAATGGAAACTTAATTGAAGTCTGTTTATAAACATATAAAGAATCAGAACAATGTCTATTCAAAAAAAAAAAACTTTTCCAAGTGAGGTTTTAATCACAAAGCTCACACAGACGCATATTAAGAAAAACACACCACAGTATAAAAAAAACCATACATTTTTCCAGTGTGTTTGTCTTAAGATGTCCTTAACACGATCTGATGTAGTCAGCGCTTTCTGCTTCCTGTGTCCTATGACTAATGTTGGCTTCTCTGCTGCTGTTAAATTGTTCAATGCAGTTTGCATTGATCCTCATCGAGACATTCAATATCACACAGTTTGGAATACACGCTCACATACACACCTTAACAGGAAGTCTTATCGAAGCAGAGCCTTGCTTACTGTGTGTCTTATCATTCCTGCATTTATGAGTGTGAGGTTTCTGATGATCTGCACTTAAGCCATTATTCTAGGAAGCATGTAAGGGAATGAGAGGAGTGACTGGCTGTGATGAAGAGGTGCCAGGATGGAATAAAGACAACATTCCATCAAAACCGAACGCCGTCTAAGTTGCGTGTACATCCGAGAGCCGTTCAAAACTTGTTTGTGTCTGTGGAAAGCCAAGCGAATACCAACTGAAGCGATTTTTTTTCAGTCTGTGAAACACCTTCAAATTTTAGATGCTTAGAAACATGCACTTGGGGCATCTCAGAGATCAGAAATGGGTTTGATATCTTTACTTTGAAACATTAACCATCATTGTGGATTAGGACGTCAAAGAAATTCATTGCTGAATATGTTCAGCCCAAATCAGATGTAAATATTTTTTTTTTGGCATCAGGTAAAAAGAGTTAACAAACACAGTGGTAAAAAGTTAGCCTAAAAATTCTAAAACAGTACTCATGTGCTTTTCTCATGTCTTGGTGAAGCTACAGTATAAGCAAGAGTGAAATGAACACAAGCCTATGTAATCCAGAGATGAGTTTATAATCCCATCATGAGATGTTGATGAGGTTCAGGTCTAAACACTGCAGATGAATACTGATGAATTTGAACTCACACGGAGACTAACGTAGTTTAATGCCATTAAGTGAGAATGTATTTTCCCTGTTTTCATTTTGCGTAATCATTCATTTTGATTTAGATGCATGAGTAGCAAATACTGTTCCATAGTGTGTTAATTGGCAAGACGATGACACGTCCAGACTCAGCGACTCCTGATAAAAATGCTTTTTTTCATTTTTATCTTTCTTATCCTACACTTAGCCAGTGTTGTTTAGTTGCCAGTATTGCTGCTTTGTACATCTGAGCTGTTCCGCTGTTACTGCCAACACTCATTTGCTACAACTGCACACATATCCATATATATTCTTACTTTTAGTGTACCATTTTATAATTATTTTTTAAATAGCAATTAGTAAGAAAGTTACAAAGCCAATTTTATTGTACTTGTGCAATGGTGATAAAGATATTCTATTCTATTCTATTTTCTATCATAATTTACTCCCTTGAAGATGCCATGATTCTGCGATAGAAGAAATTAACACAGAATCAAGCAGTATGCTGTGATATTTGGAGGAGCTTGCGATATTTCAAAATTACCCTGGATTTACCTCAGATTTGGGACAAGATACACCGACCCGGCATAACATTATGACCACCTGCCTAATATTGTGTTGGTCTCCCTTTTGCTGCCAAAACAGCCCTGACCCATCATGCACTGTGTATTCTGACACCTTTCTAGCTATCTTTAGCTTTCTACCTTTAGCTCGTCTGTTGGATCGGACCACACGGCCCAGCCTTCTTTCCACACGTGCATCAATGAGCCTGGGCCGCAAATGACCCTGTCACCAGTTCACCACTGTTCCTTCCTTGGACCACTTTTGATAGATACTGACCACTGCAGACCGGGAACACCCCACAAGAGCTGCAGTTTTGGAGATGCTCTGATGCAGTCGTCTAGCCATCACAATTTGGCCCTGCAAACTCGCTCAAATCCTTACGCTTGCCCATTTTTTCTGCTTCTAACACATCAACTTTGAGGACAAAATGTTCACTAGAGGACAAAATGTTCACTTGTTGCCTAATATATCCCACCCACTAACAGGTGCCATGATGAGGAGATAATCAGTGTTATTCACCTCACCTCTCACTGCTCATAATGTTATGCCTGATCGGTGTAAATCATGTGATGTCATCAAAACACACATTCAGCCCTCTTTGATTCACTTTTTGGCTGCAAAAATCGGGAAAAAGTCGATTGTTTTAACGCCATTCAGTAATTACCTTCAAGCAGAGCATCAGTCTTGACATCAGCTGCAGTCCAAACTTTAATGTTCACAGCTGCTTAAATAATTAATAGCGCACTTTTGCTGGCATTTATTTCCAGGTTCTTGGAAATAACTGTATCTAAAAGCAGACCATCAAGCATACTGAGGAGATGGGAAATTGTGGATAGTATCTGGCATTTAAAGCTTTAAAACAGAGAGCTAACACTGAACATTAGTGTTCCCGTTGGTTTTAAAGAACTCCCAGACATCACAGATATTCATGTAGTCTTAATGACAGTCTGTCTCTCTGCATGTCTGGGTGCTTCATTCCTGCATGTTCCTGTTGATGAATTCTCGTGGTCCTGGTGGTTCAATGAGGAAAGGGAATTTAAACATTGTGTAGGATCTACTTATGGAGCTAGCATGACCTTTAGGTTGGACAAGTTCGTGTTTGCCAGCTAAATGCTTATGTCTGTCACCTTGGTAACCGGTGTGCATGGTTTTCTGTGTGTTTGTGTGTGTGTCACAGAGCCGGCAACTGGAGTCGGAGACTGGTACCACGGAGGAGCACAGCCTCAACAAAGAGGCCAGGAAGTGGGCGACACGTGTAGCCCGAGAGCACAAAAACATCATCCACTATAAACGGGTGAGACACACACACACATACACTCACATCTCCACATGCCAGTCATATATGTAAGGTTTCTAAGCTCCATGCGTGTAATTGTATGATATTATTACACACTATTATTATGTGCCAGAAAAAAGTGTTATTATTCATTGTCTACCGCTTATCCGAACTATTCTCGGGTCACGGGGAGCCTGTGCCTATCTCAGGCGTCATTGCAGGATACACCCTGGACGGAGTGCCAACCCATCACACGGCACACGCACACACTCATTCACTCACGCAATCACACACTACGGACAATTTAGAGATGCCAATCAACCTACCATGCATGTCTTTGGATTGGGGGAGGAAACCGGAGTACCCGGAGGAAACCCCCGAGGCACGGGGAGAACATGCAAACTCCACACACACACGGTGGAGGCGGGAATCGAACCCCCAACCCTGGAGGTGTGAGGCAAACGTGCTAACCACTAAGCCACTGTGCCCCCCAAGTGTTATTATGTACTGTATAAAACTATTATTATGTACTGGATAAAAAAGTGATAGCACATAAATGTTAGTGCTGTGCACATTAGTTACTGGCTGAAAACATACCACACTGAAAAGCAAATCCCTCTCTCTTGATCTCGAATGAAAATCAATCAGCAGGTTAATGCTTATTTAATGCATGAAAAGTAAATGGCATCTACCTTTAAAAGCAATCCACCACACATCATTGCATTTTACTGTGCAAAAACAATCAGCAGGTAATTGAACTCATTAATAAAATGCAATTTTGTGCCCCAAGTGAATGTAATTGCATTGCATTGCCCTTTCATCAGTGGGTTGCAGCAGTGCCACACTGAAATGCAGCTACTGTCCAAATATCAGGAAGTTGTAATGTCTTAATATGAGAAGAGAAGATCCAGAAACTTCAGTCTCCAGGAGGCATTATGGTCCATGTATTGAAAAAAATTCTTTATAGCTTTTTACTGACTCCCTGCACATTCTTACTAGTGTAGAGTCAAAATTAGCATTGTCAGGGTCCAGTACTGGTCAGGTGTTAGCCAATTAGGTGATTCCCTGCCTACTTGGGATACCGTTTACACATACTGATATGGAAGTTGTTAAGCTGCCTTTATTTGTCACATATACATTACAACACAGCAAAATTCTTTCTTCGCATATCCCATCCATGGGGGTTGGGGTCAGAGCGCAGGGTCAGCCATGATGCGGCACCCCTGGAGCAGGGTGGGTTAGATGCCTTGCTCAAGGGCCCAACAGTGGCAGCTTGGCGCTGCCGGGGCTCAAACCCCGATCTTCTGGTTAATGACCCAGAGCCTTAACCACTTGAGCTATGGAAAGGCATAAGGTGGGGGGTAGACGCTTAGTTATATAATTATTGTTCCATTCGGAGAAAGAACAGCGTCATATTTTTCTCCCAGTAAGAAGGTAACATTAACATTAGAAGCAGTACATCTATAAACTCTTGGCTGTTGGGTAATGAATACTGAGCATCAGTGATGGGTTTGTAATTGCAGGCACTGGAGGAGTGCGAGAGACAGGGAACTCCTCCCACAGAACAGAGCCGCAACGACCTCGAGTTCAAAATAGAGGAGGCCAGAGAGCACATTCGTAAAGCTGAGGTAAGGACCAGGGGTGTGTGGGTTTGCGTGGGTGTGTGGGTGTTTTCTTGAACTATGGATCTTTGTAGCTCTGTAAAGTTTTTAAGTTTTGATACTTTTCTGCAGCACTGAAATAGTGCAAATCTCTGGTCATTGTAACTTAATTTTTCTGCTTACCGCGTTTTAATTATATAGCTTGCTATAGAATGTGGCTAGCTACATAAAGTCAGATATTCACTGATAAAATTATTGGGGTAGCAAAATCTGAGCGCTAATATTCCAGTTCCAGTCAGCTCTTAAGCGTTCAGTCGGGTGTTTAGTTAGCTATGTATATGCAGCATTGCGCTAGTGCAGTATATTGGCAAAAGTTTTGGGACACCCCTCCAAATCACTGAATTCAGGTGTTGTTTTTCAGGGGTATGCTGAATCATTAAGAGTTCCTTTCACTGGAACTAAGGGGCCGAGCCCAACCCCCGAATTTAATGATTTGGAGGGGTGTCCCAAAACATTTGGCAATATAGTGTATATGCAACAATGTGCTAGTAGATTAGCCAAGGTTGTTAAACCAGGACAGTACTGTAGAGCAAAGTGTTTCTGGGACACCATTATGAATGTTATCTGGATGAAACAGGAATTATTTTATTATGATAATAGTATTTCAGGAACGTTTACATGATCATTTTGTTTCCTGTCGTCCTGTGTGATATTAGCATAAAAGTGTACTTTAAAATAGCTTTTTATCCTGCTCGATTTGAGTCTACAAATATTGGGGAAAAGTTGTTAGAAATATAAAACAAGCTTGGAGGGAACTGGCCAGCTGAATTCTGTTTAATGTTGTATCAGTGTCTGTAATATACTTACAATATTTATGTTCTCAAGACATTTTGCCACGGTTAAAGGGTACATTCTAATGGAGAGCGCTTCATGAAGCTCCATGAAATGAACTGCTTTAATGTTTCTCTTTATTCAGCTAAAATAAGTTCTCCCTGCCTGATCCTCCATTAGTCTCCGATGAATATTTAATTGCCCCATTAGGAACTAATGGATAACCATTGGTGAGGAGAGGAATTAAAGAAGAATGAAAGCGTGAGAATATTAAGCTTTTGGTTTTGTTTTGTTTTTTGGTGTTCGGTCATAAACACTGGATGTCATTGGCATTTGTCGGTCAAGAACTGACAGGGAGTGTACTTAGTATTGATTATTAAAGAGTGATGCTTTTTTGAAAAATGGCGGTAGACTTTTGTGTGGCTTTTCTTCTAAATGTCACTGTGGATGGAAACTTCTGGAAGGGTGCAGGTGATGGTTGTTTGAAAGCTTTTTGAATGGGTATGCTTCTGTAATGGTGATTCAAAGCAACTTCCTGTGTGTGTGTGTGTGTGTGTGTGTGTGTGTGTGTGTGTGTGTGTGTGTGTGTATGAATGTTCATTCTATTTCTCCATCTACAAGACTGTGAAGCTCAAAGCAGAGGCTCGTCTGGACCTGCTCAGGCAGGTAGGCGTTTCCGTGGATACATGGCTGAAGAGCGCCATGAACCAAGTGATGGAAGAGCTGGAGAACGAGCGCTGGGCATCACTGCCCACCCTCACTACCCATGATCCCTCACTCTCAGTAAGCAATTTTTTATATAATTAATTATACTGTATTCCCAAAATACAGCAACTTCTCTTCATAGTCCCCTGTCACTGCTCTCTGCCATCCCATAATAACCCTTTTAGGCTCAAGATCCAACACAACCCAGTCTCAATGCAGTTGGTGTTAAAAATAGCTAACTATTTACTGTTCCCTACATTCCATCACACAAATATAGTGCCGCATATAAACCATCAAAATATCTCCCTATCATCAATAGAATATGGACGTGTTCTAAATCTAACTCTGCTCCCTACATGACATCACAAACATCTCAACATCATCTGTACCCTAGATGACATCACAAACGTCTCACCACCATCTTGTACAGCATGTACATGTTCTAAACCTCTCTCTATTCCCTACATGACATCACAAACATGACATCACAAATCTCCCCCCTTCATCTCTATGGCATGGACATGTTCTAAATCTTACTCTATTACCTAAATGACATCACAAACGTCTCACCATCATCTTGTACAGCATGGACATGTTCTAAATCTTACTCTATTCCCTACATGAGACATCAAACATCTCACTATCATCAGTACAATATTCACGTGTTCTAAATCTTACACTATTCCCTACATGACATCACAAACGTCTCACCATCATCTGTACCCTACATGACATCACAAATATCCCAGCATCATCCGTACAGCATGGACGTGTTCTAAATCTAACTCTATTCCCTACATGACATCACAAACGTCTCACCATCATCTGTACCCTACATGACATCACAAATATCCCAGCATCATCCGTACAGCATGGACGTGTTCTAAATCTAACTCTATTCCCTACATGACATCACAAACGTCTCACCATCTCATTGTACATTGTGGATGTGTTCTAAATCTCACTCTTTTCACTACATGAGACATCAAAAGCATTTAACCATCATCTGTACAATATGGATGTGTTTTGAATCACACACTATTCAATACATGGGCCACACAAATTGCATTACAATGGCCTCAGCATAATCAATCTACTGTGAATGTGTCCCAAAGCACACACTACAAGTCACACAAACACCTCCAATAATTTGTTTCTCCAAAAATCATCACTCTGCTGTGCCCCAAGCTGCATACTTCATTTGATATGTAGGCCATATAAACAGCATTACAAAGGTATCAGCATCATCCATCCACAGAGGACGTGTCACAAACCACACACCATGTTCACTAGTCATGAAAACAGCACCATGAAGACCCTAGCATCATCACTTCACTGTGGAAGTGTCCTAAACCACACACAATAATCACTATTTAGTGCAGTGTTTAGCGAACCAAAACCATAGATAAAATCCTGGACTTGAAATAGTTCCTGTAATGCAGTGTGAAGGTGTTTATGTGACTACATAGTGATTAGGGTATGTGATTTGGAACATGTCCACAGTGGACTGATGATGGTCATGGATTTGACAGGAATTTCATTTGTTTAGGCAGCCTATACAGTGACCAGGGATTGGTATGGAACATGAAACTGCAGGAAGTTTGCCCACAACATATCTTGATCAAACACTGGGAACAAAAACACATATGTTAGTCTAAGATCTCGATCTCTCTCTCTCTCTCTCTCTCTCTCTCTCTCTCTCTCTCTCTCTCTCTCTCTCTCTCTCTCTCTCTCTCTCTCTCACTCACACACACACACACACACACACACACACACACCCTGTGATGGTGCATTTGTTGATGTTGAGGTGACACCAGCATTCAGACAGAGGGGACGGTTTTACTTTCCACTCTCCAGTGCAATAATCATTCATCATGCTTTCATGGCAGCGCTGAGCTGAAAGATCGTTGAGGATTGATACCCAGGTGATGAGAAAAGAATGCCACTCTTCAGACACATCAGGCTGAATGATGAACGCTTGCTTCATGGTGCTTATGAGCCTTATTAAAGTGAGAAAACATCAGTTTTTCCCCACACACTGCTGCCATCTGCTGATTACTTAATAATCACAGGCGATGATCTGATGCCACACATCATTACAATCTGAAGTTCACTTTATATCCTGAGGCACACAAACTCGCAATGTTTATACCTACAGTATGAAGAATGCAATAATAACAAAACTAGTGTGTATTGATTTAAATGTTGTCACAAAGACACTTCAGAGGTCTCTAGACACCCACTGAGGTGAAAAAATGAAAAACTGAGACTCAAAACAATGCATAGAGAATAGTTGAATAACTAGTAGTGTTACTTCCTACTGATCCTGTCTTAGGAAGTTTTCCTTACCACTATCACCTTTGGGTTGATGACTAGGACATACAGACTGATTGTCTGCTTTACGACAGTCTGTTTAACAGCAAAAATTCTGTTGTTTTTTTTGTTTTGTTTTTTTATGGGGACAAAAGTAAGCATGAGGTCAGATTTTAGAAGTGTGTTCATTTCTTGTCTTGGATTCAGAGCTCTTTCTCCGGACTGTCCTTCCAATTCAATTAGTATTCACCTCACATCAGCTTGCAGTACGGAGAGAGAGAGAGAGAGAGAGAGAGAGATGGAGAGGGAGAGAGAGAGAGAGAATCAATATAGCAGGGCAAATAAGGGTGAGACAGACAGAGGCGGACGAGCGTGTGAGGCCTTATAGTAGAGGTGAAATAGGGACAGACAAACATAGTAATATTTTAGTGCTTCTTAAAGCTTAAATCATAAAAAGTCATAATTCATAACCAAGATCAAGGAAGAAGCAAAGACAGTAAATCGTGAAGTATATACATACTCATAATAGGCTAGGGCCAAAATCAGACAATGCTAGACACGATCAACTGGAGTTTACAATAATGTCCTGAGAAAACTTTAAATTGTGGGTCAGAAATGATCAAAAAACAAGAAATCAAGAAAGAAGCAATGATTGTGAATGAGAGAGTTAAGAAGGACAGATAACAATGGACAAATAAGGAAAGTGGAAAGCAAAAAGGCTCAGAATTTTCCATTCACCTGCTGCTGCTGTGAGTACTTTGTTAGCCTGGAAATATATTATAATATTAATTTAGTTGAAGCTGATTTTAAACTGCAAGTGGGAAAAGTCTGCTTTAAAACAGAATTCTCTCCAGAAGTCTTCGATGTCTCATCCATACAGGGTCAGGTGGAGCTCATAATTCACATCTGCCATTCAGAAATCAAGTCCTCATTCACAAACATATGCATTTTAAATGTTAAAATTCTAATTCTCTCTTTTAAGAGGCCAGCCATTTTCTAAAAAATTGCCACTTGACAAATAGAAACACTTTCTTTTGCTTTGTTGTGTTGTGTAATCGTTGGCCAGCATGTTCACTGCCCCCTTATTATTGCATTTAGTGGCCAAAAATGGGAACTGCAACAAGGGCTAATGGGGGTCCACTGGGGGAGGAATCACAGTGGGAAGAACAGTTAATGGGTTTGCCAGTTTACAAATGACTCCCTGGCCTCCATGATGCTGTATAATCAGAATTAAATCTTCTGCAAGCAAAGTGCAAAAAATCTATTTTTCAATGCTCAAATCTTTGGACTAGTTTCAGGTATCTTGTATAGTTTTTGAGATGTAGTTGGGCTAAATCTTGGCAACCCTGGTTAATGATATTAGGCCTTCTATGTGTGCTTTAAATGGGGAAAACACACTTGCTGTTTCAAACACACCTGAACAAAGGTACTACAGTTGACCTAAATCCTTCCTCGTAACGAGTTGTTAGGTAGATGGCTGTATGGTACCTAAAAATTCACTTCATAGTAGCCTGTAGTGTAAATCAAGCATGAAACTTAATTTAGTTGGAGGCTATGTATGTTGTTAGTAATAATTTACTTGTCATGCCACATCATAATCTGTGGTCACAAGCCACTGGTGACCTTTTTAGAGGTTTATAGGTTCATAGGTTTATTTTCATTCTAATTATTTGCTGACAAATAATACTATTGTTCAATAGATTTTCTTACAATTTTAACTCCATAAAGGCAGCTGTTTTTGAAAAGCACTGCCCTTAAATCACCTCTTTGCGTATTCATTTATTCACAGTCCAGGTGGCTGTGGTATGTAAATGCTGTAAAGGACGCAAGGACTCCAGACACTTCCTAGTATATCACGGAAACATAATGTGCTCTAAAGGTTTCTACTTTACCATGTCAACAATAGAGTATTTACTTAGTGTTATTCTAGCACACATGCTCAGAGATCTCCCCTATGGAAGGATGCCAAAACCTCTCCCCTTGCTGGTAATCCTTCTGACTTTTCAAATCATACTGATTTACCTGAATGTTCTGGTCAATGGGGGTGCGGTCATGGTCACCTGATCTGCTGTAGTCCAATAACATGGCCAGTCAGGTGGGTGGGAAAAACAGCATCCCATTGACAGATAAAGACGTGGCCTTATTCTGACAGACATTTTTCCACTAAGCTGACCTTGTAAAAGCAGGTGTGCTGACAGCATTCAAACACTTCAGTCAGGATTTGGTTATAAATTTTTCTGAATGCTCGGCTATTGTGTTTTTGTAGACCACAGTGGACTTGGACCGAGACGAAGGTGAGGAACTGGAGGAGAACATGGAGCAATTTGATGATAGCAGCTCTAGTCCTTCAGGAACACTGAGGAACTACCCACTCACCTGTAAAGTGATTTACTCCTACAAGGTGACACACACACACACACACACACTTGTTTGTTCTGGGTATTGTTCTAGTGTGTTTTTTAATGCCTCAACCCCAGCCACTGGATGCAGTGCTGGTCCCAAGACCGGAAAAATGGGAGGGTTGCGTCAGGAAGGGCATCCAGCGTAAAACATTTGCCTAGTTGTTGTGCAGACCAGTTGGTCCGCTCTGGCGACCCCGAACAGGGAGCAGCCGAAAGCAACTTCTTCTTTCAGCTTTCCTCTCCATTTAAGTCTTGGATCAAGTCTAGTTATAGTCTTCAGAGTCATTACAAAACCATATCAGCTCAAATGAAGTTTGTTAAATGATCCATTGCAGAGCTACATGATGTTCTGCAAGAGCAAAACTTACCCAAAAGGCATTGTCATCTGGCACAGTTTCTCTTTCAGGGCTGGAAAAATAGCAAAAGCTGTTTAAATGTACACAATAAATATATTGGCCATTCAATATTTTTTTCTTAAGGTTTGATTTTACGAATTCAGCTCCTTCTATACATGAAAACAGACATGACGTCATTGCTTTATGCTGCTACTTGCTAGTTAGTAACCTGAGTATTTTGCATGTCAGCGAGTTAGCCAATCAGCTAGATACAACAAAACGATTCTGTATATGTAGTTTAAATGAAATAAACTATAGAAATAGTTAAGAAATCTATTAAACAACATTATGCTTATTGGCAAAAGAAAGTATATTTTCAGATATTTGCTTTCTGTGTGCTGTAAGAGGCCACTTGTAGGTGTGACGCAGATGCAGTTCCGAGTCACGGGCAGTGAACGACGAGGAATTTGTTTAAAGTGGTATTAAAAAAAAACACAGATTGTCTGTTTATTCTGTACAGGTGTTCCAATGTTATTCTTATTTATGTTTAAACTCAGACACACGTTAATACTCTCTCTCTCTCTCTCTCTCTCTCTCTCTCTCTCTCTCTCTCTCTCTCTCTCTCTCTCAGGCGTCTCAGCCGGACGAGCTGACCATCGATGAGCACGAGGTGCTGGAGGTCATAGAGGATGGAGACATGGAAGACTGGGTCAAAGTAAACACTCTATTCTATGCCTTTTTTGTTCATAACTATTTTTTTCATTTTAAACAAAGGTATATACATTAACCACCTGCTCCCTTTAGGAATGAATAAAATAAGTAAGGAGTTAAACACAACATGGCATGATGATATAGGAAAATAATCAATGACAAGGTGGTGTGAGTCACAGTTACCACCCTCTGGCTGTTACAAAGTGCTAACACTGGAGACTCATTCCATAAAATTTCCGTTTAGGGAAAGTTTCACAATATTAATTTTATGTTAAGCTTTCTACATACAAGTCCCAGTGTATTAGCTGTTGTACAGAAACAATGCTCGTGAATTACACTGACAGAACTGCTGTGATTGAATATTAATCAGAGTCGAGAATTCAACAGCAATGTGCTACAAATTCATCATTCATCAAGTCAGTGGATTATAGTACAGTTTGTGATTTGTGTGGTGATTATATGTGTGTATCTGTGTTGTGTGCAGGCACGGAATAAGGCGGGTCATGTAGGCTACGTACCTGAGAAGTACCTGCAGTTCCCCTCCTCCAACAGCATACTGAGCATGCTCCAGTCACTCACTGCCTTGGACTCACGCTCACACACATCAAGCAACTCCACTGACCCTGAGCTGGCCTCAGGCAGCATCAACGGTGACGCCAGTAGTAAGTTTCTATCCAACAAACATCTACTGTAGGTTATAAGAAAGTTCTTATTATTTCATATTATATATATATATATATATATATATATATATATATATATATATATATATATATATATATATATATATATATATAGATGCTGGCCTTTAGAGGAGAGCTCTAAAAGTCGCTTGAGTAACTTGTAGTTTTTTTATGCTTGTAGTATTCCAGTAAGAAACTGTAGTCCTGCTCGCTCTCTCTCTCTCTCTCTCTCTCTCTCTCTTTATATACATACCTTTATATACATACATATATGTGGGTGGGATATATTAGGCAGCAAGTGAACACTTTGTGCTTAAAGTTTGATGTGTTAGAAGCAGGAAAAATGGGCAAGCGTAAGGAAAAGCTAAGTGTCTATTCACAAATTAAATGCACTAATTAGTGTGAAAATTCTTTGGGGGGAAAGTTTGATGTACATGATCTGTGTTAGGCTTCATGCTACCTAAGCATGGTTATATGCTTAATGGTCTTCCATGTTTGCGCATCACACAGTAATTGGGAACTAATTGCAGGTAGGAACCAAAGAACTGAAAAAGTGCCAGGAGAACACTTGCCATAAGACGGGACAAGGAATCATTTGAGCCAATTGTTTCGATTTGTCACTTTATAGCCTCCGTTCCTAATTTGCATAGATTTGAGATAATTGTTGCTGGTCACTTGCCACTACTTATGTGAATCACAGTCCTATGTTGTACACTATAACTCTTTTAACTTTATTATCCATAGTGATGTAGCATAACATTTATAACATTAACATTTCATCATATGGTTATATTGGCACACCCAATGCCTTTTTATTCATTTTTCCCTCTGTCCCACTCTCTCTTAGTGAGTTTTGCAAAAGCCATATACGACTATGAGGGCCAGACAGATGATGAGCTATCCTTCCCTGAGGGTGCAGTCATCCGGATCCTTAATAAAGACAATCAGGAGGACGATGGATTCTGGGAAGGCGAGTTTAACGGACGAGTAGGAGTCTTTCCATCTGTACTGGTGGAGGATCTGACTGCGGAAAATGGGGACACGCACTGGGCTTTGGATACTCAGGTAGGACAGCTGTGTATTAATCAGTTATTGTTTCACTCTCACTGACTATAAATGGAAATATCGTTCAGTTATTCACATGAATATGTGTAAATGCTAGGCACGTTGCCCAGACGCGCACACACCCTGTCCAGCAGTGCTCAAACATGCTCCAGATAAACTGGGCATGCCTTTTTCCTGTCTGCCTCCGATGCCCGTTATGTCTGGGGGTTTATTTGAGCAGGCGTGCCCACTTCCTTCCTGCAATTATCGTCGTGCTGAGACGGCTTTTAAAAACCCACGTCTCAAATGAGACGAGAGCCACTTCCTCTGTCATCAGTACTTCTCTGATTAGATTCTGATCTTGATAAGAAACCAGAAATTAAGGGTGGCTAAGTTAGTCAAATGTTTTAGAATGCCTTTTAATAGACCAGTTAATCTGCTTCATGACTATAAATACCCAGACAGATAATCTGCTACTAACTCAATCTGCTATTTTAACATTTTACACTCAGCTACAGACTGAAGTGATTTAGTCAAGGGAATGACATGATGTGTCACGATAATTATTTAATGATATGTTGCCAGATACAGCACACAGTAGCTGTGTCTCAGATCACATACTTAATTTCTAAACAAAATGAGTAAAATGTTAATAACCGAGTGGTATAATGGAGCCATTTTGCTGAACACATTATTATGCAATCTTCATATTAGGTCTATATTGATGTCAGGATTTATTTTATGTTTTTATGTTCACTATGTTAGTGTGATTTATGACATCTAAAATTAGTCCATATTAAAGAACACTAGAGAGAGAATAACCAGCAAGGTTATCATGTTAAATGAATTTTTTTTTTTTAATTCAAAACAAACTAGTCCCATTTAACATCACTACCATTGGGTTAGTGAATTGAATTAATCTCTTTATGTATGAATCCATTTAAATTTATGCTCTATATAATTACATTGATTCTAGATTACAGTAGCATATGCTTAAAGCTTTTGGGGCATTGGTGGCTCAGTGGTAGGTTTCTCGCCTATCATGCGGAAGGCCCGGGTTCGATTCCCAGCCAATGCCTCAACCCCAGCCGCTGGCTGCAGTACCGGTCCCAAGCCTGGAAAAATGGGAGTGTTGCGTCAGGAAGGGCATCCGGTGTAAAACACTTGCCAAATTGTTGTGTGGACCAGTTGGTCCGCTGTGGCGTCCCCGAACAGGGAGCAGCCGAAAGCAACTTCTATGCTTAAAGCTTTCAAATGTTAAATCAGTACTTTGGAAACGGCACCAGGTCAAGTTTCTTTGTGAGAGAATCTGTGAGTGGATTTTTCTGCTGTGTTATATATAAGTAACAGTGCCCTCTGAAAGGTTAACATGTCTTCTGCTCTATTCTACAGGTGTCATCGTGTGTGAAACTTCAGTCGTCTTTGCCTCCATTACCCCTCTACGATCAGCCCCCATGCACCCTGGATTGTAGCCCCGCCCCCAACCTGCCTCGCTCACCGTCTGTCAACGGAGAGCACAAGCAACCTGGGCTTCACAAAGCCCTGCCACACAGTAATAATCCCTACTTAAATATAGTCCAGTTTACTTCACTCGTTCTGCAATCTTGCTTTTGACAGATTTCTAAACTTTCACTTTTTGTCTTTGTAAAGATCACAGTTCTAGTCTGAGTCCAGAAAGCCCAGGCTTTCCCCAACCGCAGAGATTCACACCTGATGCATCTGGCTCGGGAAAACTGCGACCTGTATGTAACCCTTTGTAACGCACTCACCTTTTTGACCATTTTTACGTTCAGTGTTTAAAATTCTTAATATAAAACCAAACTACGCTAGTTATTAGCTTTTGAGCCTAATAGTGGTAAGGAAAGCTGTAATCAAGCATCAAATTTGCCATCTGTTGGGCCATCTGCGAAATTATGAGACGTTGTGTTTTTTTTTGCTTTGTCCAAAATCACACCTTATTTACTATATAGTGCTGTACGTTGAGAAGGGGCATTGGTGGCTCAGTGGTAGGTTTCTCGCCTATCATGCGGAAGGCCTGGGTTCGATTCCCAGCCAATGCCTCAACCCCAGCCACTGGATGCAGTGCCGGTCCCAAGCCCGGAAAAATGGGGGGGTTGCGTCAGGAAGGGCATCTGGCATAAAACATTTGCCAAGTTGTTGTGCAGACCAGTTAAAAAGCAACTGTGCGGAGCAGCCGAAAGCAACTTCTAGTGCTGTATGTTGAGAGTGTGTTTGGTAATGGAAAAAGGAATGGAAAAAAATATCAGACAGTAAATGCTATTGTGATAAAATACATAAGCATCTTTCCATTATTAAAAAAATACTACATAAATAAAATGTATTATTATTATTATTATTATTATTATTATTATTATTAATATTATTAAGTAAACCACGGAGGACCCACAAAAACTTTTACAATCTAAAGTACATTTAAAGAATCTTTTATAGATTTTCTATGTACAAAATATTCTTCTTTTGGTCAAGTCATTCTATTATACTGTATTATATTAATAGGCCTATAAAGCTGATGTACTGTATATAATGCTTATACAGCAACATAATAGACCATAGAATGAGTGCTGCTTGTGTTATTTCCCGTTCCTCAGGTCCGTGCTGCTCCGCCTCCTCCAAAACAACACTCTCGCAGACAAGTGGACAAAACCGAGGAAGTAGAGATCACACTGGTCTAACAGCACCGCGCTTTTCTTTAGAGGACTCATCTACGTTTGACCTCAAACTCCTCCTACTGGCTTCAAAGGGGTGGGGCTACCTGTAAGCCCACCCCTCCAGCACGCTGAACGAGGTGGACTGCATTTCAAAGACTCCTCCCTGCTAATCCTGGAAGCACCTCTTATGGCGTCATAGACTGTCTGGTGCCTTTTACCCCTTTTCATGCCAAAACCAATCCTTGTATTTGTATTTGTAGAGACAAAATACTGTAGCATTCACAGTTACAAATGTTGTGCTCTACAAATTCAAGATGGCAGAAAATATAAAAAGTAATAAAGCCTGGTTGGTTAACTTGCACATATACCTATCCAGCAGGCTCATCAACAGCAGAAAATGCAATATCCAGAGGTGACCGATGGATTTGCAGGGGCATTTTTGGTGTACAGTGGGTGTGGGTGATTAAGTTTGCCCCGTCTTCAGCCACGCGTAGTCCTACCATACGTATTTAATGTTGTATTAGTACAGTACATTACTGTTGTCATAGGAATGTTCAGAATATGTGCAACATTTCTTCATATATTGTAACAGTGGATGCTTTTTGAAATATAAAGGAACAATTGAGGACAAAGGCAATTGTGTATAAAAGGGTAAACTGGCAAGGTAGGAAGGGATGAGAGGGAGTTCAAGAGAATGAGGGCTGGATCCTCCATTTTCTTTTTCCTCTCCTGTCACTCCTCTACCCGAACGCATAACTCCTCCATATTGTGTTAATCTGAGTACAGTACTAATTACATCATTATTAGCCTTTTCTCAGCTCGTCCTTAAGAAGACTGCCATTTGTACGTATTAACTAATATTTAGTCGTCAAAAGGAAGACAGAGAATGGAGGGGGGTTTTTTAGCGTGTGTTGTCCCTGGGAGCGAGCCGTTAGCCCATTGTCATGTGGTCTAACCTGTTTGCAAATGCCAATCAATATTGCGAGCATTATTTAAAGTGCTTCATTTTTCTTCCTAATTCTTATTTTGCTTTCTCATCACAATAGCAGAGCCTCAATCTAATGGAGTGTGTTGGCAGATGGGTCCTGGCCATTTCATAGTAATTAGCGTCCTAAGTGCTTTTCCTTTGTACAAGGGGCAGCTATTTTTTCTATTTTCTATCTCATACATTGAATAGTATTGTTCTTCTAGAAAAATCATAATTCATTAAAATCAGATGGTCAGTTCCCATTTCATTCTGAAGTACTGAATGCCTATTATTATTATTATTATTATTATTATTATTATTATCATCATCATCATCAGCCCATATCTGTATTTCTAACCATATTTTAACTAGGCATGTGCTGATTTTTATTTTATATAATAACATTTGCCTCAGTTATTGCATATATGCATAATATACATGATACATAAAATAGTCTGTCCACTATCTGTTTTTCACACTGTCACATAGGAAAAAAACATTTTAATAGCATCACAATCCACAAAAGGCACTTCATGTTTGGAAATCTTCGAGCAAGACGAAAGAACTGACTGGCATTTGCCTGTACTTTCAAATAATTTGTTAGAAATTCAGAAATTATGACAGAAATTCTGTAAGGATTTTGAATTCATATCCATAAAAGTTCACAGTAAACACAGCTAATGCTAGTTAGCTGGCTAAACAAGAGCTAACCTGAGAAGATTTTGAATTCTTTTATATCGATATTCACAATATTCACAGCTAACACTAGTTTGCTAGTATAACATGAGCTAACCTGATACAAGTTCTGAGGAGATTTCGAGTTCATATCAACAAATATTCACAATATTCACAGCTAACACTAGTTAGCTGTGAATAATATGAGCTATTCTGACTGAAGTTCTGAGAGAGAAATTTGAATGAATCTCCATAAATGTCCACAATATTCATATGTAGCACTAGTTAGCTGACTGAGAGCTAACTTGGCAGGATTTCTACAAGCTTAAAAATATTAGCTGGTTTGCTAACAACTAGCTGGCTGGTAAAATATGCTAACTTGACAGAATGTCTGAGAAAGCCTTCCCTTTTTGAGTGCAATCATAAAAACTAATTTTGAGGACCAGGCATGTACTCAGAAACGTTCTGTTCAAACACATATCTTAGATTGTGGCCTCCTTCTCTAAAAATAACACAGTGCTCTTTTACATTAGTCCAAGGTATCAGAACATGCCTACGTTTAATGGCATAGCGTGTGTCTCAGCACTTTTCCAAAAGCTGTATGGCTTTTTTTATCTTTGACTTTTATGTCTGCATCCCATCAAAGGACCCTTGTGTAGCATAGCTGCCTAAATGTGTGAGTGTGTCTTTGTTTTGCTCTGATTTGTTTTCAGCGTTTTATACCCTAGTGGTTTTGTCTGCTAAAAGAATACAGTCCTGCTATTTATTCTCTTCCTCCAGGAGTAAGAAATCACCCATTTTCTAGAGATTAGCATTACTAGTGTTATTAACAATACAATAATGTCACCTTAAGTAAAGTAAATAATGTCACCTTAAGAATGGTGCTTGTAAAGATTTTTTTGCGAGGGGGGGTCTCAGATATGTGTATGTTTTGGATTTTCTTTAAATAGAGTGGACAAATTTGGTGTATCTGCCCTTACGTCATGTCTTTTTGTTGCATCCTGTTTTCATGTTGATCTCATTGAGATCTTTTAAATGTTATCAAACTTGTTTTGAAGTTTATGGCCCATCCCATCAGAAAGCTCCTCTTAGAGATGTTTTTATTTTCTTCTTTCCCAGTTTCCTTTCAAGGAGTGTTCGCTTTCTGCACTAACTTCATCCACATACTCACGTCATTCTATTTTTAAATGCCTTTTCGTTTCGTTTTGTTTTATTTTATTTGAAAGACACTGCTAGAAAAAGATGGTGTAATAACATCGAACTGTTGCTGCAGTGGAAGTAATAGAGAACAGGTCAAGACATTTCTTTCTGCATATTAATAGCTGTAAAGTAATTTGTATTTATTGTGTACAAATGTTAAATAAAAAAATGAGAAAATGATCTCTGGTTTCTTATGTTCGTGGAGCTTAACAATACTACATACATCGATCAGGCATAACATTATGACCACCTGCCTAATATTGTGTTGGTCCCCCTTTTGCTGCCAAAACAGCCCTGACCCGTCGAGGCATGGACTCCACTAGATCCCTGAAGGTGTGCTGTGGTATCTGGCACCAAGATGTTAGCAGCAGGTCCTTTAAGTCCTGTTAGTTGCGAGGTGGCTCCTCCATGGATCAGAGTTGTTTGTCCAGAACATCCCACAGACGCTCGATAGGATTGAGATCTGGGGAATTTTGGTCAACACCTCAAACTCGTTGTTGTGCTCATCAAATTATTCCTGAACCATTTTTGTTTTGTGACACGGCTCATTATCCTGCTAAAAGAGGCCACAGACCTCAGAGAATACAGTTTTTCATGAAAGGGTGTAGATGGTCTGCAACAATGCTTAGGTAGGTGGTACGTGTCAAAGTAACATTCACATGGATGGCAGGACCCAAGGTTTCCCAGCATGCCCAAAGCATGACACTGCCTCCGCTGGCTTGCCTTCTTCCCATAGTGTATCCTGGTGTCATGTGTTCCCCAGGTAAGTAACGCACACGCACCCAGCCATCCACGTGATGTAAAAGAAAATGTGATTCATCAGACCAGGCCACCTTCTTCCACTGCTCCATGGTCCAGTTCTAATGCTCATGTGCCTATTGCATTCAGTGGTGCAAAGGGGTCAGCATGGGCACCCTGACTGGTCTGCAGTTATGCAGCCCCATACGCATCAAACTGCAATGCACCGTGTATTCTGACACCTTTCTATCAGAACCAGCATTAATCTCTTCAGCAATTTGAGCAACAGTAGCTCGTCTGTTGGATCGGATCACACGGGCCAGCCTTCGCTTCCCATGTGCATCAATGAGCCTTGGTCGCCCATGACCCTGTCGCCGGTTCACCACTGTTCCTTCCTTGGACTACTTTTGATAGATACTGACCACTGCAGACCGGGAACACCCCACAAGAGCTGCAGTTTTGGAGATGCTCTGATCCAGTCGTCTAGCCATCACAATTTGGCCCTTCGTCAAACTCGCTCAAATCCTTACGCTTGCCCATTTTTCCTGCTTCTAACACATCAACTTTGAGGACAAAATGTTCACATGCTGCCTAATATATCCCACCCACTAACAGGTGCCATGATGAGGAGATAATCAGTCTTATTCACTTCACCTCTCACTGCGCATAATGTTATGGCTGATCGGTGTATATGCCATAATTAATGGTAAGAAATGTTTCAGTTGTTAAGTTGTTTTTAGTTATCAAATTCAATTCAATTTCAATTTGATTTTATTTGTATAGCACTTTTAACAATAGACATTGTCTCAAAGCAGCTTTACAGAACATAAGAAATATAGTCCAAAAGGTTCAAGATTACTATTAGACTTGTATTTAAATTTATTTGTATTTATCCCTAATGAGCAAGCCTGCGGCAAGGAAAAACTCCCTTAGATGGTAAGAGGGAGGAACCAGACTCAAAAAGGAACCTCATCCTCATTTGGGTGACACGGAGAGTGTGATTATGAATAATGTCCTTTTTACAAATGTTTATAATTTAGCTTTATATCCGTATCTTGCTAGAGTACTGCTTAAAATACCAAGTGCAGCTGTTTGTGTTTCTCTATACTTCAATAATAAATGTAAAATTTGGGGAAATTACAATGCAGTACAAAAATCAGTATTTCAGACAAAATATCAATTCTTTTTCAAATTCTTCATCAGCTGTGTGCACAAAGTGCTTCTGAAGCAGTATTATGATTTAGATGATTTGAAATCATAACCTTTTCATCATCTGTGAAATGACTTTCTAAAAATTCTTACAGCAAGCTATACAAAATGTCTAAAACATACATTGTGAAGGCGGAAAATCTTTGATGCTAACATATCATACAGGTTTGTTGATATTTTGGGAAACAGAACCAGCGAGTTCTGTGGGACGGTGCATCAGTCCTGAGGAGGGTCACAGTGGATCAGATGACACTCTGCACAGACACTGGACCCTGGAGCTGAATCATTAAAAACCTGCCTGTGGACATGAGGTTGAGGAACTGTCAGTGTTGGAATTCCCACATTTCCATATTAATATCAAGAGAAAATTGTTCCCAGGAATTCGAAGGAGGGGCTTCAGAGTTACAGCAGCAGCTCCTTCCCATGTCCCTCTTACCCAGTTCATATTTTCAGTCTAGAGTGGAACAAGAAACATGAGTGATCTATATGTCTGTTTCATTGTCGCTTTCTTTTTCTGAGACGGATTCCTGGGTCAATGCTTTGACAGATGGCTTGTGTGAAAATTTACTTGTGTTCCAACCCTCATGGTACGTGCACTTTTGTCTTTTTGTTGTAATTAGAGCCATGTAGAAAATGGTGTTAAAACACGAGGTATGGATTGCACACTATAATAGTTAACTTCAGATTTTTGCCGCGTGATACCAAAGATAATGGATTATTATGTTGCATATATTCTATATTATTTATGTTTGGTCTGTAGACATACATTTTTTATCTGTTGACTGTGTGTTTTAGACTCTGTAACCGAAAGGAAGGTGCTGAGAGAGCATGCATTCCCTAAAATAAGGGACCACTGCAGACGTAAACATGGAGTAGACTTCAGGGCAAGTCATTTTTATGCACTTCCTTTTTCTTTTCTTTTTTTCTCTCACTTAAACTGACTTTCTTGTGTGTTGTTCTACTTTTTGACAAACACAAGTACTCGTGCCAATGAACTCGAAAGGAGTAACTGTGTATTAGTTGACTGTATTTTTCCCTGTAAGTTTTTGTTGCTTTTTTTTTTCTCCAATTCTGTCCAATCATTCACGCTTTTTAATTATTAATGTCAGATTATAGGTGATGCTACACTGAAATTGTTTAAGCACCATATGCTGCTAAATGCAAACAAATAAAGAGAAACAAAGGAAGGCTCATATGATAAGCTGTCATTATTATAGAAGAGTAAACTCAGCAGTCAGGTTAAGCGATATTGACAGGCTCCTTTATGCAGGTTATTGATCCTTATGAAGAACCAAACCCAGACAAGTGGCCAACACAGCATGTACGATTGCAATTGATTGAGGAGTGTCGGCAGAACTCGCTGGGCCCTTTCTTTGTGGTAATGTGTGCTTATTTTCCATTTCCACCTCAATATTGATTTATACATGTACATTCACATATGTCTTTTCTCAGTGATATGCTGCAAAAGCTATTTAAAGATCTTAGTGGTAAGTGCTTGTAGTAAGGAAACAGGTTCTAAATTACTACTACTACTAATGATGCAACACCTTAGATGTCACAGCATTGTATTCTAAGAAAATAATACAATGCTAAAGCAAATTACTTAAACTTGCTTAGCCTTTATTAAATCTAAATCTAGTCTTAATCTTGCTTAGCCTTTATTCATTAATCTAGTCAAGCAATAAGATCCCAATAAGTACTATGATCTTTGATTTCTGTGGAAAGCTATGATTATCAAATTCATTTAGTTTTGACCATTCTGTTTAGCTATTTTTCATTCCAACATTGTTGGATATACACTCAAGAGTGGTATCACACAAGCCAAATATATTCTCACGTACTAATTTGTTGCTCTGCTTGTCATTTTCAGAGCCTGGTGGGGGCGCAGTATGGAGCTGCATGTTTACCAGAACAGGTGGAGTTTTCTGAGTTCCTCACAGTACTGCGGGTTTGCCAGGAGATGGGATTCAGCTCTGAAGTCCTAGAGCAATGCTACAGACAGGATGAGAACACAATACCCCCATCATTCTGCCTGCAAAGTCAACATGTACATCATAAATATAATTCCCAGGTGAAAGCCTTAATGAATATTGTGGTTAGTGAAAGAGAGGTGAAATAATTCATGACTGAAGAAGTACTTGATTTCTTGATATTTTTATGTCTCTAGCCAGGGCAGAAAATTGACAAGAATGGTTGGGATGAGGTACTTGCAAAAGGGAGGAAGATCTTAAATGATGTTATCACCCAGTGTGTTCTAGAGGGCAATATTGACCAAGAACATTCTCAGAAATATTTTCGATCAAGTAAGTATGCTTCCGCAGAATTTTTTGTTTTCCTAGGTGGTATTTTGGAATGCACAGACAAGCTGAATTTGATTGTCATACTTTCAGGGCTTGAGAAGGACCTCCACTTTGCACTGGATGGCCAATCTGGTGCTGATATCAAAAGGGGTATTTGTTATGTTTACAAAACTGGTAAAAAGGCTGACCAGCGGAAGAAAGGAAATGAACCACTTCCGGAGGACCAAGATCAAATGTTCCGACTGTCACAGCTCTGTGATAATTTCCTACCAAACCTGGTTAGAACCCAGCAGGCCTTGATATACACCAGCACTAACAACAGTGAGTGTGATGATAAACAGAGCTACACTGAAGAGCTGAGCCACCAGCTTTATTCAGATCTTATAAGTCTTATAGACCAAAGTATTGTGAAGAAGAGAGTTCAAATCCATGATTCATTCTCCCAGCAGAGAAACCTGTGTCATATCCTTTCCACTCTATACAGAATTGAGCGAGCAGAAGTCAGCCACATAAGAGCTTACTTGGAACAAGACACAAAATATCCATTTATTCTAATTGGTGGGCCATGTACAGGCAAAAGTGTACTTTTGGCCCACTGTGCAAGTCAGGTATTTTTTTCAATTCCATGGGTTTTTATTATCTGGATTTTGTTCATTTGCGCTGTGCATACATAAAGTATACAGTATAACTAATAGCATAACTTTTTCTTTCAGATTCAAACATGGATGAAGGACCAGAACCCTGTGGTTATTGCATACTTTGTAGATTTTAATAGCTCTTTGAAACAAATTCTCAGTAGCATATGCCAGCAAATTGCTTTATGCCACAGTCAGCAGTACAACACCCATCTGAAAGATGTCTTTCAATTGAAAGAAACTTTGAACAACCTCCTAACCACAAATTCACAGTCTCCAAATCACTTAATCCTCATTATAGACGGGCTTGATCAAATGCCTGATGCACATATACCACTGGACATAACCTGGCTTCCAAAGAAATTACCTTCTGAAGTTAAGGTCATAATTTCGTCTACACCAACAAAGTCTGGGCTTCTCTCTGCTATAAAGACATATTACCCAGAGTCCTCATTGTTTTTTGACCTAAAACCAGTAACTAGCAAGAGCTGCAGCCAGATGCTGACAAGTCTTCTTTTAGCAGGTAACAGAAAGATAACATCCGGCCAACAGATGTATGTAAATCAAGCTTTTAAACAATGTGATCTCCCATTGTATGTGGAGCTTCTTTACAGACAGGTGTGTTACTGGGGTTCAGATTTAGAGATCACACCTGACACCTTGGTCCCAGGGGTTCACACAAATATCGGTCGGTTTTTAGACCACCTTGAGGAAAAGCATGGAAAGTTAATAGTCACCAGAAGTCTAGAATATCTCACCTTGTCCAGGTATGGTTTGACAGAGGTTGAACTGACTGATATTCTGTCTTGTGATGATGAGGTTCTCCTACCCTTCCTCCCAGCAGACAACTATACCCCATATAAGTTAAGAGTCCCGGAGGTTGTGGTAGAGATGTTATTGTTAGACCTAAGGGCGTTTCTGAAACCGCAAAACATATCAGGCACACAAACTCTGTTCTGGGTCAGCAGGCACTTTATCTTAGTCATCCATAAGAGGTACCTGAGCCTAGACAATCAACAAAAATTGCACTCGTTGATAGCAAACTATTTTAGTGGCCGCTGGGAATGCGGTACAGCAAAGGCATTGCTCATTGATTCAAGTCCTAGCCAAAATGTCGAGCCATCTAAGATTTATGCTGACAGGCAAGTTCCTGGTCATCCTTGGACATTTCATCCCTCCAGGTCGATTGTAACTACATCTGGTTCATCTGAGTGTGCACATCCCAATTTAAGGAAATTGCAGGAACTGCCTTTCCACTTACTGGAGACTGGAAATATTGAGGAGCTTGTTAGAGTGATGACGTCACAAGAGTTCCTTAAAGCAATGTTCTGTGCAGACTTAGTAGATGAGTTGGTATTCTGGCTAGAGAAGACATCTCAAATAGTGTTTTCCAGGGAACTCAGAATCCTGATTTCTGTGCTGAAAAATACAACTTGTTTGCTAGGGAACTGCTCTGCTGACTTGGCTATGGTAATGCAGGCCAAGCTCACCCCCTTTTTCAAAGTTCTTCCTGAATTAAAGGAATCTGTCAACCCAGCAGGACATGATGGTTCAATGGGACATCTTGGGGTGAATATGTTATTGTGTCCTACACCCTCTGTGCCTGCCACACATTGGGCACTGCCAGCAGTGGAAGCATCTCCCATTACAAAAGCGGGTGTATCTCAGTCTGGCTATGTGGTAGTAATTCAGAATAATGGCTCTGCTTGGATTTGGAATGGAAGTGATTCAGAAGGCTACAAAATCCCCCAGTCCTCTGATCTACACTTTACAGATGTCAGATGTTCTTCAAATGTATTTATTCTCACTACACAAAGTGGCAACCTCCTGTCATTGGACATGCATGCTCCGTCGCTCCTCCAGAAACTTCAAACCCAACAGACAAAACAACCACTAAAGGGCATTGGGGGTGTATTGATGGCCAGTAGGAAGACATATGTATTCTCAAAGGAAAGCAATTCTGTCAGTGTGTTTGCTGAGGGAACAGAAATTGCTTCAGTCCACTGCTCCAATGGTATAACATGTATGTCTACCTGTGATGGTCACAGGATTTATTGTGGACAGAACGATGGTACTGTCAGTATATTTGACTCCAAAAATGGTTGTCATTTGGCCTCCTTTGTTTGTTCATTAGGAACAGCTTTGTGTGATCTCATTGTTCACAAGAATGAAGCGACAATTACATGTATTGACTGCACAGGAAGTGTGTTTGTATGGGACCTCAAGAACATTAACAAGCCTGTATTTATTACAACAAGGGAGAGCTGCAACAAGAAAAAGGTGTTAAATACAGACCATATAGAAAACAACCTTCTCATCTGTAAAAGACAACAGATTCATATGATTCATGGATATTTGTTAGCTGTTGAAGAGCAATTCAACACACCTAAGGGTAAAACATTTGTGCAAGCAATTCTGGATCATGATGCACACTTCATCATTGCTTTGATGGAGAACTGCCAGTCTCTTTTAGTCTGGAATTGGGTCTCGGGTCAATGTCTATTAAACCTTGATATAAGAAGTAGTCAAGCTTTCAAACTTTTCAAGTCCAGGGATACTTACCTCACAGCAGTGACGACCACAGGCGTTGTCATTTGGGACATGGATCTTATTTCATTAGCAGCCTCCACTCCAAAAGCTGGTGGGAAAGTATTGAAAGTCATTGTGGAACCAGACGAGGAGCACTTTTATACTACTGATGGGTCTGAGCAGGTGTGGAAGTGGACAGTTTTGGGTGGGAAAGTGGAGGGACACCTGCTTCACCAAGGTCCTGTAGAGAGCTTGACTCTTTCATCAGACGGTGTTTACATGGTCACCATCGCCTCTGGTGATATCTATGTTTGGAACACCAGTACCCCTGAGAACATTTACCGAATCCATGGCAGCCAAGCATCTCACATACTGATAACTCCAAAAGGTAATTTTGCAGTGTCATTATCAGAAACAGGCCCGTCAAAGGTCTGGAAGTTGTGCAATGGTCATGTGATTTGTACCATACACTATTATCTCAGAGATGCTGTCATTACACCAGAAAGTACTTTCCTTCTGGGTATTAATGAAGGGGCTCTTCTTGCTGTCAGTCTCTGGTCTGGTTATGTCAGCAAACGATTCTCCTGTTCTGACTGGCCAAGTGTTGCTGCCTTCCACATACTGTCTGACTATCCAGACTATGTGACTGTGATTACCAATTCAGGAGCTTTGTACTCATGGAAGCTGACCGAAGACACTGTTTGCCACCAGTTCCAATTTTCAGAGTGTTTTGAGTATCAACCACAGCTCTTTAAGCTCTCATCAGATGGATGTTATGGCATCATTTCTGTATATGGATCCAAGATAAATGTCTTGGATGTTTGCCAAGGTAAACTGTGCTTAGTGAATGCTGAGGGACCGGTCTGCAAACCATTTGTGGACATTTTGGATAAATATATAGTATATATCTGCAGCCCAGGTGTGAAGTGTCAGAATTACTCTTGTGATCTCCATACAAAGCAAATCTTGGTTATCATTCAGGTAACAGATGGGAAGACGGTGGGCAGATTCTACCTGTGTAAGAATGTTACTGCTCTAACACTCTCTAAGAGGTTTTGTGTGTATATCGGCTTTGAGGATGGTGCTGTAGGAGTGTACACTATTAATGACACAGATGTAGGTTACGCCAATGCAAAGGCTAAATGCCAGAGCACTGAACTCATATGCCCTTTCGAAGAACCTATGGTTTGGTTGCCATTGCCAAACCCTAGTCTTACTTGGGCTGAATTACTGTAGATGTGTTTAACATTGCTGTGTTATTGATTATGATAGAAAGACATGTACTTGTATTTAATGTAGTACCATGCTGTCTTTTGATATAAATATTTGTATAACATTCTCGATTGAATTCACATTGCAATGTGGTTACTCCAAACAACAGACAACTATAAATGTGTGTGTATCTTTGTTATTTATATACTATTCAAATTATTTACCTGAAGTTTTACTTTACACTGAATTATGAACAGTATGACTGAAATAATTTCTTTGGGACCAACTGTTACACCATTTGTGAATAACGACAGACAGACAGACAGATAGATAGGGAACTTAGTCAGTAAGTAATGTAGCTGTAGCTACATACAGTGAAATAAAGCATAATAAAGATTTCCAGCAATAAAGTGACAGTGAATTATATTAATAAATATAATAAAACCAGAACAGTAAAGATAAGTGTAGTCAATCTGAATTAGGCAGATAATGTGCAAAGTATATATGTAAACATAAAATAAATGTAGAGTACATTTTATGGAGATGTGTCTGTGCGTCTACAATCATAGACAGCACCTGGTGGATGATTTAATAAAGACTGATGGCAGGAGGTATGAAGTATGGCTCTTTGCTGCAGCATGGAGCTGAAGGTCTGGTCATGGAGGGATTGAGACACAGTGTCCAGGATAAGTTTACTTTTCTGAATAAACAGATCCAGGGAGTCTAGGTTGGTTCCAATGACCTGTCCAGCTTTACTGGTCAGTTTGTGTATTCTTTTGGTGTCTCCTGCCTTATTACCTCTCCAACAGCACACTGGTACTGGTAGTACATCCTGGATGGGACTCCAGTTCATCACAACAGCATGAATATAGATATTCTCACACACTCATAAATGTTGAGAAGCAATTCAATGCAGTGCAGACCTTTTTATTAAAAGGTCTTAGCAGAAGAAAATCTATTTGATTTGAGAAATAGTATTAAAGATATTGTTTGAGGCAATGAGGTACATGCTATTACACCTGTAAAAAGAAATACTGGCCAGATATTACACACAAAGTTTATTATTTACTTTATTATATATAGTTACAATATTATGCTACCTTATAGAAACATGTTAGCATGCTAATTAGCTAATAACTAATAATGCTAATCGTGCGTGTAGTCCATATTGTCAAATAAATGTTACACCTACTTTCAATTGTCTATAATTTATTGTCCGTATGTATTGTCTTACATGTGAACCCTTGCACCATTCCACTGTACACAATTTACAAAAATATATTAAGGCTGGACTGCAAACCCATGTAGGTAAAATTATATAAACTACCATGTTAGTCTTTATTTGTTGAGGTTTTAAGAGGATTCAGCCTCAAGATATGTGTTTTGGTTGTACATTAAAGCAGATTCACAGAATAATTTGCTTTCTGATGGACAATGTGCACAAATTATTATCATAGAAAAACTAATTGTTATACAATTTGTATATATTTTAACACCCTAGTGATGACATTTCACATCATTAGCAGTGAAACCTGATGAAACATTTTTGGTGTGTGTTATGTAAATGACAGTAAGCCTATATACAGCTTCCAGAAGCTTCTCTCCATTCCTAACAGTGATACTGTTGCTAGTTATAACCTTTTTTTTTTTTTAAATTACGTTTTTTATATTGTTAATTTCATAGGAAAATCGCATGCATTTGTTCTTATTTATTTATTTATTTATTTATTTGGTTGGTTGGTTAGTTATTTAATTTCAGTATTTAGTTAGTATTTGTATGTTTGTCTGTTTAACTCCTTCGTTTAATAGACATTACGTTGAAAACTACAACTCCCATCAGCGCTGGAGGTCAAGCGGAAGTACAATGTCAGTATAAATTAATTTCCGCTTTGTTCAACATTCCTTTCCTGTCTGCGGCCTTCGGCAAGATGGCGGTGCAAATTTCTAAGAAGAGAAAGGTTAGCGAGATTTTTATGCCATTACCCGTCAAAAATACCGGGCTATGCAGTGTAATAATGTTTTTATATGACGGAAGTGGTGTTTAATTATAGTTATTTGCGTCAAGATAGTTGTATTGTTATGATTTTATGACCGGATTGTCTTGGATGAGTCTCACTGTGACTGCTGCGAAACATGGCAGGACCTGATGTGTCTAACCGGCCCCTGAAATCAGTCATAAAACTTGGGCATATTTTTATTATTGTGTGCATTCATTATATATTCTTAACTGTTATTCTTGTTTTGGCTTTCAATTTTCTTGAGCCCTGGGCTGTTTATCCAGCTAGCCAATGCGCTCATTTATTAGCATGTCCCAGCTTCGTACTTAACGTAGCTTTCACTATAGTTCCCTTCTCTTGTAACATTATGTGAAAGTCAAAGCATCATCTAGAAAAAAAAGCGTTTGCATGACTGTTTACTTAAGTCAGTGAATTTTAGAAATAAATCCCATATTAATTGATATTAAAGCACGCTCTGTACAGCGGGTAGCGGAATCTAATGCACATGTATAGGAAGCCAGGCGCCCTTCAGGTTTAAGCCTGTTAATCAGCTCCATTTTAGTTCTTAATATTGAAGACTTTGTGAATTTGTAACAAGTTTCATGTACTGCTTCAAGCAGATCTCTGTACAGCCTGCTGTGTAGATTAACGTGTTTTATTCAAACTTTGCGTTCCTGTTTCTTGACCATACTAATGTCCTGGCACCAAGAGCTTCAAAAATTTCCGATTTTAAAATATCAAGTCTGATCTGAAAGATTCATGTACATGTGGGAATTTCACGTCTGTATAGCCTGTCTTACGTTAGGTCATATTATTTTAGATTCAAATGATGCAGATCCTGACGTTTGTCATTTCGTCCGCAGTTTGTCTCAGACGGCATCTTCAAAGCCGAGCTGAACGAGTTCCTGACCCGAGAGCTTGCCGAGGATGGGTACTCCGGTGTGGAGGTCCGGGTCACTCCAACAAGGACAGAGATCATCATTCTGGCCACCAGGTAAAGCGTCATTAGAGGTTGATGTATTTTGCCTAGATTTGTTCTATTGTACTGATGAGGATTTGGATACTAGTCATGCATGTTTGTTAAATATATATAACCTAATTGTGTAGGACCCAGAATGTCCTGGGAGAGAAAGGCCGTCGTATTAGGGAACTGACCGCAGTGGTTCAGAAGAGGTTTGGGTTCCCAGAGGGCAGTGTGGAGGTAATACTTTCCTTAAGTTATTTTATAAGTTTCTATGTTGGTTTGTCATCATTTTACAGAATTCTACTGCATATACTAAACTGCTGTCTTTGTTTTAGCTCTATGCTGAGAAGGTTGCCACCAGGGGTTTGTGCGCCATCGCTCAGGCTGAATCTCTGCGCTACAAGCTGCTCGGAGGTCTGGCTGTCCGCAGGCAAGTCATACGCTCTAATTATCATACGTTCCAATATTTAAAACACGCAGGGGTGGACAAATACTTTTCAAGTTGATACACTTGTATGTTATAGCTTGTGCTTTTGAATTCTGCTGCCTGTTGTACTGCATTCACTAGCCAGAGGCTTGATTTGATTGTCCATGTGTTAAAGGATTTTTAGGTGAATTAATTAGCCTGTACTGATGATGGATGAGTTATATAGAAACACTGATGAAAGCCAGCAAAACTAAGATCAAAACCAGTCCCCTGGTTAAGCATGTTAAAAGAAAATAGACCACCAGTCAAATTTGATAATATTTTTGCCTGCTATATGAGAACTGAACACCGCAGCTCAAAGCTGAAACGTTTGCCTGAGTCTTTGGTGGGGTCAAAAAGTACTGCTACATCAGAAACTTGACCTGAGGTCATAAAGCAGTGCATACAGTTATCTGCTCCCCAGAAAGAGGGTACCAATTCATAGCCCTTAAAATCTGCATCGCAAACCCCTTGACACACCATAATAAACTTTCTAGAAAATATTATGCTGCTGCTTGTTCTTCAGTGATGATGCGATGACGAGTCGGAATGGGACACTGGCTCTCTTTGGATTCTGGGTTATTGGACACGTTCTGTGTCCCTGACTTCAGTTCCTCAGAGTGGCATGTTCCTTTCGCTTGAAGACATCGAGGCATTTGTCTGAGAAGAATGTAAAAAATAGCATTGTCCCGTTTGCGTGGCTTGAAACCAACTTGATCTGTAGCGGCATGGCTGACTGTGATCTTCCTCAGGGCCTGCTATGGTGTTCTCCGCTTTATCATGGAGAGTGGTGCCAAGGGCTGTGAGGTGGTCGTGTCCGGCAAGCTCAGGGGTCAGAGGGCCAAGTCCATGAAGTTTGTGGACGGTCTTATGATCCACAGCGGAGACCCCGTCAACTATTACGTGGACACCGCTGTCCGCCACGTCCTGCTCCGCCAAGGTGAGTGAAGGATGAGAAGTGGAATTGATTGAAATGCAGACACAGCCATGACCACTTTAGCTTTGCACTGGAGCTGCTAGGCTAGTACGTAATGGAAGGGTCTAACCAGCAGCATAGCATCGTGAAATGTGTATACTTAAATCTTATTTAATAAGCTGAAACATTACAAATTGGCTTCTATTTTTAACGTGTGAGGCACATTTATCTTTGAAAACAGACATCTTGGTTTAAGCCACTGGTAGCAGCCATTGCTCTTTAGTTTATCATGCAGACGAACATTAGATTTGGGTAGATGTTTGTTCTCCTAGTTTAAATCTGTAAACATTGACAACATTTAAGTTGATTGAAATTTAAGCATGCAGTTTGGATGATGTGAAACTAGTGACTGCAAGCTTTACTAACTTGTTAATTGCATTACCATCACCCCAATAATACAAAACGATTGATGTGAAGCTTGGTAGAGGTTTTAGATCTGTTTAGATCTTTGGGTTGAAAAATTGATAAATGAATTTTTATTCTACTTCTGAAGAACAGTTCCTTGTTGAAAAAAGTATAAATCTGATTTATGTGTGGAGATGACTATTTGCTCAATTATTAAAAAAAAACAAAACAACCTTTGTGTTCTACATCTCATTGGTCATGGCAGTTAACGGAAAAAAAGTTGAATGAAGTTATGGTGATTTGAGTGAACTGAACTGTATGCTGAAGTGTTTAGTCACCTGTTACCACAAAAGTGGAAAAAATTTCCCCTTCAGTGATGATACGATGACGAGTCGGAACGGGACACTAGCTGTCTCTCTGGATTCTGGGTTTGTGGTCATGTTCTGTGCCCCTGACCTCAGTTCCTCAGAGTAGTGTGTTCTTTTCAGTTGAAGACATCGAGGCATTTGTCTGAGAAGGGCATCTACAAGAATTGATAGAAATGTACAGAAGCTGTGTCAGACAAAAAAAAATAGCTTAATAGTGTTGCGTTCCTGTGTCCAGGTGTGCTCGGCATCAAGGTTAAGATCATGCTTCCCTGGGACCCCAGCGGTAAGATTGGCCCCAAGAAGCCTCTGCCTGACCACGTCAGCATCGTGGAGCCCAAAGAGGAGATCCTCCCCACTACCCCTGTGTCTGAACAGAAGGGGGCCAAGCCTGAAGTCCCAGTCATGCCCCAGGGAACTCCTGTACCCACAGCATAAATGGTAAGGAAGACAAAAGTGGGTTCAGAATTTAGGCATGGTCAATAAAAATATAAAGCAATACTTGATTTCCAAAGGTGAACATCATTATTATTGCAGTTAAAATGACCGGACACAGTCTGACTTTTTTAGTTTATTTAAGCCTAGCCAATAACCTGGTTACTAATTCTGTTAGCAGTGTGTGTAAACTGACACATGGCTATAGGCCCATGTTGCTGATGATTCTATACTTTTGTTGCATTTGTAAACTGAGTCCAAGTCAGTGTTAAAATTGACATGTCAAGTGCACTGAAAATATTAAGATGCATGTGCATTTTGTACTTTGGGAAGATATTAAGTTGCTGAATTTTAGGAAGATCTGTGGTATGAATTGCGTGTGGTGCTCATGCAGCTTTGAGCTCTCACCCCCCTTCAGTGATGATACGATGACGAGTCGGAACGGGATTCTGCTTCTCTTGAAGGTGTCCATGTCCAGAGTCACGTTCTGTGCCTCTGAACCTGGACCCTTTGAGTAGACGATCCCTTTCACTTGAAGACATTGAGGCATTTGTCTGAGAAGGGCTGTCCAATAGTTTAAAGAAAAAACACTGAAGGTGATGGAATCTGTGTTAATTTCTTTCTCTTTTTCTCTTCTAGGTAGTCACCATTGGATGATGAGATTTTCTGTACAAAAAATAAAAGGATAAATACATTTATGGCCTGTGTCTTTTTATTTGATGGTATAAATTTGCATAGTTATATAATGTTGAACCTCATTCTAAGCCATGTCATTTTGTGTGTGGGGAAATGGTAGATTTTAGAAATTCTTTTTGATTACTTAGAATTTTACTTTTGTTCGTTTGTATTGTCTTGTCAGCTCCCTGCTGAATATGCAGTCATGTGAGTTTGATGTATTTAATCATGAGCAGGTGTCCCTTAAATTCACACACGTTACACCAAGAGATTAGGTTCCTGACCTGCTAATGCAGTGTTCAGTGTGTTCACCCACCTGAGATGTACACTGATGCACTATTCAGCATCCCTGATGCATTTTAGTTTTTAGTTTAATCTATAAGGTCAGTCATGTAGGTTTAGGATTACCATTGGGGGGAAAATCCATTTTTGCTGCTTTGTGTGGTTTGTGTTTTTCATTAAAAAAATTCTATATGCACTTGCCAAAAGTTTTGGGACACCCCGCTATATCATTGAATTCAGGTGTATAACATCAAGCACCTAGGCATGCAGACTGCATCTACAAACATTTGTGAAAGAATGGGTTGCTCTCAGGAGCAATTTGAATTCATGTGTGATAACTTGATAGGTTGCCATCTGTGCAATATGTCCATTTGTGAAAGTTAGTCACAGAGTGGGGACACGGCAGAAGTTGGCAACTTTTTACAGAGTCAATAGCTACAGACCTCCAAACTTCGTGTGGCCTTCAGTTTAGCTCAAGCACAGTGTGTAGAGAGCTTCACGGAATTGGTTTTCATGGCCGAGCAGCTGCATCCAAGCCTTACACCACCAAGTGCATTGCAAAGTGTTGTATGCACTGGTGTAAAGCACGCCACCATTGTACTCTTCAGCTGTGGAGACTTGTCTGGAGTGACTAATCACGCTTCTCTGTCTGGCAGTCTGCTGGATGAATCTGGGTTTGGTGGTTGCCAGGAAAACGGTACTTGCCTGACTGCATTGTGCCAAGTGTGAAGTTTGGTGGAGGGGAGATTATAGTGTGGGAATGTTTTTCAGGGGTTGGACTCGGCCCCTTAGTTCCAGTGAAAGGAACTCTTAATGCTTCAGCATACCAAGACATTTTGGACAATTTCATACTCCCAGCTTTGTGGGAACAGTTTGGGGATGACCCCTTCCTGTTCCAACATGACTGCACACCAGTGCACAAAGCAAGGTCCATAAAGACATGGATGAGTGAGTTTGGTGTGGAGGAACTTGACTGGCCTGCACAGACCTGACCTTAACCTGATAGAACACCTTTGGGATGAATTAGAGTGGAGACTGCGAGCCAGACCTTCTCGTCCAACATCAGTACCTGACCTCACAAATGCACTTCTAGAGGAATGGTCATAAATTCCCATAAACACACTCCTAAACGTTGTGGAAAGCCTTCCCAGAAGAGTTGAAGCTGTTATAGCTGCAAAGGGCGGGCCAACTCCATATTACATTCATGTGCATGTAAAGGCAGATGTCCCAGTTTTGGCCTGGCTCACGACAGACACGCCCCCTTTTCAGTGTAATAATACCACGCCCACTCCGAAATCCCACATATTGCTGGAATCTAGCAGGTAAAACAGAGCAGCGCGGATCTTACAAACATGAGTCTTCCTGATCTTAAATCATCACGGAAACTTGCAGTCGAGCCTTTAAAGCAGGTAATGCGTCTAGCGAGGTTTGTCGATTTAAATGAATGACGTGCTTTTTGTTAGCTTTCTTTGTAGTAGAAGGTTTTCGTGTGTGTAACACAGGCGCTGTTTGGAAGTTACGAGATCCTTATAAAAGTTACTAGATGTTGCATTGGTATTAAGTATTAAGACATTGCTTTATACCGTGTGTACACATGAGCATGTGATGGAGAGGAGTATACCTGTCGTACAGGTGCAATGCTCAGGTGAAGTGCTTCTCATGACGTTTATCAGGCGTGACGGAAACTAACCATTACTCCAAAGTCGCTTAACAATTTAGCGTTAAAGATAAACTCTATTTCTAAGAAAAACCTATCACTAGAGACAATCAATACAGATAAAAGCGACAGTCAGCTTGGTATCATTTCAGGTCAAATGGTACTGTAATGTTGGGTCATGTTTTCCAGAACCTTCCACTCTGTTGTTATTCAGGGAAGCTGGACATTGTGTCTGCTTAAAGAATATATCCATCCTTAAATAATCCATCAGACTCTTTTTTTTGAACAAGTCATTCAGATTCGGACACAGCTGACCAGACCGATTAACACCAAGTAACACACAGCACTATTTTTGGTGGATGTAACCGTTTTTGTTTTTTGTCTGCAGATCTTATACACCGGTCAGCCATAACATTATGAGCAGTGAGAGGTGAGGTGAATAAGACTGATGATCTCATCATGGCACCTGTTAGTGGGTGGGATATATTAGGCAGCAAGTGAACATTTTGTCCTCAGAGTTGATGTGTTAGAAGCAGGAAAAATGGCCAAGCGTAAGGATTTGAGCGAGTTTAACAAGGACCAAATTGTGATGGCAAGACGACTGGATCAGAACATCTCCAAAACTGCAGCTCTTGTGGGGCGTTCCCGGTCTGCAGTGGTCAGTATCTATCCAAGGAAGGAACAGTGGTGAACCGGCGACAGGGTCATGGGCGGCCAAGGTTCATTGATGCACATGAGGAGTGAAAGGTGGTGCGTGTGATCCGGTCCAACAGACGAGCTACTGTTGCTCAGATTGATTAAGAAGTTAATGCTGGTTCTGATAGAAAGGTGTCAGAATACACAGTGCATGACGGGTCAGGGCTGTTTTGGCACCAAAAGGGGGACCAACACAATGTTATGCCTGGTCGGTGTAGTTAGACATCATAGAGGATTTTTTTTGTAGCACCCTCATGACCTTCACAGCTGTGTAAGCCGACATTTCTGATATTTTGCAGTTCAAGACTCAACAAAACGTCTGACACAACATATATCAGTATGTTGGGAGTGGAATGTCGATATTCCTCATTGTTCATTCTTGCTTTAAGTGTGAAATACTTAACCAGCTGTTTGCTTAGTCACTCATTGGGAAGCTTTTCACTTTTCATTTTTTTAGTTTAATGAGAGTGATTTGCCATTGTAGCCATGTGAACAGCAATCAGTTTATGTGTTTTCCTTATTATGTGTAATGCAGATTATTCATGAGTGCCATTAGAACAGCCATTTGGATTTCCAGTTTTATGACCTATTTTTAGTCATTTTTACAGTTACTGATACAGTTAATTCAGCTCTCGCTGCATTCTGAACATCTAAGTGTTTACAATTTCTTGCATAAAAGGGAATGTAATTCATGCACAAGAAAAGTTGTGAATGTAATTAATACTTCTATCCGGTTTTTTTTCTCCTCACACGACCTTATTAACTCAATTTGTCAAAGAGTCATCTGTCTGTGTTTTTATTTTGATAGATGTTTTCATCTAAAGCAACTCAAAAACCTATTTGGACTCCTTAGGTTGTGAGTCTTGTGAAAAAAGTCTAAACGTGTCTCTTGGGTGTAATCGTTGAGCTACACTATATATTGCCAAAAGTTTTGGGACACCCCTCCAAATTATTGAATTCAGGTGTTGGGCTTGGCCCCTTAGTTCCAGTGAAAGGAATTCTTAATGCTTCAGCATACCAAGACATTTTGGACAATTTCATGCTCCCAACTTTGTGGGAACAGTTTGGGGATGACCCCTTCCTGTTCCAACATGACTACACACCAGTGCACAAAGCAAGCTCCATAAAGACATGGATGAGCGAGTTTGGTGTGGAGGATCTTGACTGGCCTGCACAGAGTCCTGACCTCAACCTGATAGAACACCTTTGGGATGAATTAGAGCGGAGACTGAGAGCCAGGCCTTCTCGTCCTACATCAGTGCCTGACCTCACAAATGTGCTTCTAGAGGAATGGTCATAAATTCCCATAAACTCACTCCTAAACGTTGTGGAAAGCCTTCCCAGAAGAGTTGAAGCTGTTATAGCTGCAAAGGGCGGGCCAACTCCATATTACATTCATGTGCATGTGAAGGCAGACGTCCCAAAACTTTTGGCAACATAGTGTATCTTTTTCCTTTGCCTGTAAGTTATGCAAAATTAGGCCATCTTATGACAAGAGTAAATACTTTAAATCCATATTCTTCTCTGTCACAGTGCTCAATCGTGCAGCTGAATGTCGGCGGTCAGATGTACACCACCACTCAGTCGACCCTGCGCAAATTCCCCAACTCGAAGCTGGCTTACATGTTCAGTGCACCTCACAAAGTTCTAAAGGATGCAGAAGGTCGCTGTTTTATAGACCGTGATGGGACGCACTTTAGTGCGATTCTTGAGTACCTCCGTTCGGAAGTGGTCCCTACTAAAAATCTGCTGGAGGTTCATAAGGAGGCTGTGTATTATGATATAAAACCTCTGGTAAAAATCCTGGAGGAGTCCCCACAGTTTTTCGGTGAGAAAGTTGGAAGGCAGCAGTTTTTATCCCATGTGCGCAGCTACCACGAAAATCTAGAAGTCCTCATCAGGGTGGGCAAAGCAGAAGCCATGGCTTCGCGATACTCCACTATAATCATATGTGTCCTAAAGACAGAGGATGACCTGGCGAGGTGTAATGATGCCATGGCCAGTCTTGATGTGAGAAAGGAATCTATTGTGAGTTTCGGCCCTTGGAACGCTCAAGCTTCCGTGGTGGATCTTCTGGACTGCATCCAAATGGACATAGAGGCAAAAGGATATAAAGTGAGCATTAAACCCCACAGCACAGAGAAAGCCTTTCTGTTTAAGAGCCATGATTTCTTCTATAAGCTGACTTTTACTTGGTGGTGACCAGGATTTGAGTTTCTGACCTTTTTAAGTATGATTGAAATGGTTTTTAATAGTGGTATGCAGAGGTCATGAATCTTCATGAAAAAAAAATCTACCTACAAATACTTCAGATAAGAAAGGTGTGTTATCTGTTAATCTACAAGACCCACCTATACTGCAGACATGTGTCATATAGGGCTCATTCAGGATCTTTGCTGGCATCTGTAGCCACCCTTGTTTAATATTTACTCTAGTTTGTACCAGCCCTCTGCCTCATGTGACCTTAATGTGCTCACAAAAATGTTCTTTTGCAGACTTTCCAAGAATCCACAATAGCACAGACAAAATATTTCTCTCACAGCAGTGTGAAAGTGTCCAAAATACTTTAGATGCCTGTTAATTAAGGAATAAAACACAATAAAATGTGCTGTTATCAGAAAACAGTTAATGCCATGGTGTGATGTAGCCAAACATGATTCCATTACATTCATACAAATACATGTTGTGATTTTTTATTTTTATTTTTTTTATTTCAAGAGATTTAAATGGATTAAAAGGATTAAAATGTTAATATATTCATGAACTTTTTTTTTAACAATTTGATAGTTACAACAAAATTTGTGGAACATCAAAAATAGTGAAATAAACTTCTCCTTACAGAAAACCTCACCATATCAGTGTTTATGTTCATTGTTAAATAACAACACATTTCTTTTTGATTATGTTGAGCATCTGCCATACAAGTCCCTGTGACGGAACTGCTAAAGAATGTATAATTTATTAGAAACAGAGCATTAATATAAACATCATTTGGAATACTGGAGCTAGTGTCAGAGCTGATGTTTATAGGAAATTAATCCGGAGCATCAGTTTCAAGAGTTCGTTAGTGCTGTGGTATAATGAATGTGTGTCATATTTTAGTGGAAGTGAATGTGAAATAATACTTAACGTTCTGTTTCTGTTTAACATGTTTAATCTGCAAAAGTTACACTATAATGCCAAAAGTTTTGGGACACTCCTCTAAATCAGTGAATTCAGGTGGTGTTTTTCAGGGGTTGGGCTCGGTCCTTTAGTTCCAGTGAAAGGAACTCTTAATTCTTCAGCATACCAAGACATTTTGGACAATTTCATGCTCCCGACATTGTGGGAACAGTTTGGGGATGACCCCTTCCTGTTCCAACATGACTGCACACCAGCTCCATGAAAGCAAGGTCCATAAAGACATGGATGAGTGAGTTTGGTGTGGAGGAACTTGACTGGCCTGCACAGAGTCCTGACCTCAACCTGATAGAACACATTTGGGATGAATTAGAGTGGAGACTGCGAGCCAGACCATAGCTGGGACGTCTGCCTTACCATTCACATGAATGTAATATGGAGTCGGCCCGCCCTTTGCAGCTGTAACAGCTTCATCTCTTCAGGGAAGGCTTTCCACAAGGTTTAGGAGTGTGTTTATGGGAATTTTTTACCATTCTTCTAGAAGCACATTTGTGAGGTCAGACGATGTTGGATGAGAAGGCCTGGCTCGCAGTCTCCGCTCTAATTCATCCCAAAGGTGTTCTATGGGGTTGAGGTCAGGACTCTGTGCAGGCCAGTCAAGTTCCTCCACACCAAACTCGCTCATCCATGTCTTTATGGTCCTTGCTTTGTGCACTGGTGTGTAGTCATGTTGGAACAGGAAGGGGTCATCCCCAAACTGTTCCCACAAAGTTGGGAGCATGAAATTGTCCAAAATGTCTTGGTATGCTGAAGCATTAAGAGTTCCTTTCACTGGAACTAAGGGGCCGAGTCCAACCCCTGAAAAACAACACCTGAATTCACTGATTTAGAGGAGTGTCCCAAAACCTCTGGCAATATAGTGTATATTTACAGCTCATACAGCTTTATTTCAAAATAATGAGCCGTAGTGGATAATAAATTATTATAGCTCGCATTTTTTAAATGTAATTATTGTGTAGTTTGTGTGCTTAGTGCTTTATCATATATTCTTTTTTTCTACATTTTAAATTTTAAGCATTTTTTCAACCTATTCTTTATATTTTTGTAACCACTCACATAGATTGAATACATCCGCTAAACTGATTTTTTTCTTTCTTTCAAGTCTTCTCGAGAAATAAGCAAGTATAGTGTGTTTGTGTTCAAGTGACTCATCAATATGAACCGACTCTTCCACCTCCTAGGATGATAAAAACGCTCAGATTATTTCCGCGAAAGCAGTTTTAACTACACGATGATGCCAGAGTAACAACATTGCACTTGCACACAGAATAAATTCTATTCTACATAGAATGAGACGAAAAAGAGAGATGTGTCGACTTTAAGTGTTTACACTGAAAGAGCCGACAGAGAGAACCGACTCGTTCGTGAACGGCACATTACTATGATTTGACTTAACTTGGGCTAATCTTTTTAAAAAAAAAAAAAAAAAAAAAGTTTGTGTTTTTTTACAGTTTATTTATACGTTGCTTTCAATTTCCATATTTTGAATCAATGAGTTTTGACGGAAATATGATGTAAATATTTTATACGCTGCTTGAAATTGCTGTATTTTGAATCAATGCATTTTGATAGAATTTTAAATATAATGTTAATACTTCCGATTTTAGACGCTTGGTGGCGCCATCGCTGCGAAAGCCTGTGCAGACAGAAGATGACGAAAAAGACGAAGAAGCTCTACGGCGAGTAAAATGGGACAAACGTTCTAAGCTTCAGTTCGTTGTTCATTGTAATAATGGCTGCTCATCTAAAAAAGCGGGTTTACGAGGAATTTTCCAAAGTTGTGCAGGTAAAACACCTGAGTGGGAAAATTTTAAAGAAGCAGGCGCTTTGCAAATTGGAGTCTGTAGTAAAACAAATGAACTAACTGTCACCGGAAATATAGCTGTGTAGCTAAGCTAACAGTGGGTGATTTAGCGAAGTTCATTAAGCCTGTTCCCATTCCTATGTTTTTCTGTCGGAAATGTATTATTTAAAGGGATGGCGAACAGAAAGTATTGTTTTTTCCCCTTCCTCATTCACATAGCTTATATTCTGTCTATGAAACTCATACACAAGACATACATTCAGAGATGTCCATAGATATTTTATTAATAATAATAATTTATTTTTATTTATAGCTGGCATGGTGTAGTGGTTTAATCTAAACCTCAATAACATAAAAACAAGTAGGCCTGAAAATAATGAAAATGTAAGGATGTAAATAAAATAAAAAAAGTCTCTGGCTACAATTAAAATATACTTTTTCCTAATTTAACTCTAAAACTCTAAAAACATACTTAAGCTTTAAATACTTTTCATAAGAATTTAGACCTATGTACTTCACATGATCTGTATTGTGTCAGTCACGTGCATTCAAGCTTTTTTGTCCAGTTAACCTCATATATCAGGTCTTAAAATATGTCAATACCAATACACAGATCCAGTTCAGTACTTCATTCACTTTTCCATTATTATCCCATCTCCCAGCAACAACCTCTTGAGGAAGTACCAGCAAAGAAGCTTCGTCTAACCAAACCTAGTAAATCTGCAGCCCTCCATATTGACCTGTGCAAAGCCACCAGCCCCACAGATGCCCTGCAGTATCTCCTCAACTTTGCTCGCAAGCCGGTGGAGGCAGAAAGCGTTGAGGGTGTAGTGCGCATTCTCCTAGAGCACTATTATAAGGTAAGAGTTCATTTACGGGTACAGCTTTAAAGTGTTAGGAGAGAAGATTGGGCACAGTATTATCAAATTTCTGATCAGACAAGTGTGATGTTGCTACATACTGATTTTGTGCAAATTCACGCATGAAATTTGTGAATATTGTCATTTAACAGGAGGTCGATAACTCAGTCAGGCTGAAGATCGCCTCGCTTCTCGGTCTGCTCTCGAAAACACCTGGTTTCTCCCCTGACTGCATTGTTGATGATGTCATTAGCACCCTGAATCATGACAGTAAGTGATTTCAGCGATTATCCTGATTCCAGTGCTTGCTGAATGCCTCCTAATAACAATTAGGAAATGTCATATTTTTTTTTATTGTCTACAGAATGCGCACAGGCAGGCCACATATAAAAGTCCTTATGAAATCAGAGTTGGTGTTTGTATGAGTAAAAAAAAAGACAAAAATATGTTTTGCAAATATTTCTATTTCTATCCATAAAGCTTTTCTCAAAACAGTTGTAGTGCTTCATGTTTAATTGTCTTTATTTGTCACATATACATTACTGCACAGTGAAAATCTTTCTTCGCATAGCCCATCCTTGGGGATTGGTCAGAGCACAGAGTCAGCCATGATGCAGCACCCTTGGAGCAGCGTGGGTTGGGGGCCTTGCACAGGGGCCCAACAGTGGCAGCTTGGCGGTGCTGGGGCTTGAACCCCGATCTTCCGGGCAACAACCCAGAGCCTTAACCACTTGAGCTATCACCACCCTAGCAGTCTTTATGCTCTGTACTACATAGATAAATGCCAGGCTATAGCAAGCTTTATATACACTTATGGCCACCTATTAAGCCACTGTTGAGTTTAGTGTATCTTGAGTACTAGAGTATCTTGAGAGCTTTTGGCTGTTGTGGAAATCACTCAAGTCCTTTGATGCGTAATCTACCTGACTTGATGATTCAGAAATGTGCTGCATCAACATCTGGAATCAAATCGTGACATTCAAGCCATTTTATGGTATTTTAAAGGAAAATCCCACATAGAAAGTGGGTAGATTTTTTCCAGCCACCACGAGTCACCAGAACACCTTCAATGTGTGTTACTGTGGCTCCTGCATGTCTCCGGAAGTGCACAGAATTGATGAACATTGTTCTTTCAAAATATTTTCCCTCAGTTGGGGTTTTGATCATGCTGGAGAGAGAAGTCTGTTAAACTGGGTTGAGATTTGGTCACTGTGAAGGCCATTTACATTCTCATCAAACCATTCCTTGAACCCTTATGGCCTGTAGATAGAGGCAGGGTCACCCTGGATTAAACCCCTCCCATCAGGAGATGTTTAATAATAGGATAAATGTGAACCGAAGAATTTTGTATTGATTTCCAGTTACTCTTTTTTCAGGAAGAAGTGAATTCAAGTCATGCCTTGAAAAAACAAAATGTCCCCACACCATAACAGAGCCACGTTTTCCCCTTTAATTATCATCTGCATTTATAGAAAAGAGCAGGTATTAATTCTGTCTTGCCTCTCTCAGTTCAACTTCTGGTCCCATGCCACATTCCACACTACTGACTATAAAGCTTCAGTGACCAGGCCAATTTCCTTTAAGAACAGAAACATTGTTTGCTGTCAGTGAAAGCTTTTACTGCACATGCTCCAGTTACAGACTTTAGGGAGTTTTGTCTGGGTTTTTTTTTCCTGTGGCCACATGGGTTACTACCCTGAACTATGCTCAGTGAGTGGATTGTGTGTTTGTGTAGACCTCTAGAGTTTCATGGATCGGCTCAAGGACCTGCTAAATGGTCGCACATTTTTATCTAATTTTTTATGCAACTGAGCAATTGAGGATTAAGGGCCTTGCTCAGTAGCCCAGCTGTGGCAGCTTGATGGACCTGAGATTTGAACTCACAACTTTCCAATCAGTAGTCCAGCACCTTAACCACTAAGCTACCACATCCACAGCTGATTAATTTTGTGGAGATATTTGACGTTACTGGTTGAGGCTTTTTACACTTTAACATGCCCTGTTTCTATATGAACACACCCACTGATGTAACACACCCACTTGGACTAATCTCCAAACTCTCTAGGTCTTTAACTGGGTATATTAGAACAGGGAACACACTCAAATGTGCAGAACAAGGGGTACTCCAGCACCAGCGTTGGATAGCCATGTCCTGTCTGGAAGAACCTTTATGCTTTCTGGATGTTTTTTACTCATCCAAAGATTGTTTTTTGCCAACCTCGATTTTTTAAAACATCACTCAAGAACAAATCCGCAAAAGGGGAAATGGCACTTGATGTGCTGTTGATCGGAAGGTTGTGAGCTCAAATCCCAGCACTGCCAGGCTGTCTCTTCTGGGCCCTTAAGCCACAGACCCTTGCTCAGGTGCACAAATGAGATAAATGTAAGTTGCTCTCAATAAGGGCACCTGCCAAATTCCATACATGAAAAAATATTTATTTACTTCTGTACTACTCAGTAAAGACAGCTGACTGTCCTCTCTCAGTGCATTTGTGTCAGCCCTAATGTGGATTTGGAAATGTTTTAGCTGTAGCTGGGACTCCTCTACGATCATACACTATGTTGCCAGAAGTTTTGGGACGTCTACCTTTACATGCACATGAATGTAATATGGAGTTGGCCAGCCCTTTGCAACTGTAACTGTTTCAACTCTTCTGGGAAGGCTTTCCACAACGTTTGGATGAGGTCTGGCTCGCAGTCTTTGCTCTAATTCATTCCAAAGGTGTTCTATCAGGTTGAAAGTCCTCCACACCAAACTCACTCATCCATGTCTTTATGGACCTTGCTTTGTGTCAGTCATGTTGGAACAGGAAGGGGTCATCCCCAAACTGTTCCCACAAAGTTGGGAGCATGAAATTGTCCAAAATGTCTTGGTATGCTGAAGTATTAAGAGTTCCTTTCACTGGAACTAAGGGGCCAAGCCCAACCCCTGAAAAACAACACCTGAATTCAATGATTTGGAGGGGTGTCCCAAAACTTTTGGCAATATAGTGTATCTGTTTCACATACTGGCTTTACTCTTGAAAGAACGCTGCAACATAGTGGATTGTAGGCCACGTGTTAAGTCTGGTCTAGATGTATGAAGTATATGATATTTCACATGCTTGTCACAGTGTTTATGAATATTGATTTCTGTTTCGCTTTTAGAGTCTAACCAGGTGCTGGCCCAGCTGCTCGACACTCTGCTGGTCATTGGCACACAGCTGCCAGACAACACGGCAGTCACTCAGAGACTTTTCGAGGTGGCCTGCAAGGTAAGCACAGTTTCAATTCTTTCGATTAATGTGAATCATAAAAGGTGTGCCAATCCCAGTTAGACTGTAGTCATTATATTAATAATAATAGTAATTGTCTTGTTTTATCATTTAAATCACAATCATCTAAAACAGCCCTAATTTTATAAAATACACCCCTCCTTTAACAGCACCTTCAAAGCACTTATTTCGGGGTACGGAATAAGTGTCTACAGCTCCTCGGCTGCTTGGGTTCTGTCGACAAACCTCTGAATAAAGAGAGTGAGGCAGCACCAGGCGATTCCACAGCACCTCTAAGGGATGTCCAGAGTCTCATCAGTGACTACTTCAGTGACCAGGACCCCCGGGTTCGCACAGCGGCCATTAAAGCTATGGTGAGCCTCGTTAGCCTTGCATTAGCTTTTCTGCTTTGTGACCTTACATGCACAAAGGAAATACATTAAAGTGATATAAAGTTTGGAATCTGACGATAGTATTTGAATATGGATTTTGTATCGAAATATTTGTTAATACTTCAAATAGCTAGGTTTCTAGAGTGATAAGTATTCGAGGCTTATACTGCATTCGAATTTATTACATTTACTGATTGAAAACAATGAGGTGAGGCATTGGTGGCTCAGTGGTAGGTTTCTCGCCTATCATGCGGAAGGCCTGGGTTCGATTCCCAGCCAATGCCTCAACCCCAGCCACTGGATGCAGTGCCGGTCCCAAGCCTGGAAAAATGGGAGGGTTGCGGCAGGAAGGGCATCCGGCGTAAAACCTGTGCCAAGTTGTTGGCGACCCCGAACAGGGAGCAACCGAAAGGAACTACTACTACACTGATTGAAAACAATGCTAGTGCACACAGCGTAAATCAGTCAAAAGTAAAGAAGGGCTACTTTCTTTATTGTTGATGATGTGAACAAGCATTTTCTTTGTCTTTTTTTTTTTTCCCCGTCTCTGTGTCTCTTCACTTCACTTCATGGGTACCAGTATGGCAAATAACTGGGATTGGCTAAATGCTGGGTTCAGTCACTGGGAAAGCATCTATATTCCCTGGAAATCCTGATTAGGTCAAATTTAGCCTTATTTACATAAAATCAGTATTTTTGTTTAGGGTTCTGAATTTTTAAATCTCAAAACCATCAACTGTAATTTTGAAAAAAAAAAAAAAAAAAGACAAAAAATGACTGGAAAAAGTTTACATGTATTAAATAATAAAAAAAAAAATTTTTTTTAAAATTTAATGTGATGTATTAATATTTTAATAATATTTATATATTAATAATTGTATTAATAAATAAATTAATATAAATAAATAAAATATATATACAAAACGATACAGCAATTTTAAAGCTCCATAAAGAAGAAGACTGTTTAATGTGTCGTATTTGACCGAGATGTTTTTCTGTCCTCAGCTGCAACTGCATGAAAGAGGAATGAAGCTCCAGCAGACAATATACAATCAGGTAAAACCAGGACTATTACTGAAACCTGTTTTTTTTTTTCTTTGTTTTTTTTTTAAAAAAACATGTTGGTTCTGAACCGATTTATCTTTTGTCTCTCAGGCCTGCAAGCTCTTGAGTGATGACTATGAGCAAGTGCGCTCAGCCGCTGTGCAGATGGTGTGGGTGCTAAGCCAGCTTTACCCTGAGAGGTGGACTAATAGATTCTTTTATTACTGTGTTATAAATACATGATTCATGGAGATTTATATGATATACATTTTTGTTTGCCCTATTTTCTGTATGGAAGAACGGTAATATCTTTTTCTCCCCCCTCCACATTGTCATGCAGCATCGTCCCCATTCCCTCATCCAACGAGGAGATCCGGCTGATCGATGACTCTTTCGGGAAGATCTGCCACATGGTTAGCGATGGCTCCTGGGTTGTGCGAGTGCAGGCTGCCAAGTTGCTGGTGCGGGTTTTTTTTGGATTGACGGTTTATCGAGGATCTTCCTGCATGCACTGAATATTTATTTTGTGTTTTCTGTTTGTGTTTGTCTTCTACAGGGCTCCATGAAGCAGGTGAGCCCCCACTTCCTGGAGCAGACACTGGACAAGAAGCTGATGTCAGATCTCAGGGTATGGACACATTTATAATGTTACCATGGCATCATTTCTTCTAAACTCCTGAATTCCTACAGAATGAAAGACATTTAAAAATGTTTATTTGGACTAAATATTCATAAGCTAGTCTTATTAACAAATGAAAAAAGTTTCTGATTTATTGTGCACTGCAAATGACAGCAAATTGAAATGTTTTGGAAATAATCAAAATGATATATTTCTTGCATACGATTACATATATGAAAAAGTTTCCTATTATAGGATTAATAACCCAGGTAAGACAATTAAGTCTATTTATAGGGATATTTGACTGTTTTAAGCTTCTATTCTACTGGTAGATCATTTAGTAGTAAAATGTGCCTAAGAATAGGTTTAATAATTTTATATTTTGTCTATGGTAATCTTATATAATACGTAATAGTAGATAGATTTGACTAGATTCAATATATTCAAGTTGTTTTTGCACCATTTATCATTTTGTTGTATAGACACTCAGTTTTTCTCCATATAGAGTGTTGCAGTGACACGAGAATACTACACAATACACCGTTCAGGCATAACATTATGAGCAGTGAGAGGTGAAGTGAATAACACTGATGATCTCCTCATCATGGCACCTGTTAGTGGGTGGGATATATTAGGCAGCAAGTGAACATTTTGTCCTCAAAGTTGATGTGTTAGAAGCAGGAAAAATGGGCAAGCGTAAGGGCCAAATTGTGATGGCTAGACCACTGGATCAGAGCATCTCCAAAACTGCAGCTCTTGTGGGGTGTTCCCGGTCTGCAGTGGTCAATATCTATCAAAAGTGATCCAAGGAAGGAATAGTGGTGAACCGGTGACGGGGTCATGGACAGCCAAGGCTCATTGATGTACGTGGAGAGTGAAGGCTGGCCCGTGTGATCTGATCCAACAGACGAGCTACTGTTGCTGAAATTTCTGAAGAAGTTAATGCTGGTTCTGACTGAAATGTGTCAGAATACACAGTGCATGGTGGGGTCAGGGCTGTTTTGGCAGCAAAAGGGGGACCAACACAATATTAGGCAGGTGGTCATAATGTTATGCCTGATCGGTGTACATTTGTTACTTGCTTCAATTATTAAAGAGTCGTAATACCATCAGTGTGATCATAGCATTAATAACAGTAGTAGTAGTAGTGGCTTCTACATGTAACACACTTTATCCGATAAGCGCAAACAATGCTACAACCTCCTGCCAAATGGAACGCCGGGTTAGTGAAATGTATTTTGAAGTGTCCATGCAGCTGTGTTGATTATTGGCCCATGTCTACTCTTAACGCTTTAGAGAAAGCGCACTGCACACGAGCGTGCCAAAGAGCTCTATGCTTCCGGAGAATTCTCCTCAGGCCGGAGATGGGCGGACGACGCTCCCAGAGAGAAAGTGGACACATCTGGAGTAAACCTGATTGACTCTGGAGCCTGTGGAGCTTTCGTGCATGGACTTGAGGACGAGATGTATGGTGCGTATTCTAGCCTTAATGACAGCTTTACTACTTCACAATATACGTTGTTTGAAGGTATCTCCTTTGACATGTCTCTGTGTGTTTTTTCTTTGCAGAAGTGCGGATTGCAGCTGTTGAGGCCCTGTGTTCCCTGGCTCTGTCTTCTCCCAGCTTTGCAGAGAAGTGCCTGGACTTCCTGGTGGATATGTTTAATGACGAAATCGAGGAAGTGAGACTGCAGTCCATCCACGTGCTGCGACAGATCTCCACCCACATCACGCTGCGTGAGGACCAGCTAGACACAGTACTCGCTGTGCTCGAGGTACCACAAACCCAATATATACAATAATCCCCAGTGTGTTTATTGAACATTAGCGTAAACTAATAGTACAACTAAAGCGCTGTTAAATTCTGGATTCTGATTGGTCGGAAAGTGTTGATTAATTTTCTATAACAGCACCTCTTACAATAGTGCAGTTGCAAATCTCAGGTTCATATTAATGCATACTTCTGATATGTTATCCTTTCTATTGTACCAGTTAGCACAGCGACTTGTATAGAGAAAAGACAAAAACGTGTGCAGTCACCATAAGGTGACATTTTCTTTTAGGATATGATAACTATTTTGCATTTTAAACTAATATCACTTTAAAAAACATTACATACTACATGTGGAATAATTCATGATGACACATGCTGTTAAAGAAAAATACACAGATCAGGCATAACATGACCACCTGCCTAATATTGTTTGGTCCTGACCCATCATGCACTGTGTATTCTGACACCTTTCTATCAGAACCAGCATTAACTTCTTCAGCAATTTGAGCAACAGTAGCTCGTCTGTTGGATCGGATCACACGGGCCAGCCTTCACTCCCCACGTGCATCAGTGAGCCTCGGCCGCTCCTGACCCTGTCACCGGTTCACCACTGTTCCTTCCTCGGACCACTTTTGATAGATACTGACCACTGCAGACCGGGAACACCCCACAAGAGCTGCAGTTTTGGACATGCTCTGATCCAGTGGTCTAGCCATCACAATTTGGTCCTTGTTAAACTCGCTCAAATCCTTACACTTGCCCATTTTTCCTGCTTCTAACACATCAACTTTGAGGACAAAATGTTCACTTGCTGCCTAATATATCCCACCCACTAACAGGTGCCATGATGAGGAGATTCAGTCTTATTCACTTGACCTGCCAATGCTCTTAATTTTATGGGTGATCGATACAACGTGATAAACATTGTTTATTATTTATTAAAGAATGACACGTGATAATTTTTTAGCCGTTTAATGGCTCCTACACAATTCACACTGGTTTCTGTTATCACTGAAATATTAACAGTTAAAACCAGTTATTCCTTCATCATCTTCTCTATTTTCTGTTACACTGATACTGGAGACTCCTTGATTATTTTTTTTATGCATAAGTCATTAATATTTTGTGCACAAATATTTGGATGGAGACTGTTAAAGCAATGCTGTATTGACCTTATTTTGTAATAATCTTGTGAATGGTGTATACTATGTCTAAAATCCTCAGTAATAATTGGCTTTGGGGTGATTTTATAATTAAGTTACGTTGTTGTCATGCATTCAGGATTCATCACGGGACATTCGAGAGGCCCTGCATGAGTTGCTGTGCTATACAAACGTCTCAACTAAAGAGTGCATCCAGCTGGCTCTGCTGGAACTGCTGAAAAACCTCGCCAAGTATCCGACCGACCGTAACTCGGTGTGGAAGTGAGTGCACAAGCTATATTTCTGTACTGCATATTTCTGTAATGCTTTTAAGCACGCATCTTTCTTCACCCCCCCCCTCAGGTGTTTGAAGTTCCTCGGCGCTCGTCACCCCACTCTGGTCTTGCCCATTGTCCCTGAGCTCCTGAGCACACACCCTTATTTTGACACTCCAGAGCCAGACATGGATGATCCTGCGTGTATCCTGCCCAGTTCAACTCCATTTTCTTTGTGTAGTTGTGTCAGTGTTTTATTAAAGGGAGACAAATGTACAGAACAGTGAAGATCTAGAAGGAAAAAAAAATGTTTGCAGCACATTTCAGTTCAGATTACATCCTGTTTTCTGGCATAACAGGTTTAATTATGGGTTAAAAATAAATCGATGCAAAGCATAATTCATAGCCCTTACAAGGTGATTTTTCCTGACGTGAGTTTCATCAGACATTGCCGTTTTAGTGCTGGTGTTTAATGCAGCGAAGTCTTGTCCCACCATGCCAGCTTTGTTCTCAGACCACACGTTCCAGCACTACGCATACCTACGTGACAGCCTCTCACACCTGGTGCCTCAGCTCAGGGCAAGATTCTAAAGTTTTTATGCAATATTGTTATTATCATGCCTTTGTCTTTCTCTTTGTTTAATCTTGCCTCCGCTTTCAGTTACCAGGCAGGAAGCAGATTGCGGCTCTGGGCTCGGAGTCATCAGGAATGGAGTCTTTCAGCCTGGAGTCAGCGCAGCAGTTCCTCCAGGAGAGTCTGACTCGAGTTAGCAATCTGCAGAACCTGGACTCAACTGGAGCTCAGGACCTGCTCGACTTTACCATCAGGTCGGAAACACTGGGTTACACTCAGTCCCCTGTGGTTATTTTAATTAATTGTGTGCTGAAGTTTATTCTGTCTCTTCTTCACACAGAGACCTACAGAGGCTCGGCATACTGCAGACAGAGCTGGCTGGATCGGCAGATTTTTGTGCCACATACCTGCACTGTCAGCTTCTACTTATGAAGGTGGGTTTCTCATGTCCCATGAATGTCATAGATAAGTTAATCCAGACCTAAGCTCTGTAATTCTGTTCCATTGTACCATGGACTCAGCCTAAGTAGAAATCCTACAAATTGAAAATATATTTTAATGTATTTTTTAAAAAATACGTCTTAGCCGATACAGTGAACCAAAGAACTTGGTCATTTTCAGTGAATAATACAAGTGCATATGTAATTTTTGATGAAAACGTATTTATTTCATTTTTACATACCAGGCTCTACAAGAGAAGCTGTGGAACATGGCTGTGCCTCTGTGTCTGAAACAGAATGCCATGGCATCAACTGCTGCACAGCAGGTACACACACACACACACACACACACAATCTCTCTCTGTAAAAACAGCAAAATGTTTAATGTAGTCCGATTTAATAAACAACTAGATGATTATATTCAGATTCTTTGCTTTAATCTGCCTGAATTTCATTGCCTTGTACTCTAATAATGATAATAAAGTTAAACCTATCCGTACCTGAGGTTGATCTACTGTATTTTCTCTTAGTCTTTTCTTCCTTTCCTTTGTGTGTGTGTGTTAGGTCCTAGAAGAGACATACAAGTTGGAATTCCTATACAGCGGACTGGAGACACGTCATGTGGCAACTATTCATAATGTGCGACTGCAAGCCAAGGCATTACAACTTGTTCTTAATTCCCGGACCAAAAGAGGGTCAGTAATGTAATGCGCGCACCCACACACCACACACACACTTCACTACTTGAGGCAGGAGTGTGTGTATCTCTGTGTGATCTACAGAACTGTTCATGAACAGTATTAAAGCAGCCACAGTTGAGTGTAATCCAATGCTATACAACCTGGCATTATGCAAACATACAGTGGGGCAAAAAAGTATTTAGTCAGCCACCAATTGTGCAAGTTCTCCCACTTAAAAAGATGAGAGAGGCCTGTAATTTTCATCATAGGTACACTTCAACTATGAGAGACAGAATGAGAAAAAAAAATCCAGAAAATCACATTGTCTGATTTTTAAAGAATTTATTTGCAAATTATGGTGGAAAATAAGTATTTGGTCACCTACAAAAAAGCAAGATTTCTGGCTCTCACAGACCTGTAACTTCTTCTTTAAGAGGATCCTCTGTCCTCCACTCATTACCTGTATTAATGGCACCTGTTTGAACTCGTTATCAGTATAAAGGACACCTGTCCACAACCTCAAACAGTCAGACTCCAAACTCCACTATGGCCAAGACCAAAGAGCTGTCAAAGGACACCAGAAACAAAATTGTAGACCTGCACCAGGCTGGGAAGACTGAATCTGCAATAGGTAAGCAGCTTGGTGTGAAGAAATCAACTATGGGAGCAATTATTAGAAAATGGAAGACATACAAGACCACTGATAATCTCCCTCGATCTGGGGCTCCACGCAAGATCTCACCCCATGGGGTCAAAATGATCACAAGAACGGTGAGCAAAAATCCCAGAACCACACGGGGGGACCTAGTGAATGACCTGCAGAGAGCTGGGACCAAAGTAACAAAGGCTACCATCAGTAACACACTACGCCGCAAGGGACTCAAATCCTGCAGTGCCAGACGTGTCCCCCTGCTTAAGCCAGTACATGTCCGGGCCCGTCTGAAGTTTGCTAGAGAGCATTGGGATGATCCAGAAGAGGATTGGGAGAATGTCATATGGTCAGATGAAACCAAAATAGAACTTTTTGGTAAAAACTCAACTTGTCGTGTTTGGAGGAGTTGCATCCAAAGAACACCATACCTACTGTGAAGCATGGAGGTGGAAACATCATGCTTTGGGGCTGTTTTTCTGCAAAGGGACCAGGACGATTGATCCGTGTAAAGGAAAGAATGAATGGGGCCATGTATCGTGAGATTTTGAGTAAAAACCTCCTTCCATCAGCAAGGGCATTGAAGATGAAACGTGGCTGGGTCTTTCAGCATGACAATGATCCCAAACACACCGCCCGGGCAACGAAGGAGTGGCTTCGTAACAAGCATTTCAAGGTCCTGGAGTGGCCTAGCCAGTCTCCAGATCTCAACCCCATAGAAAATCTTTGGAGGGAGTTGAAAATCCGTGTTGCCCAGCGACAGCCCCAAAACATCACTACTCTAGAGGAGATCTGCATGGCGGAATGGGCCAAACTACCAGCAACAGTGTGTAAAAACCTTGTGGCGACTTACAGAAAACGTTTGACCTCTGTCATTGCCAACAAAGGGTATATAACAAAGTATTGAGATGAACTTTTGTTATTGACCAAATACTTATTTTCCACCATAACTTGCAAATAAATTCTTTAAAAATCAGACAATGTTATTTTCTGGATTTTTTTTTCTCATTCTGTCTCTCATAGTTGAAGTGTACCTATGATGAAAATTACAGGCCTCTCTCATCTTTTTAAGTGGGAGAACTTGCACAATTGGTGGCTGACTAAATACTTTTTTGCCCCACTGTAATTTTATACAAGAATAAAAGGTATTCGTTTTGAGACTGAAGCTAAACTGCCAATGAAAGGACACGCTGTATCGGACTACAGCATTCATTCACCTTCAGTACTTTAATAAATGCTTTGTCCTGGTCAGGGCTGTTGTGGATTAAATTGCATTTTTGGAAGCAATTAAGTTAATTAGAAATTATTGTGGGTAGGATTCAACACATACTTCTCCATGGGGGAGTGAGAAAAATAGAGAGAAGCACAATGCCAAGGAAGATTAATTTACTTCACTGATTCAGAGCCCCATGCACTGATTCAGTCACCATCAGCTCCTAATTTTTGCACAGTACAGCCTCATGTGAATAAATGCAACTTTATTGTCAATATTCTAAAACAATTTGTTGTGACCATAGACTCATACTGACCCTCTCTTTCTGTCTAGGGTTGAGCCTCTTCTCGGATCGTGTGAGAAGTTCCTACAGGAAGTGGAGTCCTTTCAAAGGTATGATACATGACGGTGATATGACATGTCACAAATGTGATTTACTCTGTTTCACTATATCTATCCGTTCTCAGCACTGATCGGTGAGGTGGGGTGCTAACAACTAAGTGAACATAGCAACAGTCACTATTTGTATAGCTACAAAATCCACCTGTATGATGACCACAGATAAAAAATTGGTCAATGAGTGTAGCAAAATGGTAGGCGGGACTGGCTGGTCTGTGAATGTGATTGTTTTAACAGAAGTAATTATGTGTGAGGAATTTGGTCAAATGATAAGTAGATAAATTTTCTGTAACAACAGCTGGTACAGATGTTCTGCCTACAATACAATCATTTATATTAATGCCCCTATCAATTCAACAGCTCATTCATAGGGACTTGTATGGTGGATGCTCCACATTGTATAAGTCTAATAATAACAGATTTAAAAAAAATCATGTTATTTAACAACGATAAATATATAAGCAGTGATAAAGTGAAGTTTTCTGTGTGGAGACATTTGTTTTGAACATTTATGGAAGGAGTCTCCAATGTCAGTACTTTGTAACAGTCAGTAAGTTTTCTAACAAACAGGTTTTCTTGAAGACAGGAAATTTCACTTTCATGTTTCTTGGTAACAAGCTGCATTTCTTTCCTTATTAACTTTAAAAGAAAAACAGAGAGGCTGTAAAACATAAGTGATGACAGGAACTAACCTAATTTCATGCAAGGTGCACAACATTAAATGTGACAAACCTGGAAAATAGTCAACATGCTTAATCAACTTACGATGCTTAACATCACACCCATGTTCTTTTCGTTTGCCATTCCATCAGACCTAAACACCCTTCTTTTGTTTGCACAGGCTCTTCATGACCGAGCTGCCCCACCTTCAGGACAGTTTTGTGGAGAAGCTTCTAGAGTTGATGCCCAGACTCATAGTCTGCAAACCGCTGGATTTGGTGAAGATCCTCCAGACCACTCTGAGACATAACAGATTCACTCATCTCAAACTCCCAGAGCAGGTCAGTTCGTTCAGTGTCAGTGTTTGTTGCAGCAAATAATGTTTCCTACAGCCTCTGGTTAACTTTTTTTTTTTGTTTGTTTTGGGGTTTCCAGATCCACAGAGCTTCAGCTACAATTATTGAGCCGACAGGAGAGTCAGACAACCCGCTGCGGTTTACCTCTGGCTTAGTGCTGGCGTTAGATATCGATGCCACTCTAGAACACGTGCAAGACCCACAAGCTACAGTTAAAGTGCAGGTCAGGGTTCATTCATTGTCCAGTCATCATTAATAATATCGTATAATTTCAAGTAGGAAATGTCTTTTCTCTCTCTCCTCCTTCCTTCTGTAGGTTCTCTACCCAGATGGACAGTCGCACATAATTCACCCTAAGCCTGGAGATTTTAGGACACCAGGACCAGGAAGGACGCGACTTATCACTCAGGTGTATCTTTCCCATACAGCCTGGACAGGTGAGATTATTTCCATTTGTTCATTTCTACAACGAATACTTTCCTGGAATTAAGTCATGTTTTGGTCAGTGTGTGTTCTGGACAGCAACTGATCCACTTTTAATAAGATTTTACATCATCCAGGAGCATGACCTATTGACATTATTGAGTATAACTTGCAACCAGTTGCAACCAATTGGTCAATATGGCTCCTTTATTTTTAAGCTCATGCTGTTGCACTTTGTGAAATAATTTAGAAAAGTGATGCAAAAAAATTCCCAGCTTGTTTACTTAGTAAACATGTAATCAATACTCATGATCATCCTCGCTACCAATCAGAGTTAACAACATTAAGAAATAGTGGAAAAATTATTACATGGGTATTCCATGTTGTTGTTTTTGTCTATATGGGTTTCATTAATGTGCTTTTCTACCAGAAAGAGATAAATCCTTTGCTGCTGCAAGATTATTAAGGCATACGAAATGAAATCCTAGCAGCCACATTGATATAAATAGAATTGCATCTAGGCCGGAGAAGGTAGTTCTTGCCAGAATCATTTTGAATGTGTAGGAGTCAGACCATTTCTCTAGTACACAGAGAGAGTAGTGGAATATTTGTTTAAAAAAAATAACTGAATAAAAATAAAGCCCTGAAAAAGTTTTAAATGTATAACATTAGTACTTCTATGTGTTAGTGTTGGGTCCCTTTTTTTTGTTAATTTGGTGTCCTGACATCCCAGAATGTGATCATTCACCTGATACATAATTTACACACAATTGTCTCTGTTATATCATGTGTATATTATGGAATTGCTTGAAGTAATTTCCTTAGAGGGGCAGCATTTCTCACAGCTTCAGAATCCCAGGTTGAGCTCGGGATCTTTTCACGCGTTCATTCGAATTTCCTTCAGGTTCTCCTGTTTTCTCCCAGTGTAGAAAACCTGCAGGCAAGCAGATTGACTACTCTACACCGACCATGCATAACATTATGACCATACTGTGTTGGTCCCCCTTTTGCTGCCAAGACAGCCCTGACCCGTCATGCACTGTGTATTCTGACACCGTTCTATCAGAACCAGCATTAACTTCTTCAGCAATTTGAGCAACAGTAGCTTGGATCGGATCACACGGGCCAGCCTTCGCTCCCCATGTGCCTTGGCCGCCTATGACCCTGTCGCCGGTTCACCACTGTTCCTTCCTCGGACCACTTTTGATAGATACTGACCACTGCAGACCGGGAACACCCCACACGAGCTGCAGTTTTGGAGATGCTCTGATCCAGTTGTCTAGCCATCACAATTTGGCCCTTGTCAAACTCGCTCAAATAATTACGCTTGTCCATATTTCCCCATTTTTCTAACACATCAACTTTGAGGACAAAATGTTCACTTGCTGCCTAATATATCCCACCCACTAACAGGTGCCATGATGAGGAGATAATCAGTCTTATTCACTTCACCTCTCACTGCTCATAATGTTATGCCTGATTGGTGTATTTCTCACAGTTTTGAATAAGTGTGTGATGTATGATTCCCTGCAATAGACTAGTAGTAATTTCCCTACCATGCACAACCCTGACCAGGTTAAAGTGTTTACTAAAAATGAATGAATGAAATAATTTACTTAAAAACAACTTTTTCTTGTTCTGACTTTCTCAGAGCCGTCTCAGATCGAGGTGCAGTTGCTCCTGGCCTACAGCAGTAAACTGGCTGTGCCCAAACCGGCCTGGGATGAGAACACAGAAGGCCTGCCAACAACTGAAAGCTCAATTGATGGCACCATCACCCTCAGCAAGCCTGTCAAGGTCTTCATCATGCCGAAACCTTCTCGGCGCTGACCTGGGACTTTAAGACACAAATCTTTAGGAGAGGAATTGCCTCCTAGCTGAAGCTGACTGCAACAAATGAATCAACAGCTTTTTTCCCCCTTTAACATTGATTTATTTCAGGATTTACTGATCTGTAGCTTTTCCATGTAATAAAACCTTGTCTTTTGTATGTAAATACTGTCATTTTTAAAGAACTAAAGAATATTTCAACAGCTTTTCCATGCCAACTAAATAACCAAGGTTAGTGAATTGCTTTAGACTTATAACATGAAGCCAAGACATAGGGCACCGTAAAGTTCGGCATCTTCAGCAAGTGGAATGGAAAACTCCTCCCACTTTAGCCCCCTGTCCTGCAAGGATGTTGTACTCTTTCACAGCCTTCTCCGTCTGCAGTACCTTTACTTCCACACCCTGTTTCTTTACATGCTCCACTGTGGAGGGAGGCACCTGTGGCACCAAGACATGACCATTAATCCAGTTTCCACTCAAACTATCCAGGTGTTAGGAAAAAACACTAATGCGAGTATTACTCTCTTAATATTTCCCTGGTTTTATTTTAAGACTGGTCTTTTAAAAATCACCTGTAATGCTTCACTCATTCCTCTTCCTATGACCAGCATCTGAACCCCTTTCCTCAGGATTTCCTCCAGGTCAGCTGGCTGGACACCTGGATAATGCTGTGGGAAGCATGGCATTTAAAATAGTGCATCAATGTTTCTGTGGTATGCTGAATTTATTTGACAGTCTTACATTTACTAACTCCTATTTGGAAACACACCAGCCTTTAAGACATTCCTGGATTAACTCTGAAGGGAGCTTATGGTATACAACTAGTTTTAAATGAAATTTCCGATTTTCTGTAGCAAAGCATTTTATCATTTAGATTTGCTGATAGTTTTTGTGTTTTGGGCCTGCAGTAAACTGACATGCATCAATGTTGAAAGAGGAAAAGTCTGTTTAATGAGGTCAAGTGGGAAACACTGCAATCTCTATTAGTTGCTTCTGAAATGAATTTGCACTCACATCTGTCCCAGTCTCTCTCCAGTCCCATTCCCGACTACCACCTGGCCACACCTTACAGTCTTTGTAGGAAGAGGAACAACCTTTGACCTTCATGTGCCCCCAGGACAGAGACTGAATTTCTGGAGATGACATGACTGCTCTCTCCTGTAACTGGGGAAAAAAAAGAAGTAATTTTATGACTTGAGCTATCTAGTCCACAAGACTAAGTATGAAACTTTGCTACTATCCAAACAGGAAATAAAGCTTTCTATAACAGATTAATTTAATGCATTGTGTACCCCAGCGAACGGAGGTTTACCTTTCTTGATAGACTCAAACTCTTGCTTTGGATACGTACTATTACCGTCGCTCTACTGACAAAATATAACAAGAAATATGGCTTTGGACTACTTGACACGCCCCCTCCACGTCATGTTCAGCGTCCAATCAGGTGCTACTTTATCGGCCCAATTGCCTTTGGAGGCTAACAAACGACTTTGTGGGCTAGTATTTACTGGAAAGCCGTGGTGATGCTTGATATTTTAATACTTTATATATTATATTGCTATGCTATAGCTGGTAGTGGTGAAAATTGTGATTAAATGGTACCTTTGAGTAGCTAGCGCACTTCGTACAGACAAAGTGACCGGATGTGACAACAGCGTCTCACGACTCTCTTGTTCCTTTACGGGACTTGTAGTTTGAACAAATGGACTACAATTTCGAAATATTTACATTTTCAGACCTAATCAAGACATTTACTTAACTTAATTGTGGCTTTTCGTAGCATAGGAGATCCAGCAACATTTTATTTCATGCTACGAATCCGTCTTAGTACCATCCGTCATACTGTAGCTTATTCATCGCATCGGAAATTTACTTCCGGCACCAGTGATGACGTAGGGACACACCTATGTATTCTATTTGCTACAAATAATGACACAGGCAGCCCGCGGATTGGACAGATCCACAGCGAGCCGGTCGTAGCGCAGGAAGGCGGGGTTTATTAAAATACCGGTGGGAGAAAGATAACGCCCACTTGGAGACGGCATGGTTTCCATCCTCTTCCTTGTCAGCAAGGGTTCATGAGACTAATTATTGATAATTAATAGTGTTAAATGATAACATGCAGAAACATTTTAATGGGATTTGTGGTATTTTAGCGGCGCAGCACTGAAGCAAGGTTACCGGTGCTGTCTTGATTGCTGGATTATTGGTAGCCACAACACTTTACATCACCAAATCGGTTTATGCATGACGCATTTTCTGAAAGTTGTAATCACCGAGTAATCCACAACGCGATCTGGTAATGATGCTTTCCCCGTCGCGTTGAATTGTGGGCAGGCCTCGGTCCTCCCTGGCTTTAATCTCACTCTATACTGTAACCCGGGTAGGGAAAATGGCTGCTCCGGTAGCTCCAGCGGGTCTTCCTCCGGGTTTATGTCCGAGCTTTGCCGTCGTGTGCTCGTTTTTAGAGCGATACGGTGCTGCTCTGGATCTGCCCGAAATGACTTTCCCGCAGATGGAGGGATACTTGCAGGATACATCATCAGGTGAGGGGGAAAAGGACATTTTACTGCGACGTTGAGGATGGTTATAGAGAGGGTCTCTCCATCATCACCATGACCATCATCATCATCATCATCATCATGGTTCAGTGTCTTACACCGCATTAACTCCACATTTGATCTTTCCCCAGTTCTAACACACGTTGTAATTGCGCGAATGACGTGTTACAGAGCGGAGATCAGGTGTATTAGAGCAGGAAGCAGTCTACTACAGTAACTAGCTAAAGGACTGAGAAACACAGCTCTTGGCTAACATGCTAGTTTTCTGGATTTGATCTACCGTTATAACAAGAAAGAAGGCCATTATTTTGGGATGTTAAGTAAGAATAAACCACACGTGTAATGATATAGCTCACATGTTTTATTTGCTTTCTTTATTAGTCTTTTTATTTTCAACTTAATTCTATACTGTTTCTGGTCAACATTAACTAGCATCTTATTCCCGCTAGCTAACTGTCAGGTGGAATTTTTCCATTGGGTTTGTTGCTGCTTCTTTCTCTCCTGTTTTTAACTCTATATCCAAATTTGGACCAAATATTTCTCCAATATATACACTGACAAACACTGGCCGTGGTTTTCCAACAATAGCACAGTGAACGTAGCACAGTTTAGGGTTTTATTGAGTGTAGATACTTTTAAATGGGGGTAGTGTTTACATCCAGTTTTAGCTAGCAACATTGTGACAAACAGGACAGAGCCGCCGGCCGTCTCTTCTGCGCATGCGTACAACTTCTGAGTGCAACTTCCTTTCCACAGTGTTTTTTTGCACAAATATTATTTCGTATTTCACACCGTATTTTACTATTATTTGTCTAGGATAAAATGACAGTGCTCTGTCGGATAAGCTTAAAATAGTGGTTAATAACCATTTTTACTCTATGTATAATAACACTGTCTCATGTAACATTATAGAGCAGAAGGTTAATAGGAATACAGTAGTAATAAATGTTAGTAACCATGTATTAAAACACATTATACATGGATTATAAAGTAACTAATAGACAGAGACCCTCTTGGATAATAGAATATTGTCTGTAACTATCCACAAGCTCTTACAGCATAAATGCACTAGTCCAAACCATTTTACTAATATTACCTTATCTGATGAGCTGCAAATGACACACAGGCATAGTTTGATCAAATAGACATATTTCTGATCAATTTATTCTGCACGTCAACAAATTACTACATCCTCCTCAGCCATCAGATGTCTACCCAACAGACAATACAGTTGGCTTTCTATCTGAATAATGCGTAACATGCAGATTAATTCAAATATACCTTTATTTTATATCATATTAATAGAACCACCATGTCTAAGGGTACAAAAACTTTTGCATTTAACTGTATGCACAAATTGATATGTTACTGGTTTATTGATCGTCTTTCTGGAACTTTGTAGCTCCACAGCCTCTTGTTGAGCTCCATGTGAAGTTACTTCGCAAACTTGGCAAGTCGGTGACGTCAGACAGATGGGAGAAGTATCTTGTTAAGGTAAACGAAACATTTCGTTCTTTAGTACTATGTTTACCTGTTGTTCAAATCCTTAAATATTATGTTCTTGTGTGTAGTGATTTTATTGGTCTATAATCTTGTCTTATCTGGGGCATTGGTGGCTCAGTGGTAGGTTTCTCGCCTACCCTGCGGGAGGCCCGGGTTTGATTCTCAGCCAATGCCCCAACCCCAGCCACTGGATACAGTGCCGGTCCCAAGCCCGGAAAAATGGGAGAGTTGTGTCAGGAAAGGCATCCGGTGTAAAACATTTGCCAGGTTGTTGTGCGGACCAGTTGGTCCACTGTGGCGACCTCGAACAGGGAGCAGCTTAAAGCAACTTCTAATCTTGTCTTATCTATTGATTTCTTTTTTTATTTTATGTAATTTTTTTTTTAATGTAGGTGTGTCAGGAGTTCAACAGTACCTGGGCGTGGGAGTTGGAGAGTAAAGGATACCCAGAAATGTCCATGGAGTGCAAGGCCGACATCCTTAAGGTGCTGCTTTGAAAGGAGCTAGCAACTATGAACAGTTTTTATAACATATTTACATAGGGAGGAAAAAAAGTTAACCAACTGTTGTAGAACATTGAGACTTTTCTTTTACCTTATTAATGCAAGATGATTATATCCTGATTCATATATGAATACAGTGGGCAGCATGGTGGTGCTGTGCATTGTGTTACATCTTCACAGCTCCTGGATCGCCGGTTCGATCCTGAGCTTAGGTTACAATCTGAATAGAAATGTGTTGTTCTTGTGTCTGTGTGGGTTTCATCCGGGTTCTCTGATTTCCTCCAACCTCCAAAAAACAGCTGGGTTGGCTAATCTAGTTTGACCTAGGTGTCTGTATTTGAGTGCGCTTCCGTGTGTGTGTACATGATGTATATTCCGATTTCCGGTGTTCTCCTGGTAGGCTCTGACCCGGATAAAGCGATTGCTGAAGGTGATTGAACCATTGAATATAGCATTGTACCTAATAAAATGCACTTAGTACTTTATTATTGTTTAATTACTTGAGTGATGTCCAAGCTCTGTAATCACTTTAGCTTGGTCAAGACCCAATCCTAGGAATACTGGACACAAGGCGGGAATGGTGAGATGTCAGGACATAATTTACTATAGCCAGCTTACTAACCAGCATGATTTTGGGAGCTGGGAGGAAACTGGAGGACATGTGAAAGACAACACAGGCAGTAACCTGAACTCAGAATTAAACCAGAGCTGTCCTGTAGCACCCCCACGTTATGCATTATTACATGCAGACCAGTATTATACAATACATAGTAATAGTAACAGCCCATACATATTGTGTACTACATTACTTGTGTTTGATCGCTTGTTTGTTTTACAGTATTTGTGTGAAAGCCAGTTTGATGACAACCTCAAGTTTAAGATGGCAGTGAACGAGGAAGACCCTGAGCAGATGCGCCTGCAGCCGATCGGCAGAGATAAGGAAGGGCTCCTTTACTGGTTCCAACTGGACCAAGACCAGAACGTTCGGCTCTATGTGGAGGAGCAGGATGATCTGGATGGGTCGTCATGGAGGTGCATTGTCAAGTAAGCAGAGATGAAGCAACAGTCTGGAGAATACAGGAAGTTACTTCAGTCAAAACTGGGAATGTTATAATATTATAAATCAGAAGATTAATATTTTGTCACCACCCAGATGAGAATAGTTTCACTTTTGATTCCGGTTCCTCTCTAGGTTTCTTCCTCATATTGTCTCGCAGTTTTTCCTCACCATTTTCACTTCTGTTTGCTCATTAGGGACACATTTAAATTGAAAGCTTTTCATTTATATCCTGAATTTAGATTTTTCTGGAAAGCTGCTTTGTGATGTCCATTGTTAAAAGCACGATTCAAATAAAATTGAATCGAATTGAGCATTGACATTTTAAAAAGTACATTCAGAAATGCCACACAGAGACATTCTTGGGATTCCTGACTGGGTACACAATATTTTCCTTTTTTTCTTTCTTTCTTTTCTTTTTTTTTTTAAATTAAATCAGAAATTGATTTCTTTTTCTACCCAGTCATTCCAATCCCACCAATAAATCCAATAAAATAGAATTAAAAGGGAGGAAATCGTGTACACTCTTCTCAAAGTAAATCATTAAAAATTTCTATAAAAAATCAAATATATATCAAATTCTATATCAAATTCTATAAAAATTTCCTGGTTGATCCCCTAAAGAAATATTTAGTTTTTTTTATTTATTTTCTGGAGCATTATTAGATCACACACAGTATTTTTCTTACCCCAAATGTAAACACTCAGCCAAAACGGAACTTCTGTGCCTGTTGATTCTTTAGCACGAGGCTAATGTAGCTAAGACGGAATAAATTCTCAGCTAAAATTTGATTGTGAAACACATTCCGTAAACCACAGTTCTTAAGTTAAAAACCCCACACCACCTGCACAGCTAAACCTCACACCACCTGGGGACAGCTAAACCTCACACCACCTGCACAGCTAAACCTCACACCACCTGCACAGGACATTACGGACATTTTTTTTTTCTTTTTTTGAAGAAAGTAATAAACATTGATCTAAGGACATTTCCTGCATCATTAGCCAAATCTGAGTAAGGACAAAGGTGTATTTGGCCAAAACTGTTCCTTTAAGTCGTAATCCTGCAGTAGTGGTCCCTTTCTCTTAAAGACAGACATATTGTGAATCTGACAGTAGGCCTTGAGGGCCTTGAGTTCACTTTGACTTCTAAACACTTATTAAAAGCTCAGTCATTGGCAGAGCCATATCATTTGTCTTAACAGGAATAGGAATGAGTTAGCAGACATTTTGGAGCTCCTTAAAGCTAAGATAGAACCAGCCGTGACGGATGAGGAGCGACACGATGGTACTTCTGGCGGCTTAGGAGACGAGAAAAGCTGCGGAGGTAATAAAACACCACCCGGTGCTCTACGTTCCCGTACTTACTGAATAATTATGATCCTGTTGTGTGTACACTGTTCTTGTCATGAGTCACTTCATTATCTGTTTATTGCTATCTGTGTTTAGGTGTGACTTGAATCTGAATATGTTGTACATTTTTTCCCCCTTAGGTGAATTTAAAGTCACGAACAAGGCGGTTAAAGTGGAGTGTGCCTCCGAAGAAGAAAGCAAGCCAATTACTTGCACTGTAAATGTAAATTCTGACCAGTCTCTCAAAGAAGAAAGTCAGATCGTGTGTGAAATTAAAAGAAAAGGTTCTGCTGGACCGCGTGAACTAAAACAAGAGCGAAAGGAAGAGCTAAAAGTGCTTGGCACCGAAACACCAAAATCGGACCAGACTCCTGTTATAGACAACAGAGTGAGCACAATTAAGAGCCTTGTCAAGGACGAGTCAAGGGATTCGCCTCGACACTGGAACGCCATCTCGGTTGTCATGGCGCCCGGTTCCATCAAACAAGAACTTCCAGCAAAGACAGATTCCTGTAAGGACAAAAAAGAGAGAACGTCAGAAGATTTCGAGAGAGCCATGAAAAGTGACCAGCAGGCTAAGATACCCCTAAAAAAGAGGGAGCTGAAAAGAAGCGAAGGATACGACAACAGTCATTACAGCCACGCAAACAATAACAGCAATGGCAGTGTTTCTGTGGGTGGGATAATTGTACGCAACCCAGCAGCAATGGAGCACACTGGAGATAAGAAAATAGCAGCATCTCCAATTCTTATCAAAAATTCGCAGGCAAATCAAAGCAGCGAATCTGTCCAGGACAGGGTTATAGCGCCGAATAAAAGAGAACAGTATGTAGGTTTTGGAGTGATAATGGGTCCGATTGAGAGAAAGCCAACTTTTCCTGTCCCTGATGGTTCAGGAAATCCCACCAACGATAGAAACGGACTGCACGAAGACCCTGACGTGAAGAGCTTTAAGACTGAAGCTGCACATGCTGAGAGCATAAGGCAGTCAGTGCTAGTTAGAAAGCCTGGTATTTCCCAAGCTACTCATCATTCGAGCATGAGCGAAGAGATGACGCTTAGAGTTGAGCATGCAGAGACTGACACCAAAGTAAAGGCTCTCGGAGCAGATGCTAAGGAGCAAGCTGCGTTATTGTTAGCTTTACCAACAGACGCCGAAAAGCGTACAGAGTATAGTGACGGGAAGTCGGTTATTAGGTCTAGCACTGAGCAGGAAACGGACGCGAAGCTGGAGGAGACGGGTAGTGCGGAAGAGCTGGCTGGAAGCAGGAAGGCTAAAGCAACGATGGTCCCCGATGGAGGGACAGGTGACATCACCGATGACAAAGCCGCAGAAGAAAACGACAGCAAAGGATTTAAAAGTTCCAAAAAAAGACGCTCCGATAAAGCCAAGCTCAAGCTGCAAAGTGGGGAGGATCGGCATAAACTCGATGACGAGGAAGTGTCCTCCGAGCTCCAGAAAGAAGGTATACGTCTCAAGATCAAGATCCCGCTGCACAGGCGAACTCCTGAGCTCCGCAGGTCGGCCAGAATCTGCAAGCCCAGTCCCAAGCTGGCAGAGATTCAGGAGCAGAAACACATGGCGCCCTCTGCGGCACGGGAGGCAGAAGAGCACGTGGATCAGGAAGAGGAGCGAGCGCTTCACAAGAGGGACCTGCACAAGAAAATCACCTCAGATGGACAAATCAAGTCCACTAAGGTAATAAGCTTTTCACATGTCGATCCAGAATATTCCTTAATGCTAGATGTTTGTACAGTCCAGTTAATCTGTCTCGCACACATTATAGGGGAAACGACGACACAGACGGCCTCGCTGGTCCAAACCTTCAAAAACCCGAAAAACCAAAGTCGTTCCAGGAGCAGACGCAGTGTGCGAGAGCAAATCTGAGAGAGATGACGAGAAGAGTGAGTTGGATTCGCAGCATTCGGAGGAAGTGCTACCTGAAGATGCCTGTAAACACTGCGGCCTCATCAATCACCCTGAACTGGTGGGTCACACATCCATTTAATTTCTCCTGCTATAAACACATTTACAGAACAAATAATAAGTGTAATAGTAAGTATTTATTGTTACTTACAAGTGTTAACAGCAAGTTTTGGCTTGATGGAAAACTAGATTTTAATTGCACAGTTCACAGTAGCTTTCGGCTGCTCCCTCTTCGGGGTCGCCACAGCGGACCAACTGGTCCACACAACAACTTGGCACAGGTTTTACGCCGGATGCCCTTCCCGACGCAACCCTCCCATTTTTCTGGGCTTGGGACTCGGCACTGCATCCAGTGGCTGAGGTTTGGGCATTGGTGCCCGGGTTCAATTCCCAGCCAATGCTCAAACATCAGCCACTGGAGGCAGTGCCGAGTCCCAAGCCCGGAAAAATGTATTTGCACAATAAAGTAATTGCACAGTTCACAGTACAGTGGACAAATTCTATAACGCATCGCCTCCTCCATATGTCTGTGTTGAGTTTGCATGTTCTCCTTGTACTTTGCGGGTTTCCTATTTCCTCCCCCAGTCCAGAGACATGTAGGCTGATTGACAGCTTTAAATTGTCCGTAGCGTGTGCACAGGTGTGTGTGTGTGTGTGCGATTGTGCCCTGTGATGGACTGGCATCCTGTCCGGGATGTCCCCTCCCTTGAGCCCTAAGTTTTCTGGCATAGGCTTCAGTCTCCCTGCGACCCAGTAGGATAGGTGGAGTATGGAATGAATGGATGGATATTCTCCACATCATGCCATGAAGATTCTCTATTTACACTACTTGCAGTGATCCGAGCTTACACTTATTTCATGACTGTTGTGTAATAATTTGTGTCTTTTAGATGAGCGTCAGAGCAGCCCTTAGACTGAGATTTCTGATATCGACAAAACCTTTGTCCCAACCCACATACGTATGCAGTGTTCTATACATGTTTAAGAATAAATACTTCCGGTTAAAACTTTGGTGTTCACTTTGAGATGCCATTTGTGCCATTTGTAGAGGGCATAGTGTTCGTGCATAGTGTGTAGTAAATCATGTGGGAATCATGTTATATGACTGTTTAACGTCAATTTCTTTTTCTGCCAGATTCTCCTCTGTGACCGGTGTGACAGTGGCTACCACACGGCCTGCCTACGACCTCCTCTGATGATCATTCCTGATGGAGAGTGGTTCTGCCCTCCGTGTCAGCATGTGAGTAGTGGCATAAAGTCTAAGCTACCTGATCAGTATAACAGCATGATTATGAGCATGACTTTGTTTTTACATTCCATGCTTTTAAATTCAATTTTATTTGTATAGCACTTTTGACAATGGAGCTTTACTACAAAAGTCCAAGATTAATGATAAAAATCATCCCTAATGAGCAAGCTTGAGGTTACTCTGGCAAGGAAAAACTCCTTTAGATGGTAAGAGGAAGAAACCTTTAGAGGAACCAGACTCAAAAGCGAACCCATCCTCATTTGGGTGACACCGGAGAGTGTGATTTATAAATTATTATAAACAGCAGAGAGTGTGATTTATGAACAATGTCCTTTTTACAGTCATGAACAGTCAGTTGGAGTTGTGTGATGCAGGTACAGCATATGTAGAATGTTATTGTGTGTATTGATTAGGAGGTTGTTGTTCTCAAAGTCCATATGGGGTTGGCATCTTCTCTTCGAATGCCCGAAATCTTCATGAAGCAGAATCCAACTGGAGCTGGTCCATCTCTGGATGCCTACACCTTTGCATGCCCCTAGTACACCACAAAGGAACAAGACAGTGTGTTAAACTTAAAAGCTGTTCTTTCATTAGCACATGTTGGCTAAAAAAAATTAGTAATAGTGTTAAAATGTTAAGGTCTTAACAGTGAGTGGAAAGACTTTGCTGTCCCGGTGTCCGTGTGCTAAAAAAAATTCTCTAATAACTTGCTGACTCAGCCTTTTAACTGCTAGAACCTCGATCCAGTCTAGTTTTCTTCTTCATATATCATACACTGCCTTCTTCAGATTACGTTTGGAGACTATTTTCCCCCCATTTTCGTTTTCTGATGCTTATACATTGTTTTTAGTAGTTGTCTTGTTGTTGTTTTTTAAATAAAATAGAGGTTCAATTTCTTTTTTTAGCTATATATTATGAACGAAGCAAACCTTTGTGCTCCACTGTATTCACTTAAATTTGCTTAAAAATAATATTCTGTACTCTATTATTACATTCAATTTGTTTTTTATGTGGCTCAGCCAATCATGAGGTAAAAATGACTAGAGATTGAATCCTGACATTGAGTTAAGAGGTCAGAATTGACCTGAGAGGAAGGGATGGCATGCTTTCTCTCTCCTCGATACTCGCCAATCGCCCGTGTTTATGAGCTCGTGTATGCGGAAGAGGGTAGATAAAGGCTTGTAACGCTGCCCTGTGACATAGCACGAGCAGCAGCTGAAAAAGAAGCCTTGTCTAGAAGGAAGCACATGCTAGCCTTCATCCTCTCCGGAAGCTTAGGCGTGATGGGTAGATATCTGGCAGATAAGTCGGTACTGTCAGCTGACCAAACTGGGGAGAAAAACAGGGAAAATAAATGCATACACACTTTGTACAATTCTGAATGCATGAGCTTACAACTGGGAAGCACAAACAAAACTGTTTGTTCAGTACTCACTGAGCTATTAATGCATCTACGTGCAAGACTAAATACTGACTTTATTGTAATTGTACAGTATGAGCAAGCCTAGAGTGTGAATAGTGTGTGTGATGTCCTTTTCAGAAGTTGTTGTGCGTGAGGCTGGAGGAACAGCTGCAGAACCTGGACACGGCCCTTAAGAAACGGGAACGAGCCGAGAGGAGGTGCAGATAGAACACGTAACACACACTCGCACTCGTTTGACAGTTTTGTTATCGTGTATAAAGTTCAGACCTGCATGTTTCCCCCCATGTTTTCGTGTCTATAGGCGTGAGAGATTGGTGTATGTGGGAATCAGCGTGGAGAACATCATACCCAATCCAGTAAGTTCATTTAATTTCTTTTAAACACACTCTTGTTTAGCATGCATTTTTAAAATACTCTGGTGTAGTAAACATTCACAAAAAATGAACGAATTGTTAATTGATTTTCTACAACAGCACCCCTGAGAGCATGTATTAATATTTAATGTATTTGTTCTGGTATGTTATTGTTTCTATGGTAACTGTTAAGATTAATATATAAATGTTCTATTTATATAAACAAAGATAAACATATAATCTTAGCCATTTATTTAACATTTATAGCAGGAGTCTGGACTGTGAAAAAGTCTTCAGGATAGAGGGATTTGCACTTTTTCCACTTATGTGACAGTGTTGTTTCAATTAGCATACACATTCAATGTCCACTTTATTAGGAACACCTTTACACCTTCACCTATCCAGTTAGGTGCATAAATAGGTGGCAGCCATTTAAAAAAATCGTACATATACAGGGTCAAGAGCTTCAGTTCACATCAAACTCTAGAATGGGGAAAGCGTGTGATCTCTGTGACTTAGTCGTGGCATGGTTGTTGATACCAATAGGGCTGAACATTTCAGAAACTGCTGAAAAGCACTGATTGACCAAGAGTTCTGTGAGTGGAAACACCATGTTGATGAGAGGGCCGAGGAAAATGGCCAGATTGGTTTGAACTGCCAGGAATCACTCTTTACAGGCATAGTGAGCTGAAAAGCATCTCCGCACTCACAAAACATTGAACCTTGCAGTAATTGCATTAGCTAAAAGAGCAGACCACAGTGAGAAACAGAAACAGGACTCTTAGGCTGTCATGGGCACAGATCTGCCCATACTGAACAATTGAAGAATATTTGGGGAAAAATATCACTTTTTTTGTAATCTTCAGCTGTCCAGTTTGGGTGAGTCTGTGCTCATGAGAGCCTCAGATTTATGTTCTTAGCTGAGTCATCTCTGAGACTATCTGGCCAATATTTTGCCATATAGCAATAAACTGGACAGTCGTTTACCAACCGGATTCATAATCCATTTCTTCCTCTTACCCACAGGATGCTGATGCAGAGGACGGAAAACAAGAGAAGAAAAAAGGTGCAAAGAAGTGTAAGAACTTGGAGAGGAGATCCACACGAAAGAGAAAGTCCATTAGTTACAGGTATTTTTTTGTGTGGTGCCTCACAACTCAAATCTCTGCTCCAGTAAACACATTTGGTTTCTTCATTTTTTTAATTAATTACCAGGTTTGACGACTTTGACGAAGCGATCGATGAAGCAATAGAGGAAGATGTCCAGAATTCAGACGGCGGAGGTGAGGGAATGTTGTGTATGCGCAAGCGGACAATAGGATGCCAGTTTGTTGAATGTTCTCGGAAGAAGCTGTAGTGTTTTGTGTCATTTTCTTTAGATGTGGGTCTTGGTAAGGATATGGCGGCTATCACGGACCAGGAAGAGAAAGAGGAAGCCAAAGAGATCCGACAGCCTGTGAAAACCCCTGCTCCGTGCAAGAGGAAACGCCGCCGGAGACTAAACGATTTAGACAGTGAAAGTACGCTGGATGAGGAGGAGAGCGAGGATGAGTTTCAGATCAGTGACAGGTGAGTTCTTGTCACTGCTTGAGCTTACAACCCTCTGGCTACAAACACATCAGTAATCAGCCTTTCTGTCCTGTTTCTTCGGTCCCCTTCTTTTGAGCCCAGTATGGAGGAGGAGGATTTTGTGGTGTCAGGGGACGATGGAGGCAGCGATGCTGATGCTGCCTCCTGGGATGGAAGTGAGAGAGGCAGCATCACCAGCAGTATAGAGCGTCTGCCTTCAACCAGGAAAACAGCCAGGAATGGCCAAGCACAGAGAACCAAGAAGAGGACACGCAGGTCAGCTCGGCGCCACCGAGGCTCTTCAGAGGAGGAGGAAGAGGAAGAGGAAGATGAGGAGGAGGAGGAGGAAGAAGAGATTGGTTTGTAGTCATAATAATGCTTCTATTTCTAAGGATTTGGAACACACATGTCCTAATTTTTGTGTGATATGGTTTTCAGTTTAATTTTTACATTAATCATAATACTGTTATTTTTATACTAACACAATTTGTAATATGATTTAGGATAATGACTATTTGACACTGTAAATGTCTTTTACAGCATAAATGTATTTTATTTACATTTTTTATTTATATATCCTTCAGTGTTTATTTAATTAAGTTTTGGTGTGTTTTGGTATTTTTTCCTATAATTTGAGCTGCATTTAAATTATAAAATGTAGCTAAACTCTGACCTGGGTGAGACTGTGGTGTGTTCAGGTGCAAAAGTGAAGGAGCCTGCTCATTATTACAAACCTTTTCCATGCTGTCTCATCTAAAAACTAGCTGTCTCATCTACCAGCAAACAGGGTTTTGAAGTTAAATGTATGCTATGCCTCCCTGCTGTTTGCTAGGATTTTCTTGTTAATGTTAATTATTAAAATTGTTATTTTAATTATTATTATTAGTAGTAGTACACTAATCAGGCATAACATTGTCATTACTCCCTAATATTGTGTTGGTCCCCCCTTTTGCTGCCAAAACAGCCTTGACCCTTCATGCTCTGTGTATTCGGACACCCTTTCATCAGAACCAGCATTAACTTTTTAAGCAATTTGAGCAACAGTAGCTCGTCTGTTGTATCGGATCAAACGGGCCAGCCTTCACTCCCCATGTGCATCAATAAGCTTTGGCTGCCCATGACCCTGTCACCGGTTCACCACTGTTCCTTCCTTGTACCACTTAGATAGATACTGACCACTGCAGACCGGGAACACCCCACAAGAGTTGCAGTTTTGGAGATGCTCTGATCCAGTGGTCTAGCCATCACAATTTGGCCCTTCGTCAAACTCGCTCAAATCCTTACGCTTGCCCATTTTTCCTGCTTCTAACACATCAACTTTGAGGACAAAATGTTCACTTGCTGCCTAATATATCCCACCCACTAACAGGTGCCATGATGAGGAGATCTTCAGTCTTATTCACTTCACCTCTCACTGCTCATAATGTTATGGCTGATTGGTGTATATTGTGGCACTATTCTTATTGGGTCATAAATGGGGAGACGGACGGGCTTGGGACAACCCAAATGGGTTTTTTATTTATTTATTTTTATTATAGTTCTACAGTTTTTTCTCTTCGTTGCTGCCTCTCACTGAAACGCTCATTAGCCAAACTTAACACGGGGGTGGGATCCTAATTTTTCCTGGCTCCGCCCTCCCTTTGAAAACCAGTGCTTGACATTGCCCCCACTTCTACAAACATTATCCTTCATTCATTCATTCATTCATTTGTCCTGGTCCGGGTCACAGTGGATTGACTCTCCGTATGGGACACCAGTCAAAAATTTTATGGGATGTAAAAACCCTAACCCAGAGAGAACGTACACTGACATGCTGAAGAACATGCGCAAAAACTCCACACAAACTGTAACAGAACTTTTATTATACATTGTAGCTCTAATCTAGAGTCAAGATGGGCATTAACTAAACTTTCACCTTTTACAGCATTTCTCCTGTTTTTTTTTGCTGTAGAAACAGAGGGCTCCAGTGAGGTCAGTGACAGTGATGTGAATCTCAGCAGAAGGAGGTCACGACGCAGTCAGAAAGCCCAGATCAATTACTGCGAGACGTCCGAGTCGGAGGGCTCACATAAAGCCTCTGAACGGAAAACTAACCAAGCGCCACGCCGCCGGCGAATTTCCAGCTCTAACAGTGAGTCAGCCCTGCAAACTGTTTTACTGTCTGAACTTACCTTAGACTCTGTTTAGCCTGCAGACCGCCTACTGTTAAAATGGTAGCTATACACTTGCATTTATTTGCTACCTACATTTGCTACATTCTCTAGTGCCTGTGAAAAGCCTAGGGAGGAAGACGTTAAACATGTTTTAGCAAACGAAGTACATTTAGGATAAAAAGGGCGAATTGTGTATATTTCATGTTTGGTTGAACCATTCCTTTAAAATCTACCAGTTCTAATCCCTTAGTGCTTATGAGAACATCTGCACCAAGCACGTTCATCAAGCAGTGCTCATTTGGCTGGTAATCAATAAAGTTGTCTCTATGTACAGTATCGTTATTTTTTTATTGCCTAATACATTTGCTACTTCCAACCGTTGACGGAAAATATAGTAGGACATAAACTCACCGTCCACTTTATTAGGAACACCTGTTCCAGCGCTGCTTGCTGTTAAAGAATATTAATCAACACTTTTCGACCAATCAGAATTGAGAATTCAAACAGCGCTGTGGTGTAAATTCATTTAAAATGTACTGTGAGTACATAGATCAATGGTTAAGTAAATGAACAATTCTAATTCATCTGCATTTTATTCCAGCGTCCGTCGTTTCTAAGGACTCCGAGCCGGAGGAGGATTCTGACTCGAAGAGCAGACACAGAGGCAGAAAGAGACAGTCCACGAGGGAAGACTCCAAACAGAGGCACAAACGGATCAAAGTAAAACCAGCAAGAAGTTCGAGCGAGGAAGACGAGGAATCGGACGAGGAGCGAGACGATAGTGTGTCTGATGAGGAAAAGAGGCCTCTCCGTAAAAGCCTGAACCGCATCGAATCGGACGAGGAAGAAGAGGACGGGGTGGAGAAAAGACAGCTGAGAAAGATGGCCGGAAAGCAGGATAGCGGAGTTACAGACTGCAGGGAGCTGAGTGTGAGAGCACACACTAGAGGCTCGAAGGACTCCATGCTGAAGCACAACGGCCTGCTTCCTCCGAGATCTTCAGTGCAGGATGAAGACGAGGACGAGGAGGACGAGGAGGAGGATGACCTCACCGCCGCTACGGACTTTGTTAACTTTGTTTTTGACAGCGAACAGTTATCGTGATGTGCTGACGAGATTTCATATATTATTTTCTCATTGCCTTTTTTTTTTGAGTGTTTTTCAGTGTATTGGACCAATTCAAATTTCCAGAGGAATTTCCATGTGATGTCCGAACACACTTTAGTTACATACATCATGCACATGTCAGATGTAGAGCAGGGTCTCGGTGCACATCCTGATTTTTATGAGTGGAAAGTCGAAAATTTTAAAGTGTATTTGATCCACCAGTCGCAAACTTAATCATAAGTCATGGCCACACTAGTTTCTCTAACATTAGCTACCTTCTTAGTGGACCTGGGCCATAATTTTAATTCCAAAGTGTAATTAGCAAGAGACTGGAATGTCTGTGAATTTAAAACTCTTGATACTGAAATATGCTTAAAAATAAATTCAAATGTATGGCTATAGACTAATATAGACCCAAAACACTACAATTTTATTTCACATTTATGTTTCCCTTTTCAAGAAGCTTCAAAACAGAACGAAAACCGAACATCAAGTCTTGATCTGGTCTGGATTTTATTCTTGAGAAAAGGGCAAGGACTCTATAATGGTCTTCCATGCCAAAATGGTCCACTGGTGATGTTAATTTTGGCTCTTTTTCAGTTAGCCGAATCTTTTAGCACGACTCAACAGTAAGAGTCGACTCTTTCGGTTCCAAAATGATTCATTTTTCAAAACCAGACAAAGTTTGATATTTTGACCAACGTTTGCACTCTTCATGGCTAAAACTGTTGCATTTCTTTATACTGCAATTACATAATTATAACTGATTAATACATTCAGAACATCTTAAAAAAAACAAAAAACAGCAGTGCAGCAGATGCTTCCGGTCTTGCTCATCATGCACACAGCTGGGAGTCAAACACAGGTCTTATGAGTCACGCTAAAGGCAGCTCAGATGTTGAAAAGAGGTTCAAATGGAAGCATTTTGAATAATAAAATACACACTGCCAGAGTAACAGCATGTCTACGTTGATGAAACTAAATGACTCATATATGTGAATCAGAGAAAGTTGACTCATTCACAAATGACAAATTAGTTTGGTCCACCCTGATATATCTGGGTTACTTATAGAAATTACACACATTGAAAACTACAAAACATGCTAATTTTTCATGTGTGTGATTTCTACAAGTAACGTGAATGTATCAGGGCGGAACAAATTAATGTGTCATTTGTGAACGAGTCAACTTTCGGTGATACGAATATTATCGAATTTGTTATTACACAAATATCTGAGACAGACTGTATAAATGAAATGGAATTTAAAGCTATCTAACTAGGATTAGTTTGCTATTTTGTAAGAATGTGGTGGAGGAATATGTTATATAATAAACAAAACATTTTGGGACATGCTGTTCTAGGAAAGTAATCAACATCTGACTTGCTCTGTGATGCGGCCCATAGCAAAGCAGAGTTGTTCTTGTTACCCCAAAGTTGAATCTCTTTCTTACTCCACAGAAATTTGATAATTTTCTACAACAGTACATACTTTTATCTGTTTATAGTTACATTTTAATGTTGAGGATCATCCGTGCTACATGCTAGTCCCTGTAATCACTTGTGTTATGGCAGCTATACAAGCTATATAAGTCCTTCCTTTACCTGCCTCATATTTTCTGTCTGAACGTTCTTAAGGCAGAAAAGTTTGTCATGTTCGAGAGAAATCAGAATAAACTAAAGACTCCTTGTGATAGAATCCTTACTGACTGTTACTACATAGGTTTAGCTAACGTACACTATACTGCCATTTTTTTTGGTGACTCCCCTCCAAATCATTGAATTCAGGTGTTGTATTTCAGGGGTTGGGCTTGGCCTCTTAGTTCCAGTGAAAGGAACTCTTAATGCTTCAGCATACCAAGACATTTTGGACAATTTCATGCTCACAGCTTTGTGGGAACAGTTTGGGGATGACCCCTTCCTGTTCCAACATGATTGCACACCAGTACACAAAGCAAGGTCCATAAAGACATGGATGAGTGAGTTTGGTGTGGAGGAACTTGAGTCCTGACCTCAACCCCATAGAACACCTTTGGGATGAATTAGAGCGGAGACTGAGAGCCAGGCCTTCTCATCCAACATCAGTGCCTGACCTCACAAATGCGCTTCTAGAGGAATGGTCAAAAATAAACACACTCCTAAACGTTGTGGAAAGCCTTCCCAGAAGAGTTGAAGCTGTTATAGCTGCAAAGGGCGGGCCAACTCCATATTACATTCATGTGCATGTAAAGACAGATGTCCCAAAACTTTTGGCCATATAGTGTATGAGCTGTTACTATATAAATAATACTTTTTTTTTTTTAGTGAGCATGTGGATATAAACCTGCGATTTGAATCCCCCCAGCCAATTGTCCTGTCAGAACTGCTGAAAATTAACCAATAAGAATTGAGAATTTGATATTCTGTGGTAAAAACAAACAAACAAACAAAACAGCTAGCACCATAATGGAAGCTATTGTCATTTTAATAGTTAAACATAAATAGCTAGTGAGCTCGGTAATAACTATTTTAACTCTAAACATGGGTGTGTAGTAAAATTGGGTATTGAAAAAGTTTTTGTTGCTTCAAGAAGCTACAACAACATTAGCTACAACTACTTCATTGTCTTGTCAATGTAGCTTTGAAAAAAAAAAGGATGATGTCGATGGGAACGCCTCAGTCACCATGCTGGTTTATAATTACAATTTCGAGATAAAATATTTTACATAACATTAGCTAGTTTGCTAGCAAATTGCAGAACTACCTAATGTTTGCTAGCAAAGTAAGCAGGTGTCAAAGCTAACTAGTTAGCTAGCTAATGTTAGCACAGTGCTTTATTTTGATATCTTTGGCTAAAAATACTGTGCTATTATATTGTGTAACTGAAATCTGAAGTTTTTAAGCATTACATTAAGCCAAATAAATATATATAAAAAAAGTTAAAGGGTCTTATGATCAAGTTTGCACTGATTGACTGATCAAAATCCAGTCCTTATTGAGTCGGGGAAAATCAGGATGTGTGTGTGTCGGTAATCCATGTACACTATAGCTGTTCCCCAGAAAGTAAAGCACTGTAATTTGTAAGGCCAGTAATGTTTCATCCGTCTTACACAAGCTTATTCCAGCCTGTAGAGACACTGTATATTTTTTGCTTGTATGCTAGCACCTTTGAAATCGGTGGTTTAGTAATGTTTTCAGTTTTATCCACTGTAAAGAAAAAAAACGAAGTTTTTTATATGAGAAGGAGATTCTGTGGGAATCTGTTTGAAACAGTTTTGCTAATCTTGAATAACAATCCTCGATGCCAGCCTGTGTTTAATTAATACATTCAGTTTGTTCAATGAAAATCTTAACCCAACCATATTGAGGTGTTTTTGCCATCAGAAAAGAAATAAAAGTGCCACGAAATATCAAGGCACAGACTTTTGAGGTTAAAGCAAGTTTAGTTTAGCAGCTTTTTATGGAAATTACCTACATGCAGTATCTAGCTACTTTATGAAAGTAGTGTGTCTTATTACTATTCTAGAGCTCATTTCTTGATTTTGGTTTATTTAAAGTTCTGTATATTTTCAAATTTTTTCCCCAAATTTTGTCGAATTCTAGTGCATCTGCAAAGGTAACCTAAGGTCATTCAATCTGTTCGTGCTGATTTTTATTTTTACTTTAGTTCTCTTTAAGTTCTTTCTTTTTAATACTGTATAAAATGTATGTGCCTGTTGACTTGCCCTTAGGCTGAAGTAAATTCTCTTGACTGAATGCACTTATCAAAGCACCTTTGATTGTACCGGATAGCCCAGCCCAGAACCAGACGGTTTCGACTCTCGTTCAAAAGCACTTTAAACAAAGTCCTCTTCTTCCACAACACCCCCCTTCTCGCCCCGATTCATTCACAACTGTGCTGTGTGCTCTACTTGGTTATTTGAAATACAACACTACCAAATCATTCCAGGTACACACCACATCAACCAAGTCTAGAGTCCCGGTGAATGTGGCCTTTGTCTGCTGTAAAGTTATTCAACTGGAATGAGTGTTACTTATATTTTACTGTTCTAATGTTCAGTCTCAGTACATAACAAATCAAAAAACCTAAATAAACGTGATAAGCGTATCTCTGTGGAATAAAGCCTCTGCGTTTATTACAGCTTCAGCAAACATGGATCTTTTTATTAAAGAAGTTGCTTTCGGCTGCTCCCTGTTCGGGGTCGCCACAGCGTACCAACTGGTCCGCACAACAACTTGGCACAGGTTTTACGCCGGATGCCCTTCCTGCCGCAACCCTCCCATTTTTCCGGGCTTGGGACCGCCACTGCAACCAGTGGCTGGGGTTGAGGCATTGGCTGGGAATCGAACCCGGGCCTTCCGCATGATAGGCGAGTAACCTACCACTGAGCCACCAATGCCTCTGGAGCTTTTTTATTATTATTATTATTATTATTATTATTATTATTATTATTATTATTATTATTATTATTATTATTATTATTATTATTATTATTATTATTATTATTATTATTATTATTATTATTATTATTATTATTATTATTATTATTATTATTATTATTTCCAATTACACTGATCAGGTATAACATTCTGAGCAGTGACAAGTGAAGAGAATAACACTGATTATCTCCTCATCATGGCACCTGTTAGTGGGTGTGATATATTAGGCAGCAAGTGAATGGTCGTCTGACCTTTGTCTTGATACAATACTCATGGTTGGTATTCAGCATTTAGTATTTTACCTGGATTTCTTCCATTGCCAGTCAGTTTCACTCTAGCTACACCGATCAACCATAACAATATGAGCAGTGAGCGGTGAGGTGAATAACACTGATTATCTCCTCATCATGGCACTTGTTAGTGGGTGGGATATATTAGGCAGCAAGTGAACATTTTGTCCTCAGAGTTGATGTGTTAGAAGCAGGAAAAATGGGCAAGCGTAAGGAGTGTAAGGGCCAAATTGTGATGGCTAGACCACTGGATCAGAACATCTCCAAAACTGCAGCTCTTGTGGGGTGTTCCCGGTCTGCAGTGGTCAGTATCTATCAAAAGTGGTACAAGGAAGGAACAGTGGTGAACCGGTTACAGGGTCATGGGCGGCCAAGGCTCATTGATGCACATGGGGAGTGAAAGCTGGCCCGTGTGATCCGATCCAACAGACGAGCTACTGTTGCTCAAATTGCTGAAGAAGTTAATGCTGGTTCTGATAGAAAGGTGTCAGAATGCACAGTGCATCACAGTTTGTTGCGTATGGGGCTGCATAGTCCCAGACCAGTCCGGGTGCCCATGCTGACCCCTGTGCACCACTGAAAGCACCAACAATGGGCATGTGAGCATCAGAACTGGACCACAGAGCAATGGAAGAAGGTCTGGTCTGATGAATCATGTTTTCTTTTAAATCACGTGTATGGCCGGTTGTGTGTGTGTCGCTTACCTGGGGAACACATGGCACCAGGATTCACTATGGGAAGAAGGCAAGGCAGTGTTTTGCTGGGAAACTTTGGATCCTTGGTATTCCCTGATGGCTGTGGCCATGCCACAAAGCAAAAATGGTTCAGGAATGGTTTGATGAGCACAACAACGAGTTTGAGGTGTTGACTTGGCCTCCAAATTCCCCAGATCTCAATCCAATCGAGCATCTGTGGGATGTGCTGGACAAACAAGTCCGATCCATGGAGACCCCACCTCACAACTTACAGGACTTAAAGGATCTGCTGCTAACATCTTGGTGTCAGATACCACAGCACACCTTCAGGGATCTAGTGGAGTCCATGCCTCGATGGGTCAGGGCTGTTTTGGCAGCAAAAGTGGGACCAACACAATATTAGGCAGATGGTCATAATGTTATGCCTGATCAGTGTGTGTTCGTCTGACCTTTGTCTTGTAATATCACTTCTAGAACTGAAGGTGGCAGTGAAGATCCTCTCGGTATTAAAAATCTACAGGAAGTGTTGTCTTTTTCTCCTGCTGTCAATTAAAAAAAAAAAAAGCCTGCAATAGGGTGCGTCCTAAATCAATGTAGTTTCGCGTGCGTGCTCGCGTATGAGTCCCATATCAAAATATATTACTGTATCTAATAAATAATATAAAATAAATAATATAGAATATAATGTAGTGTTTTCTACTCTGAGAAAACTTTGTCATATCTTATACTACACTCAAGGGTCTTCAAGTTCAACGTTTTGGTATACAAATTAGACTAAGACACAGAAGTAGGTAGGGAGCGAGATTGTGGTTTGAGACGCGCCCCGGGGTTCATGTGGCGCGCGCATGGAAACGACAAAGTAACGTGTAGCACTGTTTCGATCAAACCAAAAAGTAGTTTCTTTCCAAACCTGCGTGTTTCTGTGTAAACAATATTGTGCAAAACTAAACCTGGAGTATTTGTTTTTTTATATAAGAATAACACGTCAGTTGTTGTTTGAGGCTAGTAACTATTTAGCATCTTGTTGTTTAGCCCCTTAGCCGAGGTAGCTAGCTCTGGGAAGTAAACACCGGGACAGGTGAGGTGTTTTTACTCAGGTTGGGAAAATATGGTTTTGTTAAAAACTTTGCCTCCTCCTGCTGAGGGAGTGCGGCATCAGCAGGCAGAGACTACAGCGGTTTTAGACGGTAAAGGAATCGGCACAGGGACGCTGTATGTGGCCGAATCGTAAGTAACATCAACATTACCTTTAATTATAATTATACTAATAATGCGTTGTTGTTTTGTGTGTGTGTGTGTGTGTGTGTGTGAGTGGTTTTCATTTAGTCTCTCTTTGATACAGACGTTAATGTTGTTCTGCTCAAGCTTAATACAACACTTTAAACGTATAGTTCAACCAAAATAACATGTACACACAGTTTACCTTAAATGTAATCAGTCGGCTAAAATTTATTCCACATGCGACGTTTGTTCCTTTTTTTTTTTTTTTACACGCGAGATATGAAGCTAATGTTGCTCACAAATAAAGGGGAGGCTTGTAGACATCAGTTTAGCTCAAGCTGAAGGTCTAAATTACAGACTCAGCGTAAATGTTTTGTAAAATATTATAATTTCATAGTTATACACCGATCAGGCATAACATTATGATCACCTGCCTAATATTGTGTTGGTGCCCCTTTTGCTGCCAAAACAGCCCTGACCCGTCATGCACTGTGTATTCTGACACCTTTCTATCAGAACCAGCATTAACTTCTTCAGCAATTTGAGCAACAGTAGCTCGTCTGTTGGATCGGATCACACGGGCCAGCCTTCACTATCCACATGCACCAATGAGCCTTGGCCGCCCATGACCCTGTCGACGGTTCACCACTGTTCCTTCCTTGGACCACTTTTGATAGATACTGACCACTGCAGACCGGGAACACCCCACAAGAGCTGCAGTTTTGGAGATGCTCTGATCCAGTGGTCTAGCCATCACAATTTGGCCCTTCTTCAAACTCGCTCAAATCCTTACACTTGCCCATTTTTCCTGCTTCTAACACATCAACTTTGAGGACAAAATGTTCACTTGCTGCTGAATATATCCCACCCACTAACAGGCGCCATGATGAGGAGATCATCAGTGTTATTCACCTCACCTCTCACTGCTCACAATGTTATGCCCGATTGGTGTATGTACTTGGAGTGTATCAATATTGCAGTTATCTGAATATGTGTAGTGAGAGAGTCATAAATCAGAAAGGTTTATTGTTTGGTTGTTTTAAAATGAAATAAAGCCCTAACAGTACCACCTGAGGTGGAAATGTCAGCACTTTTTTAGCTTGGGGTGTGAATTCTGGCTCAGACATTTCTTCAATCTCAGCTACATCACTCGAATTTATATTCTTCCTTCAGAATCAGCACCATCTCTGAGATTCACATGTTGACTGCATTGTGGGTCATGTTCAGGTGGTTTTAGTTGTAAGAAAATGGACTACATTATAAAACTTGTTTTTTATTTTAAGTTTTGAATCATCATCGGGAAGTAGTGTATTTAGCCTTCCTGAAAGAAAATGCAAAATCTTCCTGAAAGAAAAAAATCTAAAATGCTAAATTCCCATTTATAGTTGATGTAGACGGCATGTTCATATTGGTGATCTCCGTGGCTGTCATACCTACACATCCCCAACTAGAAGAAATCAAGGTTTAGTTTCTCAGTAGTAGAAATTGTACTGTAGTATTTTTCAAGTGCATTCAGCTTGTAATTACGATTTTTCCCATAGTACTTGCCTCACACCTCCAGCGTCCAGGGTTCAAGTCTCGCTCCCGCTCACTGTGTGTGTGGAGTTTGCATGTTTTCCCTGTGCTTGGTGGGTTTCCTCTAGGTTCTCCAGTTTCCTCCCACAGCCCAAAGACATGCTTCTAGGCTGATTGGAGTCTCTAAATTGCCTGCAGTGTGTGTGTGTGTGTGTGTGTGTGTGTGTGTGTGTGTGTGTGTGCTCTGCGATGGGTTGGCACTCCGTCCAGGGTGTGTCCTGCCTTGATGCCTGATGATGCCCGAGATAGACACAGGCTCCCCGTGACCTGATGATAGATCGGATAAGCGGTACAGACAATGGAATGGAATATTTTCCAAAATATAGACTTCATACAGACTTATAGCACATACTTATAGTCTAAAACCTGTAGTCTGCCTTTTATTTGTAGCATCCCATGTAATGTATTCAAATCTCAAGTATATCTGTTAAGTAAGGTCATAACAAACATTGGGCCGAGGAAGAACACATAAAGATGATGATGAAGCTTTTGGTAGTCCTTTGCCAATGCACATTTTGAGCCCCTGTATAATATGTCACAGAATAACAAATTCATGAAATAAAAAAAACAGGCACATTTGCACTACTCTACTTTCCAACCTACACAAATATCTAATTTCTTAAAAAAACCTTCATCACCCTGAAGGTAATGATGATTCTCTGGCTCTTATTGATATTATCTCTTCCTGTGATCTCTTTTAGTTTGAGGCAGATTAATTGATTGGAAAATATCGCATCAAGTTCACTTGGTTTCTCTTTCATTCACTTTTTGTTTTTGCATATGCAGTGGAAATTGCCTTGGGTGAGATCTCTGAAAGAGTCGATGGGGTTTGTTGAAGTGTGTACAATGCTTTAGAAATATGGCTTGTACAGAGATATCCTGGGGCTGTAATCTTTATTTACTTGTTAGCTTAGTGCAGAATGAGAGTAGCAAATCTTCCACAGCAAGCAGGAGAAAGGGAGAACATTGTGTAAATTAGATTTGTGAAAGTGTCTGATTGTTGTCCCTAGTCATAATAACAGTAGCATAAGAGCCAGTAACAGAACTTACATACTTTCTTGTCAGGTGCCTGTCATGGTTCAATGGCTCAGGAATGGGTTTCTCGCTGGAGTATCCCTCCATCAGCCTGCACGCCATCTCTCGGGACCCGAGTGCTTATCCACAGGAGCATCTGTACGTGATGGTTAACAAAAAACTGAACGGTAGGCAAATTAATGTTTGTAAACTGTGACACTGTATACACTATATTGCCAAAAATTTTGGCACACCCCTCTGAATCATTGAATTCAGTGGTTGGGCTCGGCCCCTTAGTTCCAGTGAAAGGAACTCTTAATGCTTCAGCATATCAAGACATTTTGGAAAATTTCATGCTCCCAGCTTTGTGGGAACAGTTTGGGGATGACCCCTTCCTGTTCCAACATGACTGTGCACCAGTGCACAAAGCAAGGTCCATAAAGACATGGATGAGCGAGTTTGGTGTGGAGGAACTTGACATTTTTGGGATGAATTAGAGCGGAGACTGCGAGCCTGGCCAAAACTGGGACGTCTGCCTTTACATGCACATGAATGTAATATGGAGTTGAGCCGCCCTTGCAGCTATAACAGCTTCAACTCTTCTGGGAAGGCTTTCCACAACGTTTAGGAGTGTGTTTATGGGAATTTATGACCATTTCTCTAGAAGAGCATTTGTGAGGTCAGGCACTGATGTAGGACGAGAAGGCTTGGCTCTCAGTCTCCGCTCTAATTCATCCCAAAGGTGTTCTATCAGTCTGAGGTCAGGACTCTGTGCAGGCCAGTCAAGTTTGTGCACTGGTGAGCAGTCATGTTGGAACAGGAAGGGGTCATCCCCAAACTGTTCCCACAAAGTTGGGAGCATGAAATTGTCCAAAATGTCTTGGTATGCTGAAGCATTAAGAGTTAATTTCACTGGAACTAAGAAAAACAACACCTGAGTTCAATGATTTGGAGGGGTGTCCCAAAACCTCTGGCAGTATAGTGTAGGGTCAGATTTTAGAAGTGTGTTTGTTAAATCAAGCAAGAAATGCCTATTTTGTTAAATATTGTATTTGTGTCAGATTTAATGGACAGATTAGGTTTTTAAATAGTTCTACATCTTTAGAAAGCAATACATTTATATAGATCATTGCTAAGAGAAGTAATAATTAGCCTCAACGATTTAGGCTTTACTTGCTTGAAGTTTTTAAAGTCTGAATGATTAAACTAGCAGATGAAAATGAGGCTGAGATGTGGGAGAAAGCTCCGGATGATGAAGGCGAAGAGGACAGCGATGATGAGGGCGGCGATGAAGATGAGGTCATCACAGAGATCCGATTTGTGCCCAGTGATAAAGCAGCTTGTGAGTGTGTGCGCCTTCGGTTGATGCTTTGTTTTAAGCCGAAGCTTTTTCATGCACAGCTCCACGTTTCTGAAAACTGCACATTGTGAGCCATGCAGTGTGATTAGGGCACCGGAAGTGGTCAAAAAAGCATTAAATGCCACAAACACATGGTTGCAAGTTTCTAGGTTACGTGTGATGTGTTTCATTCATAGTAGTTCAAAAAAGTCAAAGTTTGTGCTTTAATATCTTCATGGCTGATAGCAATCACAAATTTTCCATTTATTGATAAGGTGTCAGGTCTTCAATAAAATAGTTTTATGCATGTGGTGTTATGATAAGATGGCCGGTATTTTCTTGTCTGATTCAATTTGGGTTAAAGCAATCGGTTGGGAAGCTGCAGATATGAGACTGCTCTATACAGAGGCCTCAATAACATACTTGAGCTACAGAGAGCTGTGTGACGTTCACAGCAGCGGGATATAAAGTAAATCACCATGTGCTTGATTCATACCAGCAGGGTGGCTAAGGTTCTTACGCCAAATATAAAGTATTTTTATGCTGGATGGAAATTTTGCAGAGACACGGTAACCCTGCACACTAAAGTTTAACATCATCCAAGAAAGAAACAAAGTGATGTAGTGCGAGAGAGGGATAGGTTTTTTCTTTGTTTGTTTGTTTTGATTGTTTTCTATTAGCTTGGGTTTTTGGTACATTGTCAATAGTCTGAGTCAGTTGAAGTTGACACTTGAAGCTTGTCGAATATGTAGCTGTTGCTCAACACTCATTACATTAATACTAATACACTACATTAATAGATGGTGATTCACTATATGGGTGCGTTCTATACACAATTTTATTTTCCAGTCTGAATACATTTGATTTCGTTTTGTCAAATTAGCAAGTAGTGCTAAACTAAACTGTGTTGTGCTACAGTGGAGTCCATGTTTTCCGCCATGTGTGACTGCCAGGCTTTGCACCCCGATCCTGAGGATGCAGACTCTGATAATGATGAGTTTGAAGGGGAGGAGTATGAAGAGGAAGAGGAGGAGACTGGTAAATAGTTTGTTTTAAAATGAGTTCAAAATCATGCACTTTCAGCAACAGAGTCAAAGTTGCTCAGTGTTGTGTTCTCTTTCCCGTTCACGTCAAGGCCAGTGTGACGTACCCACCTTCTACACATATGAGGAAGGTTTGTCACACCTGACTTCAGAGGGCCAGGCCACGCTGCAGAGACTCGAAGGGATGCTCGCTCAGTCGGTCACACAACAGTTTCACATGGCCGGAGTTCGCACCGATGAGCCATCGGCTGAGTTTGAAGGTTTGAAATTTTTCCAGTTTGTTTTTTGAGTCGGAGGTAGGATGTGGAAAGTAAATTAAATCAAGAAATGAAATTTTCAGCATAAAGAGCGTCAGGTTAAGTAACCACTAGATGTCAGTATAAGGCTAAATGCCAATTTTTCTTAACCCAAATTAAGTTTTAATAAATGGTTAGAAAAAGACTCAAATTTATCTAAAATACATGGCTAAACTTTCAGACACCATCTACAATCTACATATCCTTATTTTTAAGGAAGTGATGTTATAAACTGGGGATGTGGTAGCTTAGTGGTTAAGGCATTAGCCTACTGATCGGGTGGTTGTGAGTTTGTATCCCAGGTCCACCAAGCTGCCACTACTGGGCTCCTGAGCAAGATCCTTAACCCTCAATTGCTCAGTTGTATAAAATGAAATAAAATGTAAGTCACTCTGGATAATGGTGTCTGCCAAAATACCGTAAATGTATAAAATATCATGGATCTTTAAAGTGAATCTAAATGATCATCCACACAACATCCAGAAGTTTGGTACAATTCTGTCTTTGAGTTAGCAAGACAAGTGATTTCAGTTGTCCAAGACGCATTCATAAAAGTACAGTGTTCAAATACAAGAAGTCTTGTTCATGATTATAGATTACATTAATATGAAAGCAATGACTGATTAAGAAAAAACTACTGAAAAGTTTTTGGGTGAGATGTATCTGCTGGCTATAATCAGCTTGTATATTTGGGTAATTGGGAAATTGTGTGATTTTGATTTTCATTGAATTATTTCTTTAAGTTCTACATATGTTCAGTACACTGATCAGACACATTATGAGCAGTGAGAGATGAAGTGAATAAGACTGATTATCTCCTCATCATGACACCTGTTAGTGGGTGGGATATATTAGGTAGCAAGTGAACATTTTGACCTCAAAGTTGATGTGTTAGAAGCAGGAAAAATGGGCAAGCGTAAGGATTTGAGCGAGTTTGACAAGGGCCAAATTGTGATGGCTAGACGACTGGATCAGAACATCTCCAAAACTGCAGCTCTTGTGGGGTGTTCCCGGTCTGCAGTGGTCAGTATCTATCAAACGTGTCCCTTAAGTCCTGTAAGTTGCGAGGTGGGGCCCATGGATGCCCCACCTTGCAGCCTAGAAGACTTAAAGGATCTGCTGTTAACATCTTGGTGCCAGATACCACAGCACACCTTCAGGGATCTAGTGGAGTCCATGCCTTGACAGGTCAGGGCTGTTTTGCTAGCAAAGGGACGACCAACACAATATTAGGCATTAGGTCATAATGTTATGCCTGATCGATGTATATTTTAAAAAAGATGTGTTTATCCTGACTGTCCCGTATCCCAGTCAAAACTCTACAAATAATCTCTGATTTCTGTGTTTGTATTTGTTCTCCAGATGGAATGGAAGTGGACCCAAATTCGGCAGTAGCTGGACAGTTTGATGATGCTGATGTTGATCACTGGTGAATAATATCTTCATTTACATCTACATCCCACTTTAATTAGTATGCTTGCATGAGTCAGCTAGAAGTTCATTTTTCTTGCAGTTAAATCCAGTTAAATTGTATAAGCTTAACATTAGCACTTCAGGTATATCTTCAGCTTTTGGATACTGGACATCGTGCATTTGTTTAATTTATGAAATTGTCATTTCTTTTGGGCGTATGGTTATAAAAATTTGCAAAATCGTGTGGGATTGGTCAGGTGTCTACAAACACTGAAACATGGTAGTGGTAGCATCATCACTGGGGAACAGGTCCGTGTTAAGGGCAAGATGGATTGACCCAAACACAGAGCAGGCCTTAAAGAAAGCCTGTTCTAATCTAGAAGAGACTTGAGATTTAATTTCCATCAGGAGAAGAGCTCTGGGCACACTGCCAAAGCTGTAGTGGAGTGGGTCGAAACTAAGAACGTGAATGTGTGAGAATGGTGCAGTCAGTTGAGCCCTCAATTCAATTAAGACTGTAATTGGTTTTCTGCAGATGCAGTATACTTCACAGCTGCTAACTGAAGCACTTACGGGGATCCGAGTGACTGGGGGACATTCAGCAAATCGTCTTCTCCAGTCTGCTCCTTACGTTAAGTGGAGCTGCTGGATTTCAACACAGGTTTCCCCGATGCCAGCTCCGTTTCTGTTTCTGTGTTACGTTTTGTATTCGTCCTTCAGACCAAATTATAAGTGCTCTCCGAAACTGTCATATTTCTTTGAAATATGAAAATAAAATGTTTTTTTTGTATAAAGCTCTTGTAAAAGTTTGTCTCTTAGTCTTGTTTTTTTTTCTTCTTCATTGTGTTAATTTAAACACAAGCAATTTTCTGTGGTGATTGTAGTTTTGCAGTTTGCTTTGATTTAGTGTTTTGCACCAAGGTTATCAGCTGGGCAATGTTTGCTCTTTGTACCTCCTCGTGTTCACGGCACACTGAACAGTAAATCATTCATGAGCTTCTCTCCAATTCTCTACTGTCAGGCTGAGTGTGTGTATGTGCCTGCTGATCAGTAACTGATCTCAAACTGAACTGGTTACTTAAAGAACTGCTTAGTCATCGAGATTGTGTGTTCATGTTTTGTTTAGGTCTGAGTTGTTAAAAAGCTGCAAATGTTCCCATCTTATATCATGTATATTAAACTTGTGCTCATAGAAATGTTTCATATCCTAAATGCATAACCTTTTTCGACCCCTTACAACTTATAACATTATTGCATAAGTAAGCATGACTGTGTGCATCCGAAATTATCAGATATTCCCCCCCATACATACACTATATTGCCAAAAGTTTTGGGACGTCTGTCTTTACATGCACATGAATGTAATAGGGAGTTGGCCCGCCCTTTGCAGCTATAACAGCTTCAACTCTTCTGGGAAGGCTTTCCACAACGTTTAGGAATGTGTTTATGGGAATTTATGACCATTCCTCTAGAAACGCGTGTGAGGTCAGGCACTGATGTTGGACGAGAAGGCCTGGCTCGCAGTCTCCGCTCTAATTCATCCCAAAGGTGTTCTATCAGGTTGAGGTCAGGATTCTGTGCAGGTCAGTCAAGTTCCTCCACACTAAACTCACTCATCCATGTCTTTATGGACCTTGCTTTGTGCACTGGTGTGCAGTCATGTTGGAAAAGGAAGGGGTCATCATGAGCATGAAATTGTCCAAAATGTCTTGGCATGCTAAAGCATTAATCCTTTCACTGGAACTAAGGGGCTGAGCCCAAGCCCTGAAAAACAACTCTTGAATTCAATGATTTGGAGGGGTGTCCCAAAACTTTTGAGAATATAGTGTAGCTGTAACTGTATTTTCTTGTTTACACCTTCAACAAGTAAACAGTTTGCTCAGGTGTTAAACTTGTATGGTTTAACCACAAGGAACAGTGTATACCATTTAAAAAAATCACTGCCTTCCACTATTTTTGATTGACAGCATGTCCATGCCAGTCCCATTGCTTTATGGGATGGTGCAGTGTCCTTCAGATCTAAACTGCAGAATCTCAGCAGACGCAGTGGATCATCTGGGTATTTCTCACCTACACATTTAGAAATACTGAGAATTCAGGACAGTAATTAAAAATAGTTCTAGGTCAATAATCCGTCATCAAAGTGTGCTGTGATATCACTGTTAGCAGCACGATGTTGATTATTTTCAAATATTAATAATATAATTTTCTAATAAAAAAAAAATATCAGTGTTTTATAGCACAGCAATATGCCAACAAATACGGTTTTATATTAATCAAAGATGCACATATCCTACTTTTCAACCAGTTATAGTTAAGTTTGTTCCTGTTATCACTTCTGTTATAGCAGCTTTAATCAGTTCCCTTACCAGCATCAATTTTTTTTCCCTTTTTCTTGCTTAGTAAAGACAAGAAAAATGCAGTGTGAGCAGTTTGGCATGACTTACAACAACAAATAAATGTGAACAATAATCTTTGGGTTTTTATTAAATAATCTATCGGTCAGATTTGATTAAGTAGGTGTGGCTATCATACAAGTTCCTGTGTTACTGTAGAAACAATAACCTGAGATTTCCCCTGCAGATGAAAATACTGTTCGTGATGTTATCGAAAAATCAGTCAGGCTTGCTGAATTCATTTAATAAAGTTTTTTTGTAAATTATTATTTATTTAATTATTTATTTTTATGTATGTATTTATTTATTAATTATTTATTTGCCATTTTTGGAAGGAGTCTTCAGTATTAGCCCTTTATAATAGTCTGACACTTTATTAACATTATTAACAGGAAAGAGAAAAAAAATAGACTGTTGAGGAAATGACTGTTTATAGTTGCTATAATCCAAGTCACAGAATCTAACTGGTTTTGTAGATTTAAATGTAAAAGTTTTGAATGTAACTGGAAAGTTAATGTATAACATTTCATTACTGAAACAATAAAAGGAACATATTGTGTAGGAGGAATAAAACATTTCAGCTCATACCGTTCTTAGAAATTAATCATTGATCTCCGTCATGTTTTGTTGCTTACATTGCACCTGATAATGAGGTCAAGACTCCTTAATCCTAATCCTCTGAACGCTTTGATTGGTTTACTCCAGAGGCTCCTCATTATGTGTGCAATGAAGTCTCATTAGTTTTTGGTTTTTATTCTACGTGAAGGCAAAACACTTCAGCACAGACAGCTGAGTCAGTGATCTTTCTGCTGCTGCTGCTGCTGAAGGGATTATGTCTAATTACAGCTTACACATGGGAGTGGTGAGACAGGAAGCCAACACGGAGTAATCAGATGGACTGAACAGCCTGTTATGCACAGAAACGGACTCTGATTGACGCATCTTCACGTGGATATTGCTTTAGAACCTGTTAATATGCAGCTTTGCTCTGAAGAGGATATGTTAGCATGGCTTGCTTAAAGAAATCAATCGATTTGACCCGAATCCTGTACTCAGCAAACATGCTTGGTTCTTTGGCGTTAAAATGACAAGCCATGCTGTAATGCCTTAGCATTTTTGGATTGGCTTTAATTAGTGGAAATCAATTTCTCCAGATTTTTCCAGGTTGAAGAAGCTATCATATGATGAAAGGGAGGAAGAGGCATAAAGTCCACTCTAGTTTTGATGATTGATGTACACTACAGGTGCATCTAAAATAAATTAGAATGTCGTGGAAAATTTATTTCAGTAAATCAACTTAAACTGTGAAACTCATGTATTAAATAAATTCAATGCACACAGACTGAAGTAGTTTAAGTCTTTGGTTCTTTTAATTGTGATGATTTTGGATCACATTTAACAAAAACCCACCAATTCACTCTCTCAACAAATTAGAATACTTCATAAGACCAATAAAAAAACATTTTTAGTGAATTGTTGGCCTTCTGGAAAGTATGTTCATTTACTGTACATGTACTCAATACTTGGTAGAGGCTCCTTTTGCTTTAATTACTGCCTCAATTGGGCGTGGCATGGAGGTGATCAGTTTGTGGCACTGCTGAGGTGGTATGGAAGCACAGGTTTCTTTGACAGTGGCCTTCAGCTCATCTGCATTTTTTGGTCTCTTGTTTCTCATTTTCCTCTTGACAATACCCCATAGATTCTCTACAGGGTTCAGGTCTGGTGAGTTTGCTGGCCAGTCCAGCACACCAACACCATGGTCATTTAACCAACTTTTGGTGCTTTTGGCAGTGTGGGCAGGTGCCAAATCCTGCTGGAAAATGAAATCAGCATCTTCAAAAAGCTGGTCAGCAGAAGGAAGCATGAAGTGCTCCAAAATTTCTTGGTAAACGGGTGCAGTGACTTTGGTTTTCAAAAAACACAATGGACCAACACCAGCAGATGACATTGCACCCCAAATCATCACAGACTGTGGAAACTTAACACTGGACTTCAAGCAACTTGGGCTATGAGCTTCTCCACCCTTCCTCCAGACTCTAGGACCTTGGTTTCCAAATGAAATACAAAACTTGCTCTCATCTGAAAAGAGGACTTTGGACCACTGGACAACAGTCCAGTTCTTCTTCTCCTTAGCTTAACAAGAGGAATATGACAACTGTAGCCAAATTCCTTGACACGTCTGTGTGTGGTGGCTCTTGATGCCCTGACCCCAGCCTCAGTCCATTCCTTGTGAAGTTCACTCAAATTCTTGAATGGATTTTGCTTGACAATCCTCATAAGGCTGCGGTTCTCTCGGTTGGTTGTGCATCTTTTTCTTCCACACTTTTTCCTTCCACTCAACTTCCTGTTAACATGCTTGGATACAGCACTCTGTGAACAGCCAGCTTCTTTGGCAATGAATGTTTGTGGCTTATCCTCCTTGTGAAGGGTATCAATGATTGTCTTCTGGACAACTGTCAGATCAGCAGTCTTCCCCATGATTGTGTAGCCTAGTGACCCAAACTGAGAGACCATTTTGAAGGCTCAGGAAACCTTTGCAGGGGTTTTGAGTTGATTAGCTGATTGGCATGTCACCATATTCTAATTTGTTGAGAGAGTGAATTGGTGGGTTTTTGTTAAATGTGATCCAAAATCATCACAGTTAAAAGAACCAAAGACTTAAACTACTTCAGTCTGTGTGCATTGAATTTATTTAATACATGAGTTTCACAATTTAAGTTGATTTACTGAAATAAACGAACTTTTCCACGACATTCTAATTTATTGAGATGCACCTGTATATTGCCAAATGTTTTGGGACACAAATAATTTAATTCAGGTGGTGTTTTTCAGGGGTTTGACTTGGCCCTTTAGTTCCAGTGAAAGGAACTCTTAATGCTTCATCATACCAAGACATTTTGGACAATTTCATGCTCCTAACTTTGTGGGAACAGTTTGGGGATGACCCCTTCCTGTTCCAACATGACTGCTCACCAGTGCACAAAGCAAGGTCCATAAAGACATGGATGAGTGAGTTTGGTGTGGAGGAACTTGACTGACCTGCACAGAGTCCTGACCTCAACCTGATAGAACACCTTTGGGATGAATTAGAGTGGAGATTGCGAGTCAGGCCTTCTCATCCAAAATCAGTGTCTGACCTCACAAATGCGCGTCTAGAGGAATGGTCAAAAATTCCCATAAACACACTCCTAAACCTTGTGGAAAGCCTTCCCTGAAGAATTGAAGCTGTTATAGCTGCAAAGGGCGGGCCAACTCCATATTACATTCATGTGCATGTGAAGGCAGATGTCCCAAAACTTTTGGCAATATAGTGTATTTGTTTTAGACATCAGCCATAACATTAAATCCACCGACAGGTGACATGAATAACGTTGATTATCTCTTTACAGTGGCTCATGTCACAGGGTGGGATATATTAGGCTGCAAGGGAACATAGAGTTCTTGAAGCTGATGAGTTGGAAGCAGGAAAAATGGGCAAGTGTAAGGATATGAGACTGTCAAGGGTGAAATTGTGAATGTTAGACCACTGGGTCAGAGCAGGGTCTTGTGGTGTGTTCCCAGTATGCAGTGGGTAGTGAATTTAACAGTTGCTGGAACAATTTTTCCAACATTGAGAAGAGTAAAATACTGCACATTTGCACAGTGTAATACAGTGATGTGAAAAAGAACGTACAACCTTTTTTCAATTCTGTTTTATTGATCAAATGGGCTTAAATAAAAGTTGTGTGGTGCTCTATAACTAATCAAATAAAAAAACTAATTTGTGTAGTTACAAATGGTGCTATTTTCCCCAAAATGTAAACCAACATAAGGGTAAAAACAAATACACCCTTCCACAATTATTATGGTCTTAATAGCACCAGCCTGATACTATTAATGACATGCACATGATTAGTTATTCATTATGAAGCATGGCTTCCTCTATAAAAGCAGAATTTACAGCAGTTTGGTGCTTTGGAGCACTCAGGTATGTGTCACAATTATTATTTAGTCCTTGATAATAAAGGGTGTACTTTCTTTCATTCCCATGACTGTACTTCATTCAGATCTTTCAAATCTTCTTCTTCTTCTTCTTTCGGCTTTTCCCTTCAGGGGTTGCCACAGCGAATCATCTCTCTCCACCTATCCCTATCTTCCGCATCCTCAACACTTGCATCCACTAGCTTCATATCCTCATTAATTACATCCATATACCTCCTCTTTGCCTCCTGCCTGGCAGCTCCATGTCCAACATTCTCCTACCAATATACTCACTCTCCCTCCTCTGAACATGTCCAAACCATCTTAATCTGGCCTCCCTAACTTTGTCCCCCAAACGTCCAACATGAGCTGTCCCTCTGATATACTCGTTCCTAATCCTGTCCAACCTTGTCACTCCCAAAGAGAACCTCAACATCTTCAGCTCTGCTACCTCTAGCTCTGATTCCCGTCTCTTCCTCAGTGACTGACAATTCGCATGGTTAAATTTGGCAATGTTTTATGCCAGATGCCCTTCCTGACGCAACCCTCTCTATTTATAAGGGCTTGGGACCAGCGCAGAAGTCACTGGACTGTGACCCCCATGGCTAGATTCATCCAGATCTTTCAAATGATAAATCCAATAGCAACAGTGATCTAGTAAAAGTCTGACATACGTTGTTTGTGTGTTTGTGTGTATGTGTTTGCAACCTTTTCACTGGCACATTTCTAGAACATCATTCAGCCCAAAGGTCAACGTTCCACCAGTCCATACCGTACATTACAGAAGAATCAAGTTTCTAGTAAGTAGCCTGCAAGTATGTTTCTACTTACACTTGCAGGAACCTTTCGAAGAATGGTGGCACGTTTCCATTGGTCAAAACCAGGGTCCATTTTAGTTGTGGAGCCTCCCATACTGCATGTACTGTTGAATCAACTTTACAGAATAAACAACTTGTGATCAGTAATTTGCTAATTAAAGCTTGTTTAATATACACTATATTGGCAAAAGTTTTGGGACACCCCTCCAAATCATTGAATTCAGGTGTTTTTCAGGGGTTGGGCTCGGCCCCTTAGTTCCAGTAAAAGGAACTCTTAATGCTTCGGCATACCAAGACATTTTGGACAATTTCATGCTCCCAGCTTTGTGGGAACAGTTTGGGGATGACCCCTTCCTGTTCCAACATGACTGCACAACAGTGCACAAAGCAAGGTTCATAAAGACATGGACGAGTGTGTTTTTTGTGAAGGAACTTCACAGAGTCCTGACCTCAACCTGATAGAACACCTTTGGGATGAATTAGAGAGGAGACTGCGAGCCAGGCCTTCTCGTCCAACATCAACTCCATATTAGATTCATGTGTATGTAAAGGCAGACGTCACAGTTTTGGCGTGGCTCGCAGTCTCCGCTCTAATTCATCCCAAAGGTGTTCTATAGAGTTGAGGTCAGGAGTCTGTGCAGGCCAGTCAAGTTGGGAGCATGAAATTGTCCAAAATGTCTTGGTATGTTGAAGCATTAAGTGTTCCTTTAACTGGAACTAAGAGGCCTAGCCCAACCCCTGAAAAACAACACCTGAATTCAGTGATTTGGAGGGGAGTCCCAAAACTTTTGCCAATAAAGTGTATCAGAAAGGGCGTGAGCTGAAGAGTCTGAAACACAGGAGTATTGTGTATACGTTCCAACTGGCACCTCACCTCGAGGATCCAAATTCCAGATGAATGAATGATTAATGAAGAAGTCATTATGATATCCAAATTTACTTCATAAACACATTGTAAGTTTCAGCCATTTGATTTCCTGATGATTCAAATCTCTCAGTAAAACAACAGGCATATGTTTCCTGTACATTGCCATTCCTTTATTGCAAGATATCATTAAGCATTAAGATGAAGATCGATTAAATTAGCTTGGTCCAGTGGCTACATATTAGAGGTATTAGAATTGTGCATTATTAGATATTCACTCATACGTCTGCCAGTTTTCATCTCTGGCCAGAAAGTCCAGCAATAATGTGTGTATAATTAGTAGTCTGTAATTGGAACAATTACTTGTCAGTTCAAATAGCTTGGAATCTAAAGAAACAAACATTGTGTGCATCTCAATCATCACTGTAATATACACACATATATATATACACACACACACACACACATACATACAGTGCATCTGGAAAGTATTCACAGCGCTTCACTTTTTCCACATTTTGTTATGTTACAGCCTTATTCCAAAATGGATTCAATTCTTTATTTTCCTCAAAATTCTACAAATAATACCCCATAATGACAATGTGAAAGAAGTTTGTTTGTAAACTTTACAAATTTATTAAAAATAAAAAACGAAAAAAAATCACATGTACATAGGTATTCAGAGCCTTTGCTCAACACTTTGTTGAAGCAGCTTTGGCACCAATTACAGCCTTAAGTCTTTTTGAGTATGATGCTACAAGCTTGGCACACCTATTTTTGGGCAGTTTCTCCCATTCTTCTTTGCAGGACCTCTCAAGCTCCATCAGGGTGGATGGGGAGCGTCGGTGCACAGCCATTTTCAGATCTCTCCAGAGATGTTCAATCGGGTTCAAGTCTAAGCTCTGGCTGGGCCACTCAAGGACATTCACAGAGTTGTCCCGTAGCCAGTCCTTTGTTATCTTGGCTGCTTAGGGTCGTTGTCCTGTTGAAGACGAACGGAAGATAAACCGTTTCCCCAGTCTGAGGTCCAGAGCACTCTGGAGCAGGTTTTCATCAAGGAAGTCTCTGTACATTGCTGCATTCATCTTTCCCTCGATCCTGACTAGTCTCCCAGTTCCTGCCACTGAAAAACATTCCCACAGCATGATGCTGCCACCACCATGCTTCACTGTAGGGATGATATTGGCCAGGTGATGAGCGGTGCCTGGTTTCCTCCAGACATGACGCTTGACATTCAGGCCAAAGAGTTCAATCTTTGTTTCATCAGACCAAGGTATGAGAGTCCTTCAGGTGCCAAACTCCAGGTGGACTGTCATGTGCCTTTTACTGAGGAATGACTTCTGTCTGGCCACTCTACCATACAGGCCTGATTGGTGGAGTCCTGCAGAGATGGTTGTTCTTCTGGAAGGTTCTCCTCTCTCCACAGAGAAACGCTGGGGCTCTTTCAGAGTGTTCATCAGGTTCTTGGTCACCTCCCTGACTAAGGCCCTTCTCCCCCGATCGCTCAGTTTGGCCAGGCGGCCCGCTCTAGGAAGAGTCCTGGTGCTTCCAAACTTCTTCCATTTATGGATGATGGAGGCCACTGTGCTCAATGGGACCTTCAATGCTGCAGACATTTTTCTGTACCCTTCTCCAGATCTGTGCCTCGATACAATCCTGTCTACAGACAATTCCTTGGTCTTCATGGCTTGGTTTGTGCACTGACATGCACTGTTAACTGTGGGATCTTATATAGACATGTGTGTACGTGCCTTTCCAAATCATGTCAATCAACTGAATTGACCACAGGTGGACTCCAATCAAGTTGTGGAAACATCTCAAGGATGATCAGTGGAAACAGGATGAATATTAAGTGTCATGGCAAAGGCTGTGAATACTTATGTACATGTGATGTTTTTCATTTTTAATAACTAATTAAACTAATAACAGAACTAATGCCATTGTTTTGCTGGCAGGCAGAACTTTTTCCGAGCTCCGCCAAGCTGACCTAAAATTTCGCAAAATTTTCTCAATTTTTATCTTAAATCCAGTCCTATATTATAACTTTTATAGTATCTATAGTAGCTGATAGTATCCTATAATATTCTCACTCCAAATGCTGTTTATATCACTAGTTTTATTTTTTTCCAAAACACCCGCTTATAGCCGGTTAGCCCATTAGCATCGCTAACCAGTTAGCCCGGCTTCCACAAGTTTGTTTACCTCGGTTATTTCTGCTTACTACTGCACCTAAAACACTATGTCGGTTGTGTGTCTGCCTTTGAGTGCAGGTGAGTATTCTTTCAAGCTGCTCTCGGTGGATTTGGAACCGGAGGCCATGGAGAAGCAGATCCGTGACCTACAGGTGAAGCAGGCCCAGCTGCGACAGCGGAAAGCCGCGCTGGAATCGTCCCAGATTGACGCTCAACTGACTCCACAACCTCAACTCTGTGTACTCCTCTGCCCAGGCCCAGCGCACCAAGGACGCGGCCCGTCCAGGTTTTGTTCACTCCAGCGCCAGGGTACCACGCAGCCTAGATGCAGCAGCAGTGGAAGACACTAGCCAAGCGCCGGGAGAGGACCTCTCCCGCTCCGCCGCCACCCGTCTTCGAGATCTCGACCCGGAACCGCTTCGCTCCCCTTCGCGAGCTGGAGCGCGATGCGGTGATCATCGTAGACTCCATCGTCCGGCACGTCCGTATTACCACAGCTAAAGGTAAGGTGCGCACTTGCTGTCTTCCTGGTGCTCGTGTTCTTGATGTCTCTGGACAGGTACCAATGATCCTGAACAAGAACATCAGAGCTGTGGTCCTCCATTCTGGCACGAACGACATCAGGCTGAGGCAGACGGAGATCCTGAAGGACTTCAGGAGCCTGGTGGAGAAGGTACGCACCACATCGCCCACGATGAGGATCATCGTGTCAGGACCAACGTTCCAGCGAGGAATTGAGAGATTCAGTAAGCTATTTGCTTTTAATGAATGGTTGCTGTCATGGTGTCAAGACCAGAAATTACCCTTTGTTGATAACTGGAATCTTTTCTGGGAGCGTCCTAGGCTCTACCGTTCTGATGGCCTGCACCCAAGCAGAGTTGGAGCAGCAGCTTCAACATCCCCAGGACACTATGCACCATCTGACTGGTAAGTCATACCTTCTTTCACGTTGTCATTATGGGGAATTGTTTATAGAATTTTTAAGAAAAATAATGAATTTAATCCATTTTGGAATAAGGCTGTAACATAAGAAAATGTGGAAAAAGTGAAGCGCTGTGAATACTTTCTGGATGCACTATATATATATATATATACAATTTTACATTTTATATTTTTGTGTGCTTTGTAGCGTGTAATTAACTAAGCTGCTGCAACGCAGCATTTCCCTCACGGGATCAATAAAATATCAATAAAGGATCAATAAATCTATCTATAACTTTATCTGATGTTCTGTATATATGGTTTAAAACGATTTTTATGTGTTATAGCTTCTGATCCTGCTTGAAGCACAGAAAAGTACAAGATTAAGCTAACAGATTTAAATGATGTATAAACCATACATATTTTGTCTATAGCAGAGCCATGTTCCAATGTGTAGTGATCCAGCATCCATAGCAGTGCCTCAACTCGTGTACACAATATACTGATTCACTACCTAGGGAGCTAGCTGGTATGCTGATTGAGACGTACACGATGTCTATGTTGGAACACTGTCCAAATATATATTATATATATATTTATTTAATCTTAACTCAAAACATACTTCTGTGTTGAGGAATGTTGCAGTGTTTTACAAAGATACACTTTTTAGTAACATACTTGAAATGATGTATTAAGACTGGATAGGTTTAAACATAAAATCTATACCTTTGCTTATTTTGTAATGTTTCACAGTATGGCGTTTAAGGCTAACTTGTACCACGAATACTTCCTCACTATCAGAGAGGATGACATTCAATGTTTTTTAAAACCTGCAGCTGTGAAATTGTTTAAATAGAGCTTTCAGTAGTTGATATAACATTCATTTCTCTGTTGATGTCAGTCACGGAAATATCGTCCGTCTTATAGGGGTGTAGAGTAATGATTAATGAGCTCTCACGACAGAACATCCTACCCGTATGTACGTATATCCGCTTATGATGCAAGTTGAAGATATTTTAACTTATGTTAAAGTCATGCAAAGTCCAGTCTTTAGACCTTGTTTTGTGTTGTTTGTGCTAATTTCCAGTTACTTTGTGCTGTAATGTCTAGCAGCAGCTATTTATTAAATCTAAGGTTAGATGTTTATATATACACAGTATACACCAATCAGGCATAACATTATGACCACCCGCCTAATATTGTGTCCCCCTTTTCCTGCCAAAACAGCCCTGACCTGTTGAGGCATGGACTGCACTAGATCCCTGAAGGTGTGCTGTGGTATTTGGTACCAAGATGTTAGCAGCAGGTCCTTTAAGTCCTGTAAGTTATCTTAAAGGATATTTAAAAGAATTAAAGGACTTACAGGACTTAGAGGATACTTTTGATAGATACTGACCACTGCAGACCGGGAACACCCCACAAGAGCTGCAGTTTTGGAGATGCTCTGATCCAGTGGTCTAGCCATCACAATTTGGCCCTCGTCAAACTCGCTCAAATCCTTACGCTTGCCCATTTTTCCTGCTTCTAACACATCAACTTTGAGGACAAAATGTTCACTTGCTGCCTAATATATCCCACCCACTAACAGGTGCCATGATGAGGAGATCATCAGTGTTATTCACTTCACCTCTCACTGCTCATAATGTTATGCCTGATCAGTGTATGTATATCTACATCTGTACGTCCTAACCGTTCTCACCATTACAGGATGTCTGTACGCAAAAATATTTGTGTGCTCCTGTGCTATATTCCTAAAAATTAATATTTTAAAACATTAACCAGCATTTAAAACCTGTGAAGGAACAATGTTCATGCTTCCAGTTTTGTTCAGTTTCTCTTCTTCTTCCTCTTGACAGCATGAAGATTCTGGTCCTTGTGAGACAGGCTCTTTGTTGTAAAAGCCAGAATGACTTTATTAAACAGCAGAAGAGAGCATGCCATGCCTACACAACACACACACACACAGAGAAGAAAAAACAGACTTCTGCTTTACTGCCTCATGCAGCATAGCCCATAAGATGCACTTTTTTGCTATCTAGAAGGTGTTGTGACTTGTACAGCAAAGCAACATACACAGCATCACTGTTGCGTTAGTTCAATTAAAATACGGCCGTGTGTTAGCTAGGCGTGCTCCTCCGGCAGTTACGCTAGTGTGCACTGAACGAGAGCTGTTCAAAACTTGTTTGCGTCAGTGGAAAGCCAAGCGAAGAGAGTTTATGAATTTTATGAATTTTTTTATAGTCAGCGAACGATGTTAGCAAAAGCTAGGTGAATTCGTGCGGTTTTTTGTTGACAGATTCGTGGCGTGGGTGTTCTGTTCTATTTTTAGCCCAAGCTTGGTGTCACGACTTCCTGTGAGGAGCCTTGACATGGAATGCTTGGCTTGGGTCAGTTCTTTGTAAGCAGCCATACAGTTTATATACGCTTCGTATCGGTAATATTGGTAATTATTTCTTATGGGAAAATTTGTTTCGCAGTAAAAATTTTGACCTTAAGAACTCCAGAACGAATTAAATGTGTATGCCGAGGTTCCAGTGTATACTAGTGTATACTAGTGTTCATGTTTATTATCAAAAATAAACATGAACTCCACTGCAGGAATTAAATGAAATATTTTAAAGCATCAACAGCAGAGAAAATGTATAATGCATCGAAGCAAATACATGTCTCACCTAAAACGGGTCCCAGCCAGTAGACGAGGCCGTTCTTTGCGAATGTGCTGCCACTGCAGGGGAACTGCGCTGAGAAAGCCAGCGCTGGGTTGAACACAGCTCCTGTTGTACTGCCACCTGAAGAGAAACACAAGTCAGACTGAAATAATGAGAACCAGAAGGCTGGAGTGAAGACTGCACACGTTCTCTCTACTCCTTCCACACCCACTGCTCACAGTTTTGCCCTCAACACGGCCTAACATTCCTCTGTCAGGAGTATCTGTAATATGCTCAAAACAACGGAAAAAAAACACACTTGTGACCTTTGACATCAGCTACTGAATGTTCAGTGTGCTCACCATTCTAGTGGTTAAAGTTGTAAGAACACTGTTGCTAGGCAATTGGTAATAATGGACACAGTTCATAAGCTAGCTATAGATGTTGCATTCGACAATGTGAAGTTTCTGACCACTGACTAAGAAATTACAAAACACCCGACTCGGAATTCCTAATCTTGAGCTCAGGAAGTGACGTCAAATCGACATGGCTGCTCAAAGCATTAGCAGTAAACAAAGTAGCACTAATGGCTTTTAAATGAGTTACACTGTATATAATAGCACTTGGTTTATAGTCAAGCAACATGCTAGCTTGTTAAATCTATAACATGAGGAGGAAAATATACATCTCTTATCATATATATCTGGCAAGAACGCTGCTAACAAATACAACTGGTGAGCATGTATCTTTTCTTGGTGAAGCATGGTGGTGGCAGCATCGTGATTGCAGCTGCTTTTCTTCAGCCAAAACTGAGGTTTTGATCAAGGTGCTAGGAATCATGAACGGCTCCAAATACAGTGGAACCTCGGCATACGAATTTAATTTGTTCTGGAGGCGAGAAATTTGTATTGCGAAACGCATTTTTTCCATAAGAAATAATGTAAATGCAGATAATCCGTTCCAGCCACCCAAAAATATTAGCAATATTACCAATACCAAGCGTATGTAAACTGTATGGCTGCTTATAAAGAACTGACCCAAGCCAAGCATTCCATGTCAAGGCTCCTCACAGGAAGTCGTGCCACCTAGCTTGGTCTAAAAATAGAACAGAGCACCAATGCCACCTATCTCAACAAAAAAATGCTTTCGCTGAATGAAAAAAAATGCATAAACTCGCGTCGGTTGGCCGTTCAGTTCGGTTCGTTCGTATGACAAAAAGGCTTCGAATGCCGATGCGAATTTCTTGCGAATTTTCGATTCTTAAGGCAAAAATTCATAAGGGAGGGCATTTGTATGCCGAGGTTCCACTGTACCAGTCAATTTTGACTCAAAATCAACAGGTGCCTGCTAGAAAGCTGAAAATTTCACCTTTCAACACAACAATGACTCAAAGCATACATCTAATATCCAAAGGAATATCTACACCACAAGAAGATCAACGTTTTGGTATGACCTAGCCAGAGCCAAGACCTGAATCCAACCGAAGTTTTGTGAGCTGACCCGAAGCATGCTGTGTACAGGAGATGCCATTATAATTTGATGGCTCTAGAAGGATCTACAAAGTATAAAAAATGAGATAAAATGTAAGGCACCCTGGATAAGGGTGTCTGTAGAAGACATGTATTTGCAAAAAAGAGTGGCTGGTAAGTCAAGATGTGCCAAGCTGAGAGACACTTACCCAAAAAACTGAGTGATGTAATCAAATCAAAAGGTGCTTCAACAAAATAGTATAACAAAGTACTAATATAACCTAAAAAATATAAGTCCTAGTTTAGAGGTGTGAACACTTTTTAGGAGCGTGTAGGCTTTTTATTGCCACTCAAAGTAAAATGCAGCATAAAGATAGCTAACTGACAGGTAACCACTGAGTTAGTGACAGGAGGCAAATGCATCAGGGATGTTTACATTATTCTCAGATATATAATACGCTCGACTATAATGACATTGTAATTAAACAGAAACAAATAAGTGCCTCAATAAGTCAAAAATCCTAATATTCATTGTAACATTGAGCATTTTGTTCCAATCGGGAGAGAAAGCTGCACGTGGATCGTGCATGTGAAATTGTTCTGTGTGTCTAACTCACTTTACACACACTCAGTGAAAAAAGCATGGGCATATACAAGGTATGCATGTTGTTATTACTGTGTTATGCCACAGTGCTGTTCCATCCTCCTCAGATAGCACTTCCATAAATGTTTATTTAACATGGTTATTTATCATTTATGGAAGGAGTCTCAGGTATCAGCAAGTCTTCCACTGATGGAAAGTCTTCAGGACAGAAACTTTTGTGATTTGCGGTTTCTCTGTAACATGAAAAACTGTTTTTTGTGTGGTTTTAACTTCTTGACCATATTTCAGAAAATTAAATGTAACTATAAACGGATAAAAAAACTGGCAAATTCCTGTACTGGAATCGAACAGCTCTGGAAGGTGCTTTCATAGTAAAATCATGACTCAAGCCACCTCATCATTGACTATTTTGCTCTAACTGTACAGCTTCTCATGTTTCACTCCTTACTTACTGAAACTCATTTATTATTAAAATGTAAGCTGCAGTACAGTCCATATGTTAGTGTTTATTGATTATTTCCCATCCTGCACTGCTCATATTAACCATATAAAGGGAGCAGGAAATGCACTCCGTGCCCAATGTGCCCCAACACATTATGCAAGGCCTAACTAAACCCACTAAAATCCCAGTGTTAATGCTTACGAATATGGTGCATAATATGGACACTGACATAGAGACTGTACATTATTTAAGTTAAGTTGCCTTTATTTGTCACATATACATTACAGCACAGTGAAATTCTGTCTTCGCATATCCCATCCTTGGGAGTTGGGGTCAGAGTGCAAGGTCAGCAATGATACAGTGCCCCTGGAGCAGGGTGGGTTGGGGGCCTTGCTCAAGGGCCCAGCGGTGCTGGGGCTTGAACCTGCTGTATCATGGCTGACCCTGCGCTCTGACCCCAACCCCCAAGGATGGGATATGCGAAGACAGAATTTAACCCCTGAGCTTCCGGTCAATGACCCAGAGCCTTAACCACGCCCCCGTATTTGCGTTACCGCATTGCATTTTGGGACTTCATTAACGTGCTAGTATTCTGCATTGTGCATCCAGACATGACCCAGATCTACTGGAGTTAGAACCTTGAACACTAGATAAAGACACACCTGTGTACACCACTGCAGTGATCACGGCGGCCACAGCGTGCACTCTGTACTTTTCTTCCACATCACGCGTGAAAGTCACCGCGGCGTGCACGACGAACGCGCACGCGAGCTCCACGGCCACGCCTTCCAGCAGATGCGCGTTCGCGATCGCACTCGTGCACGCGAAGCCGGCTCGCTGGTGGCGCGCGTGCAGGTCCGAGAGTCCGAGAGCCCACGCACGGCGCATGGCCGAACCGGCGGCCACGGACGCCGCGAACTGGCACGCCGTCCTGCGCAGTGCGCATGCGCCGTCGAGAGAGCCGCACCAGTACCGCTCGAGCATCGCGGTGGGGTTCCCGGTAGCGCCGCGGAACGTCAGCGCGTGGATCACTGACACAACGTACGTGAGGCTCAGGGCGATTTCGGGCGCGTCTACCGACAGCAGCTTTAACTCGTGTGCGCATGCGCATAGCTGGATCGTAGAAATGATCTCCGCAACGTAGATTCCGTAATCTCTCCTCTTCCCAGAAAGCAGTCTCGGAGTCCCTCTCCTCGCAGTCTCGCAAATTAAAAAGATCCCCGCTAGCATGCACAGAGATACCGATACCACAGCCATTTCCGCAGCTTTCCTTTCACGGTGCCATCTCTCTCATTTCCAAACCAGTTCTGTAACTTTACCGTTACGCCTTTTTTCAGTCTGAAGATGGCCCCGCCCACTTTCATCATGTTGCCAGGTTACGGCGAAGAATCCCTTAAAATTATTATTATTGTTGTTGTTGTCATATACAATTATACAACCCTTCTTATAATTCTTAACCACTTTTCTAAGCAGTTTTATAAATATAATAGTATAAACCTCCTCTAGAGATAAATAAAAAGCTAAAATAGCCTAAATGTAGCTGTGAATTTTGAAGCAAACATGCCATAAACGGTTTAAGTAAATTCTAAAAACTATGATTAGAAAATATATTGCAAAATATGAAAACAGAATGCAGTCTATCAAGAAAATGAGTCATTTAGATTAAGTGAGATAACCATGTTTTTAAAACCCTCTTCGACTACTTACACTATTTGGCGAACAACCAAAACCCAAATAGAGGAACCAAAACGCTGGACCTGGCAACACACTATCCCACGTGGAACTTTAAATCCCTGGAATGGTCCTTAGATTTTTTTAAAAAAGTTATTGTTATTATTATTATTATTATTATTATTATTATTATTATTATTATTATTATTATTATTATTATTATTTTATTTTATTTTATTTTATTATTTTTAATTTATTTATTTACAAAAAGCTAGTACGATAAGAGCTATAACATCCATATGAAAATCTGGAATTAGGCCAAAAAAATATTTGCAAAATGAACTATTAAAACAAGACACTACACATTATTTTTTAAAGCAATGGCTATTACAAAGGTTTTTTCCCCCTAATATAACCTGTTTATGAGGCTTTGTCTGATTAAATGTGCAAACATTTGCATGTGCTTAAGATAGATTTAATGATTATTGAAAATGCACCATGCACTCTTATTGAAATTGTGCTATTTGCCAGCATTAAATCTAAAGCATATCCAACAAAAATTGGGAACAGCATTTTGGGAACTTCCATTGAAATAAACTTTTAATTTGCCCTAGGAATAAACATGAAAAAACAAAAATCACTGATTCAGTTAATCTAGAAATCTGGTTCTAAATATAAAAAATAATATTTTGAGAAAAGTGGTTTTAAAATGTATAGGTTTTTTTTTTTTTTTAAAGTACAGTGTATTTTAATGTTTATACTCATTATTCTCACAGTTTATTATTAAGGGTATTTTAAAGTATTAATTTTATTTGTATAATATTATATATTTAAAAGTACTATTTTAAGTTTTATTATATTCATATTTTGAAGCTTTTATATTCTAAAGTTTTAGAATATAAAATAATAAAATAGAATAAAATTAATTTAAGAAAGTAAAATTAATTTACTTTAAATTACTAAATTTAAAAATGTTAAAGATATTTAAAAAGCTTTTAAAGGAAACTGACATGTATATATCTATACATTAACACTAAAACTCATGACAGATACATTTCTGAAATCCTCAAGGTGCTCCCTGTCTACATGTAAAGTAATTATTCTTACTTTTTAATCCATTTCCTACTTTGTGTAGTTTGTGTACCTCTAGTGCATTTCTTTTGATATTTTATTGCTTTTATAACAGCAAAAAAGAACAACATGCCAACAAAACAAGTAGGGGAAAAAAGGGGAGGCCAGGAGACATAAATGACATAAATGACATAAATGCATCAATAAAGTACAAAAGAGAAGGACCGATCACAAATAAGGGGGTAGAAATCAGCATATCAATCCTAATATCATGAATATGTCAAAATCTTGAAATTCCACTGTCACATAAATGTTGGAGGAAGGGAGCCACAGAATTTTTTTGAGATACTTTGCCTCGTTAAACCGTATTTTCCCAAGATGTAAGACAGAGACCATCTCCGCAGCCATTTCTGAAAACATGGAGGAGATGTAGATTTCTATTCCCTCAATATAATTCTCTTGGCCACCACCATGTGCCCAGCATTAACTCCAACTGCAAATAATAAGGCAAAGATGAAATTGTATCAGAGCAGCCAAAGATGGCCAATTCCAATTTGGGTAGGAGAACCTGGTCATGTGACACAGAATACCAAGAAAATATACCTTGCCAAAACCTATGAGGTTTTGGGCAAAACCAAAAAGAATGAGACAACGTTCCCTCTGCACCCTGACATCGATCACAAATTGGAGACACAGCTGGATAAATCCTGATCTCTAGTGCATTTCTGTGTATTTTTTGCTTCTTTAAACTAAATATATATGGATATACTTGATATTGCATTGACATTTGCATATTTTGTATTTGTATCACATTTGTTTATTACAGTGTAAATTATTTGCATATTACTCTTCAAGCAAGACTTTATTGAAATTCTGCACACTGCACATTACTGTTACTAGATGTAACTCGCCTGTATGTCAAAAAATTTTCATCCTGTAACGTTTGCACATTCTGAATTGTAACATAATTACACACCATGCTACAGATGTATTTTACATCACATTCTAATACCTCTTCTTATTTCTATTTATTCTTTAAAAAAAAAACAACAACTTAGTTCTTACGTAAATGTAGTTTATGTATACACATGTCTAGGAGAAGTGGCTAGGTTTTCATTTAACTGCAAGTTGAATGCTATATTGTTTACTGTGTACGTGACAAATAAAATAATTGAATGTATTATATATACACTATATTACCAAAGGTTTTGGGACATCTGCCTTCACATGCACATGAATGTAATATGGAGTTGGTCCGCGCTTTGGAGCTATAACAGCTTCAACTCTTCTAGGAAGGCTTTCCACAAGGTTTAGGAGTGTGTTTATGGAGAATTTTTGACCATTCCTCTAGAAGCGCATTTGTGAGGTCAGGCACTGATGTTGGACGAGAAGGTCTGGCTCGCAATCCGCTCTAAATTAAGCCCCTAATTTAATCAAAGGTGTTCTATTGGGTTGAAGTCAGGACTCTGTGCAGGCCAGTCAAGTTCCTCCACACCAAACTCTCTCATCCATGTCTTTATGGACCTTGTTTTGAATATTGTTTTGTTGCGTTACATGATTGTACGGTGAACAATCAGGTCAGAAAATGCAGTGCATTGCTGGATATCTAACATTTTTGGCAGAGGGTGAGACTTTCTCTTTGAGCTGCCATTGATTCTAACTTTATATGCTAATAAAAACTTAAATCGGTGCAAATTAGTTGAGCTACTTGTGGTGTGTCAGTGGTTAAGGCTTTGAATTATAGCACAGATTACCGTGTTTCATTTTCAGCACTGCCAAGGTGCCACGGTTGGGTTCTTAACAAAACCTTAACCCCCAGTCTTAGCCAAATAAACAAATGTTTTGGATTCACCTGTATTGTTTTACTTTATATATTCAAATAATATACTGTAAAAAAAATTAAAAAAAATAACAGGAAGCTTTACAGGGATTTATGATATAATAGTGAAGTGGATGGAACTTAAAGCCTTCTTCTGTTTTGCTAAAAGGTTCAGTTAAAGTTGTGGTCACAAGTGATTTGATATTTGTATTACTACAGTTTAAGAGATGATGTATTATAGACACAGTTCATCCAAAAATCTAAAAAAAAAAAAATGTCTGACTGAAATCAGGAAAATTGAAAAATTGTAGTTTATATCTTTAGTGTTGCTTAACTGTAACAAATGGATAAAGTTTTAAAGAATCTCAGTACAAAATACCAAATGTTCAATTATTGCATATTTGCTGTTACGACTTATTATTATTATTATTATTATTATTATTATTATTATTATTATTATTATTATTATTATTATTATTATTATCATTATTATTATTGAGAGATTTTTTTTTGTATTTTCTGGGGCTACGTCCAAAGACACTGTATGGGTTTTGTGCAGTACCGCATGTCTCCTGTAAGTGTCGCTGTGTTCCTGTCTAATCTCATTTCCAATCAACATGAAGGTGTGGCAGTGTGACAAACCGCTTTCCTTCCAACTTCGTTACCATGCTGTATTCTGAAAGCAAATTATAAATGATACTTCCGCATTAACAAAAGACAAAAACAAAATATATTTCATTTTAGATTAGTGCATTAGCTTATTAAGATAAATACGTCCTTTCAAGTCTAGACAAATGGCATAAAAACAAATCACTTTGAGTAGTAAAAATTATAGAACGGCTTAAAATCCTATACAAAAAAAAAATACACAAATAGCACCTAACAGGATGTTATCATGACTATTACATTTTATAGCTATTGTCTACAATTAAGGTTAATCATATAATTAAACACGTGATTTTTTTAAACTAAAAATTTACTAATTTAGGAAGAATATGATGCTTTATGAATATTCTATAAAAGCCCCGCCCCCTCTGGTGTAAAGCGTGCCGAAAGACAAGACGACAAGGATTGCCAGATTTGTATATAATAATCCCAAGCGACTAAAATTATGTTGTACGCTTCAGAATATAAAACAGATATTGTGTGTGATGTAAGCTAGCTATATATGGTAAACATACTGTTTTAAAGAATTATTTATGTATTAAATACGTTCTAGATTCGCAAAAATAGATATAGATAAGTATACAAGATGCGTCGTCTCAATCAGGGTTTAAAATAATAATTAGTAGCGTTAATAAAATCCTTCTGGCAACCCGAAAGCATGAAGGCCCGAATATGGAAGCGGGCACGAGCGGTGTAGGAGGGGCGTTGCTACGCAGCAGCAGGATCGTGTGTGTGTGCGCGCGCGCCTCACGGGGCAAGTTTGGGGTAAATGAGAGAGAGAAAGAGGCAGAGCGGCGCTGCGGGAGTGTGTGTGTGTGTGTGTGAGAGCGAGCGGACCAGAGAAGGAGGGATATTATTGTCGCTTAAGATTTTTCACTACGTTGTTAGAGGTAAGTGGCTTAGAAAGCGCAAAAATGGTTACATTTGTATTACCTTGGCTGTGTGTGTGTGTGTGTGTGTGTGTGTGTGTGAGAGAGAGAGAGCGCCACTGAAGCGTGGGTATAAAAGTAGCCTGTGTGTGTGTGTGTGTGTGTGTGTGTGTGTGTGTGTGTGTGTGTGTGTGTGTGTGTGGTGTGTGTGTGTGTGTGTGTGTGTGTGTGAGAGTGATTTCTTACTAAATAAGCTTCACCTTTCAAAATATACTACAGAAGGATGTTGAGAGTTCCATTGAAATATCTAAAATTGAAAAATTCTCCATGCTTAGAAATACTTATAGGCGTGTTAATGGTTAGGAAGTTATTTATGATACTAATAATAGCCATAATACCATCATTACTGTCTGTGCCTTAAGCTTATTCCTCTGATTCGTTGAGAAATTGCCTCTCTCTCGTTACAGACTCGTTGTTTGTTTGTCTCTCGCTTGTTTTTGTTCATTTCTGATGATTTGTGATTGCTGTGATTGCTGCTCATGAACTGATCATTACCCAGCCATTTGAGTGCAATGTGGAGCTATCAGACTGCTAGACCAGTGTCTGCTTCTGTAATCTCTCTAAACTCCACACCGTCCTGTCTTTCCATCTCTAACCTAATGAAAGGCAGGGAAATAAACTCTGGATTTTAGAGCAGAGGATTTAAAGGATTGGGATTGAGTAGATCATTGGATTCTAGCACATTTTTGGGTTGTTTAACATCAGGGAGATATTATCTGCACATCTGTGGTCCTGTGGACGGACATACAGGATTATTTTACCATTAACCTGTTTGTTTGTTTTTTCTCCCAGCACTTGGTGATGTTTACGGACCGCACGTCATTCTTGCCCTTTGCTGTTTCGATCCTATAACTCGATCGATTAAATCTAGCTTCCTGTCTGTCCATCTTCCCTTCCAGCAATAGTTTTTATTCACATGACCGTGATCATCGTGTTCAGAAATCTGAAATCTCATGAAAGCAAATTAAGTTCCAGATCAAGCTTGTGTCCAGATCTGTCCGTAGTCTTTCTCGGGGCATAATACCATTGTGAGACTTTCTGTTCTTCTACTAGATTGTGTAGACCCGAATGAAGCAAGAATCTGAGCTGCCTTTGTGTTGTTTCGGGTGTGCTTCCTGTGTCTATGTTGGATTCCTCCCATGAGAGGTGGATTTGAGAAACAAAACTACCCCTAGGTGTGAACAAGTGTGTGAATGGGTGTGTATGTTGCCCTGAAATTCTCTTTCCTGGATGCACTGCAAGTCTGACCAATATAAAGCAGACATTGGAGCAGTGTTGGGGATCTGGGTTTAATGGAGCTGTTGATGCAGATATAATTGTTGGAATCATTGTTCTTCAGTCAGGTTGCGGTCAGGGCTTTGAGTTCTTCCCTGTGTTTATGGACAGCACATTGTGCACAGGGGCATTGTCATGCTGGAACAGGTTTAGGCCTCTTAGTTTCAGCGATGGGGAAATTGTAATGTTAGAGCATACAAAGACCTCCTGTACGAGCGTGTGCTTTGAACTTTCTGAGAAAAGTTTGGGAAGAACCACATATGGGTGTGATGGTCAGGTGTCCATAATGTTTTGGCCATACAGTGTATCTGCTCTAAATTACAGATGAAGTCTACTGTCATATCTCACTCGGATCTCTGGAGACAGGCTGCTACCAGTAATGATGCTGTCATGCTTCAGTATCACAGTTATTATTTAGTTGCCGTCTGCTGTGATCAAAGACTTCTGGTTGTGTTGGTCTGTGATAGACAGACAAACTGACAGGCAGGCAGAGGGAGAGACTGGGCGGCATACAGACAGATGGACACTGACCAACAGACAGGTGGATGGAGACTGACCGACCGACAGACAGAGAGAGCAGACAGACAGGCAGATGGAGACTGATCGACAGATTGACTGAACAACTGACTGAATGACAGAGGGGAAAGACTGACTGAAGGACAGAGTGAAGGATAGACTGACTTACAGACAGACAGGGTGAAGGATTTACTGTCTTGCAAACAGACAGGCAGACAGCCAGATAGACAGAGTGAAGGACAGACTGACTTACAGACACAGACAGACAGACAAGGTGAAGGATGGACTGACTTACAGACAGACAGACAAGGTGAAGGATGGACTGACTTACAGACAGAGAAAAAAACAAAGGGTGAAGGATGGACTGACTTACAGACAAAAGGGGAAGGAAGAGAGACAGACAGGGGGTGAAGGATAGACTGACTTACAGGCAAAAACAAAAGGGTGAAGGATAGACTGTCTTTCAGACAGACAGGCAGGGGTGAAGGATAGACTGCCCAGACAGGCGGGGAAGGAAGACAGAACAGGGGTGAAGGATAGACTGACTTGCAGACAGACGGGGAAAACAGGGGGTGAAGGATAGACTGACTTAACAGACAGACAGGGTGAAGGGTAGACTGACTTGCAGACAGACAGGGTGAAGGATAGACTGACTTGCAGACAGACAGGGTGAAGGATAGACTGACTTGCAGACAGACAGGGTGAAGGATAGACTGACTTACAGACAGACAGGGTGAAGGGTAGACTGACTTACAGACAGACAGGGTGAAGGATAGACTGACTTACAGACAGACAGGGTGAAGGATAGACTGACTTGCAGACAGACAGGCAGAAAGGGTGAAGGATAGACTGTATTACAGACAAATGGAGGGAGAGAATGGCTGACAGACAGAGGGAGACACAAAATGACAGGCAGATTATGAGTCTGACAGACAGACAGACAAATGGAGCTAGAGACAGACAGTGGAAGAGGATGACCGACAGACAGAGAAATGGAGAAGCTAAAAGACAATGGAAGGTGAAAAATGGTCAGATTCAGACGTTCAGATGGAGCAAAAGACAGACAAAGTAATGGAGACACCAACTGAAAGTAGGATAAAGACAGAGAGGTTGATAGACCATGGACAGAGAGAGAGAACACATCAGAGACAGGGAGAAAGCTAGAGACACGCTTATACAGAGGGAAGAAGTCTAATATTGGGGGGAGGGGATGTAGAGACAGATAGAAGGAGAGAAACCGTCAGTCATGGAGGCAAGGAAGGAGAGGCTGTCCGACAGAGGGAGAGGGAGACAGAAAAATGAAGGAAGACTGTGAGAGACGGAGAGAGCGAGAGACTGATTATGAAAGGGAGAATGTGTCTGACAGACATAAAAGGGAGAGAGACTGGCTGCCTAATAGACAGATGGAGAGACAGACAGCTAGTGGTAGAGAGACAGACAGATGGGACTGGTGTCTGGGATGAGACTGATTATTACAGTCATGCTCACGGCTCATACACATGCTCTTGTAACATGCGTTGTTCTGTGGTTGGGCGTGTGTTTTGTGTGTTGTTGAGCTCTACACCGTATTACTCATCTGCTCCGAGAGCTCAGAGGTGCGCTTATTGAGCAGACACAGATCAGTGTATCAGCATTTGGTAATGAGGATCTCCCTGGGGCAAACCATATGCTCCTCAAAACACCCCTGCGCATCATCCCAAACGCCCCAGCCTGCTCTCACACACCCTCCAGATGTGCACTTGGCCAAAACATGATGCTGTCAAGTAGGGTGGAGGAGGGGAACATGGGGGTGGAGTGACCCATGAGCTAAACCGTAGATATTGTATCAGATGCATGATTATGTGCATCTGGGAGTGTGGTTTCCTGTCCGGTGTTTTTGACCAGGGTCTCTTCACTCCTCTAGTAGGAATAGACGTTGCTGTTATGGCAGAATATTAAAACAAATTCTCCATGGATATGTTGATATTTTCTGAAACAATAGCAGTGCAGGCTGTATTAACCAAACAGTAGCTGTGTTTAGCATTGCTGTCACTATGGTTACCGTGTAGCAATTAAAAAAAATATCAACCCTTCAGGTTAACATAGTGTACACTAGTTCAAATAATCACTCAGAAATAAACCAAAAATATCAGTCTCTTCCTCTCTACAGTAAAATTGAAAATGAGCCAATTGACATATTAATCTGGATTGATTCGAACCTGGAGGCAACGCCCTCTCCCCCTTCCCTCTTCCCCTTCCCTTATCTCACACGCTCTTGTTCAGGCGCTCGTACTTTCTTTCAAGATAAAAACAGGATATTTTGTGTTCATTCATGTTAGATTTAGCTCCTGTGAGATAAGTATACACCGATCAGCCATAACATTATGACCTAATATTATGCCTAATATTGTGTTGGTCCCCCTTTTGCTGCCAAAACAGTCCTGACCCGTCATGCACTGTGTATTCTGACACCTTTCTATCAGAACCGGCAGTAACTTCTTCAGCAATTTGAGCAACAGTAGCTCGTCTGTTGGATCGGATCACACGGGCCAGTCTTCTCTCCCCACGTGTATCAGTGAGCCTCGGCCCTCCATGACCCTGTCGCTGGTTCACCACTGTTCCTTCCTTGGACCACTTTTGATAGATACTGACCACTGCAGACCGGGAACACCCCACAAGAGCTGCAGTTTTGGAGATGTTTTGATCCGGTCATCACAATTTGGCCCTTCATCAAACTCGCTCAAATCCTTACGCTTGCCCATTTTTCCTGCTTCTAACACATCAACTTTGAGGACAAAATGTTCACTTGCTGCCCAATATATCCCACCCACTAACAGGTCAGAATCAGAAAAGTCTTGGTGTCAGGTGCAAACATATACACAGATACAATTTTAAAATAATAAAATAAACTATAATAAATTAAATAAAGCTGTTAACAGCAAGTGACTTACATGTTGCAATTTATAATGTAAAAGTGTAAGTGAAATTGAAGGAGACTGTCCAAACATATATACAGTTAAAGTATGTACACAATTGAGAATGATGATAAATATGTACACGGAAGTTTGAATGTGTGTGAAAAGAAGAGCAATTTAGAATGTAAAGTTGAGTGAAAGTGACTGTCCAAATATGTATATCCAGTATGTACAATCGAGAATGAAATAAATATTGTATACAGAAGTTTGAGTTTGCAGAAGATGTAATGCAATTTAGAATGAAAATGTCATGGTTGTCTAAGTTCTTTTGGGGGGGTCATCTGGGGGTAAGTGGGGCACTGTTCAGCAGGCTTACTGCAGTGTGCAAGAAACTGTTCTTGTGGCGTGAGGTCCAGGTCCTGGTCCTGGTCCTGGTCCTGATGGACCGGAGCCTCTTTCCAGAGGGGAGGGACCAAAAGAGTTCGTTTCCGGGATGAGCGGGGTCGGCTCCGGGACCTGGAGACGTACAGCTCTTGGAGGGATGGGAGACTGCAGCCAATCACCTTCTCAGCTGAGTGGATGACACGCTGCAGTTTGGCTTTGTCCCTGGCTGTAGCTGCAGCAAACCGGACTGTGATGGAGGATGTGAGGATAGATTACCCGTCAGTGCTCATAATGTTATGCCTGATCAGTGTATAAGCAACAATAGTTAACTATATTTATTAAAGATACCACTGAGATATTGAAATGTTCAAACACTGCAATTCAAAAAGTCAACCGAATGAGCGGGGAAAAATCTAGTGCTTTACAAACAGTATGAATAGTGATGATTAATTAGAAACTAATTAAATTCACTGTTTTCTTTTCCTCATGCACCAGTCGGCCATGTTTAAACACTTTTGAGCGGCAGATCCACAGAGAAAATGTCGGTCATGTAGGCGTTCAAACATCTCATTTGTAAATAGGTTTAATGCAAAATTTCAACATTTTTTTCAACGGTTCAGTGCAATTTCCTCAAAAGTGAAAGAGAGGAAATGCTTGTATGTTCTTCTCTGGGCTGGAGGTTCTGTAAGATTTATCATTTGTCACCATTTTTAAAATGGTACATTGCACTACAGGGGGGGGAAAAAAAAATCAATACCAAGACAAGCTTAGACCCATGTCCCTTTTTCCCTTTATGGGACGTGCTAGACCAAACCGCTCCCCAGTCTGCTCTGAGGTTTGAGGCACTACTATAAAGTGGTAGATATTGCACTATTGACCGGAAGGTTGTTGTTTCAAATCCCAGGACCACCAAGCTGCCTCTGCTGGACTCTTGAGCAAGGCCCTTAACCTTCAACTGCTCATAAGTCTGGGGTTCTTAAAAAAATTTCTATCTAGAAGTAGCTTTCTATCTAGATATTTGAATCAGGCTATGATTCAACCTAGTCATGGTGTCAGGAGTTACTGGGATGGTTCCTTGCTAGACCACCAGGGGATCTTGGGAAGTGGTTTATTAATGGTATATGTGTTCCAAGGCTTTTATGTTAGTCATGTTTTGTTGAGGGGGGCACGGTGGCTTAGTGGTTAGCACGTTTGCCTCACACCTCCAGGGTTGGGGGTTCGATTCCCGCCTCCGCCATGTGTGTGTGGAGTTTGCATGTTCTCCCCGTGCCTCGGGGGTTTCCTCCGGGTACTCCGGTTTCCTCCCCCAATCCAAAGACATGCATTGTAGGTTGATTGGCATCCCTAAATTGTCCGTAGTGTGTGATTGCGTGGGCGAATGAGAGAGTGTGTGTACCCTGCGATGGGTTGGCACTCCGCCCTAGGGTGTATCCTGCCTTGATGCCCTATGACGCCTGAGATAGGCACAGGCTCCCCGTGACCCGAGTGTAGATCGGATAAGCGGTAGACAATGAATGAATGAATGAATGTTTTGTTGAGATTATTTAAGTTTTTTCATGTCACAGTTATGGTTTGTTTCTGTTACGTTTAAAGTAGTCGTGTTAGTTTTGTTTTGTAAAATAAAAGCAGTGCACGTACTGAATCCCTGCGCTTGGGTCTGATCTGATTAAATGACGTAATAGAGCACACAGAGTAGAGAGCTACCATATGTGAAAGAAAAGTAAAATAAAGAAACTGTTGTAATGTTATACTATTATGCCACGCTGTAGATTTTTTACCTCATATATTTAGGCTTTGGTTTTGTTTTTGTCCTCCTGTGCCTTCATCTTCTTTTTTATTTATTTTTATTATTTTCAGTGACCCTGTTAGCTACATTGGTTGCACAACACAGCCATCGTTCCACATCAGCATATTCAGCCTGAGATACAGTTCCACAAGAAGACTTGTTGAAGCCCCTTATTTCCCCGTCTCTCTCTCCCTCGCTCACTACTCCACTTCCTCCAACATCCTGGATTCATTTGCTGTGCTTTTTTGTATTTAGTTCACATGCTCCCGAATGCTCTCATGTGTGGACTCCTGGCTAGTCAAGCAATAATAATGCTGTCAAGTATAAATATATCTGTCTGGATATCACTCTTGCGGTTGTTTTCGAATTATTGGCTGCAGCCAAGCAGGCTGAATCTGACATTAGCTCAGTCTCAAATACCAGGATTTTAGAAACACTAGAACATCAGCCAAAAAAATCCCATGATTATTTGATGAGTTGAAGAATATATACTGACCAGGCATAACATTATGGCCTAATATTGTGTTGGTCCCCATCTTGCTGCCAAAACAGCCCTCACCCGTCATGCACTGTGTATTCTGAGGGTGGGTGGGTGGAAGACTCAAGAACAGTCTGTAGTTTGTGCAGTTTGTCCCACTCAGCTGCGCTCAGCATGACTAATTTGTGTTTCTGTTGGGCTAAGGTAGCCTTAACAGCCTCTTGGTTCCGTAAGAGCCGGGTGATCATATCGAGCGACGAGTTCCACCTTGTAGAAACATCTTGTATCAGTTGCTCTCTCTGTTGTCCAAGCGCTGTCTGTTGCTTATGTAATTCCTCTGTATTAGCAGGACTGTGCTTAAAATGTCCTACAATCTTGCGACACTTTGTTAATGCATCAACAAATCCACCGTCAGAGAGGCAAACAGAGATGGTCCTCTGCGATGTGTGTGTATCACAGGGCGTGTGATCAAACGGAAGTTTTCTTGCTGCTGCAACCATGTTTCGAGCGCCGTCTGTTCCGATGGATGTCACCTTTATCACGAATTCCCCACGCCTCAGCCACAGTTAGGAACTGTTCGGCACATGCATCAGAACAGTGCCGTGTGACTGTCATCGGTACCGTCAACGCAAAGGTCTGAAGTTTCCAGCCACAATCAGTGAAATGTGTAGTAACACCTAGATTGCTCTGATTACTGACCGAAGTCCAGTGATCTCCAGTCAGGGCAACATATTTAGCTTTTTCAAATTTCCTCTTTTGATTTATTTTCGAAAGTACCGTAGATCTTGACGGTGGTGTGTAGGTTGCATCCGAGGAAGCAATTCGAAATGCATCCATTAACCCCTTGTCTTCCACTATATTAACAGGCCTACAGTCCATAGCAATCCATTTAGCTATCGCATTTGTGAGTTTTTCTGATGTAGACTTGCTAATTTTGTGATGACAGACAGCGTGGTTTGGCGGAGCGTGTTGATTGTAGCAGCCGGGGTTGTGCTAACTGTAGCGCTCGCTAAAACATGCTTTGAGTTCATGTGGTATTTCAGGCTAGAAGTGCTTCGATGGTATGCAAATTCCTTACTGCAGACAATGCAGACGACTCTGGTTTTATCAGTGGCTCCATCTGGATGAGTTTTAAATGTAAATTCATGGGTTTGCATCATGCTCGTCACTGCAGCTTAAAGTGCTAAGATGATGTTCAGGTCTTGGGTGGGGCGGGGCGGGACAGAGTGTGTTCACTGCATTAAAGTACGTTTTTTTTTTCATAACTAATTAATTAGGTTATTGCGTTAAACTGACAGTCCTACTTTAGAGTTTCTCTCATGACTTCTTGTCTTATCCTTTTGTCTTATTTCTTCCAGCCCTTCTTTCCTCTTGTCTTCTTGTCCTCTTGTCTCCTTATCCTCCTGTCCGCCTTTCTTCCTGTCTTCTTGTCTCCTTATCCTTTTGTCTGCCTTTATTCCTGTCTTCTTGTCTCCTTATCCTTTTGTCTGCCTTTATTCCTGTCTTCTAGTCTTCTTATCCTCCTGTCCTCCTTTCTTCCTGTCTTGTCTCCTTATCCTCTTGTCCTCCTTTCTTTTTGTCTTCCTGTCTTCGTATCCTAATTCCTCCCTGTCTCCTTGTTTGACTGACTGTTTACAGCACCCACAGGCCCCGGGTGTCTCTTAAGTCCCGTCTCCTACACCCACTCTGATTTTGTTTTCAGGATTACAGGAAAATCCATAGACAATACCAACAGCACCACGTTTCGTTCTAACGGTGTGACCTCTAGATTAATTACGAGCGCTGACATTCTTGTTAGATCCAAGTCGTCGTGGCACGGAGCGGACTTTGAGCTCTAAGTCAACAAGGCTGTGCCGACTGAGTGCCGGAATCGGAGCAGGAAGTAGAAAACCTAGCAAAGCTAGTCATGAGAAGCTGCTAAATGATTACAGTATCCCTGACACGTGTCCGAGTGTTAATACTGATAGTAGAGAAATGAACAGGAAGATTTTTGATGTATAGTACCAGGTGTTTTTGTGCTCTGTCCTCACTTCTGTTTTCTCCTACTGTCATGTGTGAGAAGTGAACTTTGTCTTTATGACCTTACTTCATAAATCTTTATAGGCGGTGTGGAAAGGTTTAGGGCTATGTGAAATAATTACAATGTGCCTTAAAAAAATAAGATTACATCTCCTCGCATCTCCACACCCCTGCTTACAACTGGGTTGTCACGGCAACCTGTTTCTCGCAGATCATGCCACTTTCTTGCTTTATTCTCGTCCCCCGTACTTCGCAGAAGTTTCATAAGTTTAAGCTTTGACCTGAGCATGGCTTGAAAATGACAGATCCGAGAAGCTGTCACTTTCTTGCCTTGAGCAGAGAAGAAGAAGAAGCCAGCAAGGAAGTTCACAGTTTGCCTGTGGGTTCTTTTAGTTCTACATTCATTATTAACTTAAGACTCATGAACAAATGCTTTCATGATAAAGTCTATGACTCCCCCCCCCCCCCCCCCTCTATCACTCAGGGTGTTATTTACACTCTGTTTTTCACTCACTTTTTATTTAAATACTCAAGTCTGGATCGATTCTGGGATTGTTTTAGAGGACGGGCTGACGGGTTTGCTTTCACGTCGAAGAATTCCTTCCAGATTCCTTTCGTGGGTCAGTTGCACATATCCATTTTGATTTTTTTTAAGCTGTCAGAGATGATACACTACGTTGCCAAATGTTTTGGGACGTCTGCCTTTACATGCACACGAATTTAATATGGAGTTGGCCCACCCTTTGCAGCCATAACAGCTTCAACTCATCTGGGAAGGCTTTCCACAAGGTTTAGGAGTGTGTTTATGGGAATTTTTGACCATTTCTCTAGAATCACATTTGTGAGGTCAGGCACTGATGTTGGACGAGAAGGCCTGGCTCACAGTCTTCGCTCTAATTCATCCCAAAGGTGTTCTATCGGGTTGAGGTCAGGACTCTGTGCAGGCCAGTCAAGTTCCTCCACACCAAACTCTCTCATCCATGTCTTTATGAACCTTGCTTTGTGCACTGGTCATCCCCAAACTGTTCCCACAAAGTTGGGAGCATGAGAATGTCCAAAATGTCTTGGTATGCTGAAGCATTAAGAGTTCCTTTCACTGGAACTAAGAGGCCGAGCCCAACCCCTGAAATACAACACCTGAATTCGATGATTTGGAGGGCTGTCCCAAAACCTTTGGCAATTTGTTTGTCACTTGAAGGCTGGTTTTACCAGCTTTATTGCATAAGTACAAACAGGAAGTAATGTGACAATCCTAGCTTGTTAGGAAACTAAGGTCAGACCACAGGGTCAGCAGCCCTGAGGCAGAGAGGGTTAAGAGCTTTGCTCAGTACGAGGCAGCTTGGGAGTGCTGGGTCTTGAACCTCTGACCTTCTGATCAGTAACCCCGAGCCAATGCTGCTTAAAGGATCCGTATTAACCGGGAAACAAACTCGATTAGCTTCCACACCTGTTGATGCAGTTGAATTGAACCCTGGACCACCATTTTTAAGATGCCCAGGGATCAGTTCCCAGGAGTGAATTCACACTTGTATTGAAGAACTCAAATGACAATAAGCAGGCAACAGACTGCCTTCTGCCTCAGTTTATTTATTTTCATCCTACATCCAGTCACTCGAGTATATTTGCTAAGCTGATGTTACTTTGCTGATCTTCTTCTAAATCTGTTTCCGAAAATAAATATAGAGATATCATCATCCGTCATGGATTAGTGCTGATTTCGTGTCAGACTCCACTGATGCACTATTTTGCCAAAAGTTTTGGGACACCCCTCTAAATCAGTGAATTTAGGGGTTGGGCTTGGCCCCTTAGTTCCAGTGAAAGGAACTCTTAATGCTTCAGCATACCAAGACATTTTGGACAATTTCATGCTCCCAGCTTTGTGGAAACAGTTTGGGGATGACCCCTTCCTGTTCCAACATGACTGCTCACCAGTGCACAAAGCAAGGTCCATAAAGGATGAGTTCCACACCAAACTCACTCATCCATGTCTTTATGGACCTTGCTTTGTGCACTGGTGTGCAGTCATGTTGGAACAGGAAGTGGCGTTCCCCAAACTGCCAAAACATTTGGCAATATAGTGCATCTGATTTTTACATCCTTCACCCTGCACTAGGAAGTACAACTCAGTCTCTCCTGGATTTTGCTTCAACAGTCTCAGTTTCTCCTGGAGGTTTTATTTTTGTGATCGTCGAAGCGACAGCTTGACAAAATGTCCTGCACGGGTTTCTTCTTTTAAACTGCTATCTCTGAAGACAGATATGGAATTACTTTCTGTGATAGCTGTACTCGTGTTCGACACACGTGAACGGAAGAGGGCTTTGACTGAAAGCTTGTCGTGATGTCACATGAAGCGTCTGGATTCTGAAAAAATGCAAGCTCATCTGAATTTTGAGGAGCTTGCTTGATTTTACGCTAATATCTGCGATCATAAACTCCGGAAGGACTGCTCAGAAAATCAGCATGCTACAGCTGAGATCTTTAAAAGAAGAGGTTTTTTTTGGTCTCGGTTAGAATTAAGTGCGGTGGGGTTCTGTAAAAATTTTGGCCGGTTTCGGTATTCTCGGCAGGCTTGGCTTTTGCGACTTTAATCCTATGCCAGTCATTCATTATTTGTTGGATTAAGATATTAAGCAAGCACAATATTGTTATTGTGGACACAAAATCTAGCACTTGAGTGGAAGCTCCCAAATGTTTTGGCTAGTGTTTAGTGCTGCTGAGACAAACTCGGTCCCAAGGACACGCCGCGCGGACAGCTGTCTCGTCAGGAAAGGCAGCATTGCATGTGTCCGTCTTGGACAGGGCGGTACTGTGATTGTGTTCACTGGACGAGAGCTTCGTATAAAGCGTGGCAGGCTGAATGAGGGCTCTGTCTCGCACTGTTGTGGTGAATCACAACCGTTATTAATTAGCTGATAGCAAACCGTGATAAAGCAATACTGTGTGTGTGTGTTGGGGGGTGGATCAGCTAGACAGTGGGTTTTGATTATGGACTGATTTATAGTTTATGGATGGATCTCGAAGGCATGTGCAGGTAAAGATAAAGTCTAGTATGTGGTATGGAGAAGGTATAGAAGCACTAAACGATTTGAAGTTTATTTATCGTGGTTTTTTTTTGCAGTATGACCCTGAAATATGGCTCACATTACTTTATTTCCCTTAAACAGACCGCCAGAAATAAGGGAGAGAAGCATTCAGAAGTAAATTCGTGTTGATGGTCGGCCAGTCGAACTCGCCCTGAAGAGAAATTCCTTGCCGCCAGAAGTGGATTCCTTTGCAATAAATGTTTTTTTAAAGATTTTTTTTAATGTAATTTCTCATACACGTTAACTGATATTGATATTATTCGTGTCAGTTTTGAGCGTTTCTGGCTCTCGGGTAACCTGTTGGAAGCTCAAATAGTCAGTATGTTCATTAAAAATGGAATTTGTGCCTGTTTTATTTGTGTCCATTTTCACTATTAAATTTCCTTATCCACGGTGATGGTTAGTGACTCATATGAAAGTGGATGCTCAGGGCTTTAAGAATTTTTAAGTATTTCTGTTTTTATCTAGCCTATTAGAAGCGATATTAAAATATTATTCATAGTAAAATTCTGGTTATTATTTTTCACATAAATGTTTCAAAGTAAATGATTTCTGCTCCCTGTGATGCCCCAAGTGCTTAGTCATAAACATCTAAAATGTGAAAGTGTTTCTTCAACCAATAAAATTGTGTACCAACCGAGGGAAAAACACACACCTCACACCGAAAGCTAACAGAGTCCTGACTCATTTTATATCAGATTTGCAGTGATAATACTTCATTTGTTTTTGTTAATACCAGAGTTCCTTACATGGTTCATGCTTCATTGTGCAATCCAGTTTCCAGTTTTTTCTGTGGGTGCAGGTTTTCAATCGAATCAAGCAGGAGTCACACCCGATTCCACATCAAGTCAAGTCAAGAAGCCTTTATTGTCATTTCAACCACATATAGCTGACTCATTACACAGTGAAATGAAACGTTTCTCCAGGACCCTGGTACTACGCAACAGATCGTCACCGAGCTACGTAACAGACCGTCACCGAGCTACGTAGCACATAGACACCGAGCTACGTAACACATCGACACCGAGCTACATAACACATCGACACCGAGCTACATAACACATCGACACCGAGCTACGTAACACATCGTCACCGAGCTACGTAACACATCGACACCGAGCTACACAACTCAACACAACCTGGTTTATACTCCTTAATGGCCACATGATATTCTTTACATTCTCTCCTGCATAGATCATGAACACTTGGATGATTACGTTTACATTATTTAGCAGACGTCCTTATCCCGAGCGACTTACATTTTTATCATTTAGAATTTATCATTTTATACAACTGAGCAATTGAGGTATAAGGGTTTATTTATCTGTCAGGTTTGAAGGCTATGTTGGAAATCACACTCCAGATGAACCTGAGCATAAAAAATATGATGAGGTGTGTGTTGGGTGTAAACGGCAATGATGGAAGGGCGCGGCTTATCTTCAACTTTCTTTGACTTATCTTTGCAAAACATAAGGCATTTCCCTAATCGATTGGTTCTAACATTAAATCGATAAAGTTATTGATTAATCACTGACGAGCTCAAGGCAGCACTCGAGGGAGAGATAAAAAATACAAAATGCATGATTATATATTTCCCTTGAACATATACTGTGAAACTTCGGCGTAGGAATTGAATTCGTTCTGGAGGCGAGTTCTTAAGGTGAACATTTGTATTGTGAAACGAATTTTTCCCATAAGAAATAATGTAAATGCAGATAATCCGATCTAGCCACCCAAAAATACTGGCAGTATTACCAATACCAAGCATATGTAAACTGTATGGCTGCTTACAAAGAACTGACCCAAGCCAAGCATTCCATGTCAAGGCTTCTCACAGGAAGTCGTGTCACCTAGCTTGAGCTAAAAATAGAACAGAGCACCCACGCCACCAATCTGTCAACAAAAAAACGCACAAAATCACCTAGCTTTTGAACGCATGCCGAAGGCAACGTTGGTATCGTGGGCTCAGTCTTTCGAAACAGCTTTCACTGACTGAAAAAAAATTCGGAAACTCGCTTTGCTTAGCTTTCCACTGACCCAGAAAAGTTTTGAACGGCTCCTGGACGTACTCTCTGCTTAGCCGGTGTTCGGTTTGGTTTGTTCGTATGCCGATGGAAATTTCATGTAAAATGTCAAATCTTAAGGCGAAAATTCATAAAAGAGAGCATTCATATGATTAGGTTCCACTGTACTTGTAGTGAGAACTGACTGTAAAGGAAAAAGTCTGAAAAAGATCTGAAGTTCTTGAGGAACTTTTGAGGCTTATTTGCTGTCAGCCTACCTTAAGATTATAGCTAACTGTGGCTGCGTCTCAATCAGCTCCTAGTTCAGTAATCAGGGCACTAATCAGGGTGTCGGCCATTTTAAGCGCTCTCTCGCTCTCGCTCTCAGTTGCAAGATCCAGTGCACTGAACCAACCAGACAAACTCTCAGCAAACTTCGTCTACAAACTTAAGTACACTTCATTGGCAAAAGTTTTGGGACACCCCTCCAAATCATTGAATTCAGGGGTTGGACTCGGCCCCTTAGTTCCAGTGAAAGGAACTCTTAATGCTTCAGCATACCAAGACATTTTGGACAATTTCATGCTCCCAGCTTTGTGGGAACAGTTTGGGGATGACCCCTTCCTGTTCCAACATGACTGCACACCAGTGCACAAAGCAAGGTCCATAAAGATATGCATGAGTGAGTTTGGTGTGGAGGAACTTCACAGAGTCCTGACCTCAACCTGATAGAACACCTTTGGGATGAATTAGAGCGGAGACTGAGAGCCAGGCCTTCTCGTCCAAAATCAGTGCCTGACCTCACAGATGTGCTTCTAGAGGAATGGTCAAAAATTCCCATAAACATTCCTAAATCTTGTGGAAAGCCTTCCCAGAAGAGTTGAAGCTGTTATGGCTGCAAAGGGCGGGACAACTCCATATTGCATGCATGTGCATGTGAAGGCAGATGTCCCAAAACCTTTGGCAATATAGTGTAGCTTATTTGCAATGAAAGTGATTTTTATCTTTATTTGATGTTCTGTATAGTGTTTGAGTCTTATTTGAGTCTAATGATTTGAAAAAGTCTACTAGAGATGCAAGGATATGTAACACAATGATCCTAGTATTTTTCATAGTGTTTTTTAAAAATAGAAAATAATAGGAGAAAGGTACTGGTTCTGCCAGTGTTAAAAGTTTTATAAAGTGGGTATGTAGTCAATTTTGGTCTTCAGTGTCTCAGTGTATAGTGAACCCAGGTCCCTACCAGTGCCCCAGACTCGTACACCATATACTATGGGTCCTGGAGAGCCGCTGAACAATCAGTGTCTTCAGGATTACTAAGGGTTTTCAGGGTTTAAGCTAAAATCTGCAAGACAGCGGCTCTCCAGGACCGACGTTACCTACCCCTGCCATATACTGACTCATGACCTAGGGAGCTAGCGAGCTGATTGCGATGCAGCCCATATAGCTGTATACCTAATGGTTAGGAAGAATGGTTAAAAATAATACTAATGGTGGGCAAAATATGATCAAACTTGGAGGTGGGAGAGTGGTGATGTTCCCATGAGGTCAGAGCCAGACTCTGTTACAAGCGCTGAGCGATTAGGTTGAAGAACATATCTCAGTTACAGTGTGTGGCTAGGGTGTGTGTGCGCGCATTGTGTACCCACAGCAACTCAAACTATTGTGTGTATTCAGGGCCGAAACTCCCCATTTCCCCCACAGCGCTGCAGCTTTGCTCTGTAATTTCCCAGCATGCATAGCAGTTTGCATTATTTAGAGCGTCGCCATGGTGATGGGCACTTCTGAGTGCTGGGCTTTTTGATGGTGGAGTCAGACAGCTGGTGGACGGAGGGCAGCTGTGGCAGGGATTCCCTTCATGTTTGCAGCGTGTGTGTGTGTGCACGCGTGTGTGTACATATGCATTATTGCAAGTGAGCTTGCATTTTAATCTCCTGATTTATGATCTGTTTATTTCTATAGGACCAGATTCTGCTTTTTTTTTGTCTAGGGTTTGTCTTCTTCTTCTTTATCTCATTTGTCTTTGTCTTATTCTTTGTCTTCCTTTTATTCTCCTTTGTTTTCATCTGCTTCTTCTTTTTCCTTTGTCTTTTTTCCTTTGACTCATTCTTGATCTTATTCTTATTTATCCTTTTTGTCTTTATATTTTTTTATCCTCTTTGTTTTCTTCTTCTTTATCATTTTTCTTTTTATTCTTGACCTTATTTGGCATTCTTTACTATTCTTTGCTTTTGTCCTCTTCTAGGCTCCCATTCTTCATCTTATTTTCCTTCTTCTTCTTCTTCTTCTTTTTCACCTAACACATCTTCGTCTTTTTCTTTGTCTTTGAAGAGAAACAAGGCAAAAAAAAGACTAAAAGATTTTCTTTTTATTCCTCATCATCTTATTCTCCCTCTTCTTCTTCTTCATCTTTGTTTTTTTCTTCTTTGCCTTTGTGTTTACTTTCATTGTTTTCGTACATCTGGACTCTATAGATGAATTGAAGCTTTAAGTGGTCGTGTGTGTGTCCACTGAGCACACAGAGGATGTGAAGTGTGTACATGTAATTGTGTACACGGATATAATTCTGTTTGCTGTAAACACTTAAGTTTTAGGAGCATGTGATTTGAGATACCGCTCGTTGTGTGTGTGTGTGTGTGTGTTGGGAGGGTAATGAATCTCAGCTGAGAGGGAGTGGTTCTGCAGAGAAGTCACACACACTGTGTACACACACACACACACACCGATGCATACGCACTCTACCTCCCATTAACTGTACTGTGTACACAAGGACAAGGGTGTGTGTATTTTTTAGTGTATAATCACGGACTCAGTCTGTCATTACTGTCGGATGCTTATTACACTAGAAGCAGGCAAATTGGCCCCTAAGAGTCTGTTCAGTTGCCTGATCCAGTTCCCTGATCACACAGGGTGTGTTTACTGACATCCGAACCGGAGTGTAATGGTTCCTGCAGCACTGGTCTCGCTTGATTCTTTCGAGCCATGGTGCATCATCAAAAAACATGCATAAAGAGACAAAGGCATCTCACTTCTTCTGTGTCCGTGTCCGCGTGTTTTGAGCTGATGATGGTTAATTTCCGCAGCGTCATTAATTTCGTATGAGTGGCAGGGTAACGCTGTGGAAATTAACCATCATCAGCTCAAAACACGCACACAAGTTATTTTATTTCCCGAACATGTGCAGGCCAGAGTACGTGACACAGTTCCAGTGAAACCGAACTCGTACCACTTCCTACAGAGGGTCTCGGGTTCGGTACCACAGTGTGCGCTTCACTGTTGCGTGATCTGCTACAGGATATTAACAGCTTTTCATAATGTTATTATTCCTCTGAAACTACAGCAGTATTAATTATAATTTTTTTTGTTCTTTCGGCTGCTCCCTGTTCTGGGGTCGCCAGAGCGGATCATTTGGGCCGCATCGATTCTGCACTGATTTTTATGCAAGATGCCCTTCCTGACGCAACCCCCCCATTTTATGCGGGCTTGGGACCGGCACTGAGAGTTAACTCTTAAGTGGCTGGGTTAGATCCCTGCCCGGGAATCGAACCTGGGACGCGGCAATGAGAGCACGGGATCCAGCTGCTGGACCGCCAGCAGGCTAGCAGTATTAATTATAACAATAATTAATATTTTCTGATTGTTATTTTTATTTAATAAAGAACAACATGTATGTCTTATCCATTTTCAGTTACTGTTAATGATGCAGGTAAATTTCTATCTTCATCATCACACCATCCGCTCACCAATCTCAATTTCTTTTTCTTCAGCGCATCAATTAAGAGCAGCGATGTCCAGTCTTGTCCGGAAAGGGTCAATGTGGCTGCAGATTTTCATACCAATCATGCAGGAGCCACACCTGATTCCACATGTTTAATCAGCTGATCTTGACTTTCACTAGACTCAGGTGTGGCTTCTGCTTGGTCGGAATGAAAACCTGCACACACACCGGCCCTTTGTGGATAAGATCGGGCATCCCCGTTTACAGAAACCCCACAAAAGACAGGAAAACTCCACAGTTTTTTTCCCATGTCGTTGCATAAAGCAGAATATTCATCTTGAACGCTTCCTGTTCGCTCTCCACCTGACGCTTTGTAAAAGTCTGCCGTCCTCGGCTCATCTTCGCACAGGAAATTGAAACACTCTTCCTGTCGAGATTATTTTGCGCTTTAGCGCTAAGAGTGTCGAAGGATCTCCCAACGTGCACCGTGAACGAGCATTAAGCCGCGATCGAATTACGCCACAGGAGGAGAGGATCCCAGACGCACGGCTGCCGGAAACACAAGACGCCGGCGAAGCGGCCGCTTGGCACCAAAGTGGAGAATTAATGAAGATATAGCCTGAGGCTGATGGAAGGCGTCACGTCGCTGATTTTACTGCCAGGATCTAACGGACATCCAGCTTTTTATGCTTAATTTATGCAATGTTCCCTCCTCCTGTTTCAAATCTGTTGTCTTTTATTCTTTTGCTTTAAGCATCAACACGGTGCTTTTAAAATGAAATCACTTGCTGTCAACATGGAAGATTAACATCCTTATTAACCTTATATTAAAAGGTAAGATCTTCTCCTGGCTTTATGAATAATTATAAGGTTTCATTTGTTAGCATCTACATTACCCCCCCCCCCCCCCCCCGCTCCAGGGGCACTGCATCGTGGGTGACCCTGTACTTTAACCCCAACTCTCCAAGGGTATGATACGCGAAGAAAGAATTTCACTGGTCAGTAATGTATATCTGACAAATAAAGGCTACTTAACTTTTTCAGTGACGGTTGTGCCAGGTGATTTGGGATAAATGTTTTTCTGCTTACACATCCATAAAAACATAGAACACAACTGACAAGGTGGAATATTTAATAAATGATTATTATAAATGCATTTTGAAGAAACTAGGCACACATTGTCCAATCAAAAGTACTAATTACATGGCAAGACAGATGACTGAATCAACGGCTATATTAATATTGTGCCATGAGGTCTCAAATGTGGGGCAAACAATTACTCACACACTAAGGTTAATTTTGTGTGTGTGTGTGTATGAGCACATCTGAAACCTCATGCTATAATTCATACCTCAACACTAATAATTTGTTTTTGAACTGTTGATATATCTATTATACACTGTATTGCCAAAGGTTTCTTTCTTCCTTTACATGCACATGAATGTGGATATGGAGTTGGCCCGCCCTTTGCAGCTATAACGGCTTCAACCCTTCTGGGAAGACGTTCCACAAGGTTTAGGAGTGTGTTTATGGGAATTTTTGACCATTCCTCTAGAAGCGCATTTCTCAGGCCTTTTGGACGAGAAGGCCAGGCTCGCAGTCTCCGCTCTAATTCATCCCAAAGGTGTTCTATCAGGTTGAGGTCAGGACTCTGTGCAGGCCAGTCAAGTTCCTTCACACCAAACTCACTCATCCATGTCTTTATGGACCTTGCTTTGTGCACTGGTGTGCAGTCATGTTGGAACAGGAAGGGGTCATCCCCAAACTGTTCCCACAAAGTTGGGAGCATGAAAATGTCCAAAATGTCTTGGTATGCTGAAGCATTAAGAGTTCCTTTCACTGGAACTAAGGGGCCGAGCCCAACCCCTGAAAAACACCTGAATTCAATGATTTCAATCTATTGATGGATAATGGATTTTTAATAGGAGCTCTTCCTAAAAAAAGTCAAATATCCATCAAATTTATTTTGCAGCAGGCTAGGTTATTGTTTTCAGCTCCAGTTTTTTAAAATTCTGTTTAAATGGATCCAAATTCCTTTGCATTTCTGATGATTTGCATTACAGAAATCTGTCAGTGTTGAGGATGAGAGTATATATGATGGGGCGTGTTTATTTTTGAACGTGTCGTCAGTCATAAGGAAACACGTGATTGTGCCAACAGATATAGTCTTAACAGCTAATCAAATGCCAACAGAAAGTGAATTGTGATTCCACTGGAGTTCTGGCCAGCTCCATGCACAACGCCGATGAAGTAAAAGAGCAAACTGGGCTATAATTGATATTGCAGTTTCGTTATGACAAAGTCATAACTCATAAGACATGGGAATTACAACTGCAAATGGTCGTTGTTTGCATGAAATTTGGCAGGAAACGTAACTGCAGATTCAGTTTGCTATTAGTTTGTCCAGAAATAACTTACTGTAAATCTATCCAATTAAAACTAAAGGTGAGGTTCAATCAGACCCGAGCTATAAATGAGTGCTCTGATGCTTCCTGTGCTGATATGGCTGGTCCCAGTTTACTAAAGGATTCATCACTCCACTGAGCTGTAATTAATTTGAATAAATTTGGGAGAATCTCTGATTTGTTGCTCACCAGATACACTGCTCTCAGACAGGAAGTGATCTCCACCAGCGTGCACGAGGAGTGAGAGTCGTCCTCATCAGGTTGTGGAATGTGGGCAGTTTGCGTAGCAGCCTGATGCGCTCTGGCATTGATCAATGGTGAGAATGTTTGTCCATGCCAGAGCAGGCATTCTGCTCTCCAACACATACACTTAGACACTTCATCAATCACTCGGAGGCCTTCAGATTCCCTGTAGTTTTTCCTCAGCCGTGTTCTCTTGTTCCTTCAGATCCCCACAGAGACACATACTTTTACACATGCCTCTACGCTTAAGTATTGCCGAGCAGCCCTGCTGCATTGTGGGCTCGGTCGGATCCTCGGAAATGTTTTCGTTGGCATTTGCCCCGCGTCTCACTATAGGCATCTTTCTCATACACGCTCTGTGTTCGAGTGTTTCTCAGGAGATGTGAACACATCCGGGTATTTTTGGAAGAAAAAAAGGCTCATTCAGCTCCGTTTTCAAAAGAAGTGCTGTCTACGGACAGATTTATTTTTTTGTGCACAGGCAAACAGTTTTGAAAACGCTCCCACAAGCCCACTGATGTTATGTCATAAGTTGTTCAGTCTGACGCTTCAGGAACGGCTTTAAGAGTATGCT